>JAVANC010000021.1:14655018-15251154 GCA_033319125.1 Parnassius glacialis
ACTTTAGTTGAAGCCATTTTCTGAGGGCAATGTTGCATTCATGCCTATTCATAGAATATATATGAACAATTTTGTTTACTTTATTATATAAATATGGACCAAGAAAGCAAAAATATTTTTTTGCTTTCTTGGCCCATATTTGCAGCGCCAGTGTATCGAGCCGATCAGAAAGAACTCGGTCATCGACGATTCGAACCGCTCTGCGCTGGATGCGTTCAAGTGGAAGGAGCTGGCACTGGGGAGCCCCGGCCCGGAGATGAGAACAGTATTCCATGTGGGGCCGAACTTGCGCTTTGTAAAGTTGCAAGCGATGTGCCGGCATGAAATACTGTCTCGCTCTGCTTAGCACGCCAAGCTTTTTAGAGGCCAATTTGGCCTTCCCTTCCAAGTGACCACGAAACTGCACACTATTCGATATGTCGACGCCAAGGATTCCGATACTGGCTGAGGCAGCAAGGGAAGTACCTTGAAACTGAGGAGATACGACAAAGGACAGGAAAGGACAAGGAGAATTAAAAGTACCAAATTTTTGGAGCGACATTTTTAACATAGCAAAAACAGAAGTCCTACCTTCGGCTGCTAGTGCACAATATGAGCAGCTTCCTGCCTTTAGGCGGCTGCTTCTTGAGCAGCACCAACAACGCTTGCAGTGTCAAGTTAGAATATCGAGGTCCGATTGGCCCATAGTCCAGCAAGCGCTCGATATTGTCCACAAGAATGCATGAGAGACTTGAACGGTATGCATCGTCGAAGTACTGTAGAAGAAAATATGCTAAAGTTATCACTAATTTGCACAGTTTAGATCTAGAGGCAAATTATTTTAAATTGTAGTGATTTCTCTCTACTCAGACATTGGTTTCCATCATCTGTTTGGATATGCTAACATGCCTATAGATAGAACTAAAGGGTAATATATAGGTCGTTGCCAGATCATAGAATTGATCACTTCATGATGTGGCCGACCATTTCGTGAAATGGTTGTATATAATATTAATTATATTATATATCTTTTTATACACACAAGCAATGCTTAACACTACTAAGGTCCGAATTAATAAACATTCCTCAATGACGAAGTCAAGTGGGTTTTTAATTATACATTTATAGTGAAGTGTATATATCTAACTTTTTCAGTTCGTATAGCTAATATAAAGTAAAATATAAGAATTATTTTTATAAAAATAAAAATGCCTAAAGCAAACATGCTCCATAGTTAGGATGTTTCAAGTGGATGCTGTGGCCTATGAATATCTACATTTATCCTAGATAAAGAATTAAAATGCATATGGCTTGTCACCCCTGAGGAAAAATGGACCATACGAAACATAGCAGCATTAAGCTGCTATTTTACGCTGATATTCTGTGAGAGCGTGGTCCGTCCCCGGTCGAGCCGAACTATTGGTGTTACTGTAATTTTATATATACCTGGTATACGTGGTTGACCACGTATAGCACGTATATATAAAATTACAGTAGAATATAATAAATAAATGAACAGGAATCAAGAAACTAGATAACACTACTATACTAAACAGTGGTAGAGCCACGCGGCAGCTTTTGCTGTCGCACGGATGGGCTGGCTCGAACCGGGCTGGTACCACGACCTCACAGAATACCAGCGTGAAGTAGAGGTTTACCTCTGCGTTTCGCTTGGTGAGTGCAGGTGGCCGGAGGCCCTTTTTACTGGAAATGAGGCATTCCATCTTAGTCCTCACGGGTGACAACACATTTTGATTTGTAATAGAGGATAGATGTAGATGTGAATGGGCCGCAGCAACCACTTACCTTCAGTTGGACTGTGTGCTCGTTTGTCACCCTTATCGTATAAAAAAAGCACTAGAGTAAATATTTTTATAATATTGCGAAAAAAATTTCGCCATTTATAAAACCTTACCTTCCGTATCTGCGCGCATTTGGCATTTTCTGTGAAGCCAACCATGTCTTCTGGCGAACAAACTTTCACGAACGGGAAATCGGACCTCTTTGCTAATTCCGCTGCCAACGCTGTCTTCCCGCTGTTGGGTGGTCCTTCTAAAAGGACTGCTACTAGACCTGTTGGGCAAAAGGATAATATAGATTTCTTATGTTTACGCGAACACTACATTTTAATTCGCGATTATTTTATTTTGCGATTATATCGCGCATATTAACTTATTTTATGTTGCCGACGTTTCGAGCACTTTACAACACCCATGGTCAAGGAGGGGACTGAGGTGTTCGACGTCCCAATGTCATAGTTAACCACGGCTACCTCCAAATTAAAATTATTAATTTCTGGTCCGATGTACGCAGTATGAACTTATAGTACCTTGAAGTCTCGCAATTGTATGCGGGATTAGGATTTAATTTTATTAATTATAGGATCCCAAGCAGATGTTTGTTTTGCCGTTTGTTGTGTTTCAATTTCAATAGTCTCGTGAATTCCTTAGAAGATATCGGTGTTCTTAGGCGAAGATTTATGGTCTATCAAATCTGATGTAGTGACGGGGGCTATCGTGATGTATTCACAGATTGCAGACTTCCAGGAGCGTCGATTCTTCACATCATCACATCATTTAACGCAGGTTTTTATTGGTCTTTTAGAGTGTCCTTAGGACACTAAAAGACCAATAATATCTGCGATCCACCATGACACAGAATAGATTATCTGGATTGGCTATGATTTCAATAGAACACAAGGTTTGTGACAGTATAAATTTATCAGATATTATTAAAAATTTTGCAGAACAAAAAGTGCGAACAAAATTACCATAATTACGAGATAGGATTTAATATTCTCCGAAAAACTGTTTAATTTACACGATTTCATTATTTAAAAAAATGACTGATTTGTTTTGTAGTAACATAATTGTTTTTTTTATCAGTATTAAATTTTAAAACAAATCTTTTACTATGTCTTTTTTATACGTACCATATGAACCTTAACTTAAATACATATGAACCGATTGACCATAATAAACAATTAAACAGCTTGGTCCTAATGTTTGTTGTTCCTTTAGTTAAGGGGTTATCATACATAGGTAAGATTAGCATGAGACAGGGAAAAATAGCACAAGGGAAAAGAGGCCCATACTCAGCAGTCAGTCGCAATAGGTTGATGAAGATGATAAAGTTGAAAGGTACATAACTATGTTGATAAAAAGATATATCAATCCATTCAGTAGTTTCTGTGAAATTCTTATTCAAATATTTTTAAAATTGTCAAAATTAATTGACTGTGCGATGGTAGTTGTAAAATGAAAGTAAAATCAGTGCTTGCAAGGACACCGTGTTTTTTTGACGTACGCCACACATGACATGGCGCAGCCGGTAATTTAAAGTTTAAAACGGAGCGAAGATACGTTGTTAATTAGATAAATGAAAAGTTAATAATATTAATTAGTTTATTATGGGTGTAATAGTAACAAGTATGAGTGCATATATTAAAAATGGAAAGTGTCTTAACGCCTCCACCTCCATTTTGTTTTGATAGAAACGCAATAGATTCGAACTCTGGAAGTTTAAGTGAAAGTTGGACAAAATGGCGCAATATTTATATTATATATTGCAAAACCTGCGAGATTGATAAGAAAAATGTATCTATCCAACTAAGTATCCAGTGTCGAGACATTTTAGACCAGTCTTCGGAAAAATACGCAACAGCTGAGGGTGTCTTAACAATACCATACTAACATTTTAAAACTACAAGAAATGTTACCGTTGACACGAGATCGAAAACATAACGAAACAATCGATCAGTCTTTGCTTTGAGGTTAAGTGAGAGATACAAGTGTCGTAGTGTTTTTCGCTTAAATTTATTATTACATTAAGCGCTGTTGAGTCACTATAGTAATGTTTGTTGTCTTGGTGGTGGTTTTAACATCTGTAGATTAGTAAGTGTTTTTAATTGTGCCGTTTTTATGTAAGTTTTAGTTATAGAAATATAATGGAGGACGAACTTCCCGATCCCGAAAGGGTTCGCAATGACTCCTTTACTTTACCCGTTGATAATGTAGAATCTATTAACCGTAAACACGTCCAAATAAGTAATGGGTCTGCCCATCCACAAAAAATAGTTATTATTGATCCAAACCAACAGTTCCCTTCAATACAATCCTCATATACCCATCCTGATTTTATTAATAAGAAAGTAAAGTACTATCAAGATGATACCGCGCCTTTTCTAGTTCACGTAAATAAAACGTCAAATGATCAAATGTCCGGAGTGACTCTCAAATCAATTAAATTTGGTCACTTTCTCTATCATAATAATATTAAAAATATAAGTTTGTGACGGAGTCAAAAAAGTTGGACGAAACAGGATATCAGTTGAGTTGAAAACAGCAGTGGATGCAAACACTTTTATTGATCACCCAGCTCTTCAGACTTCTAAATATGAAACAACTATCCCCTCATATAATATCACTCGTATGGGGCTAGTCAGACAAGTTCCTATAGAGTGGACACTAGAAGAATTAATTTTAAGCTAAGCTAATTAATTTTAAATTAAATATTAAGCAGCTATAGAAATTCCCTCTGGATATGGTACTATAATTAAAGCTCGCCGACTCAATAGACGATCAGTGAGTGACAGCAATAGCGTTTCATGGATTCCAACTCAAACAGTAGTTCTAACTTTTTCTGGACAAAAACTTCCTCCACATATTTACACCTCTATGCCAGTAGAAAAATATGTTTTGCCACTCATTCAGTGTCATAAATGCTGCAGATTTGGCCATGTTACTTCTCAGTGCCGATCATCCCCTCGCTGCTTTATATGTGCACAGAATTATGAAGGTTTATCATGTACTAGGCAAACTCCTACTTGTCTATTCTGCTCAGGACCCCACACATCAAAAGACCCTACCTGCCCTGAACATCTAAGGCAAAAATCTATTTTTTTGTGACATAACTAGTTTAGTTAAGTCACAAGAAAATATATCATATTTAGAAGCTGCAACTAGATTCCCTCTGGTACGAAGATCCTTTGCTGACACAACAAGAAGTCCGCCTCGTAATTCTTCTCATCAGACCCCTTATCCCATAAATGACAGTATTTCAGCTCCTTCGGCTCAGCCTTCACAATGTACATCATATAAAAAAAAACAATCTTTATCCCTCAACGTACTTACAACCAATCATCAAATTCTGGATATGATAAGTCAGCCCATCAGGCAATTGTTGAGAATCCTCCTTCTTCTCTTCCAAATGGGTGTGCTTTACTGGGGAATGACAACATCTCTAATAATGATAACTTCTGCGAACTTATGGTATTAATGTTAATTAACATGATTTCCCGTTTCAGTGACACAGAACTTCCCTTCAGTTTACGTCATAAACTTACTCAGCTTACTTCAATAACTAGCAACATTCACAATTCTACAATAGAATTGTCGGAGCATCAAACATAAAAAGAATGAACTTATTTTTCTTATTAACAAATTTAGTCCACCTGTTCTTGCCATTCAGGAGATGTGGCTTAGACCTGACTCCCAATTTAGGATCTCAGGTTATTCATGTCTTCGGGATGATAGGAGCGATGGACATGCTGGCTCCTCTATTCTGATCTCAAAAAAATTACATATTCTTCTATACCTCTTCCTTCCCACAGCTCCTCGATTAATGCTGTTGCAGTCAAGGCTCTCAACATATCTTTTCTGTCTGTATACATTCCTAATCCTAATGTTACCATCTTAAATGAACTTTGTAATCTTATTTCTTCTCTAACTCCCTCTGTTGTTATCATGGGAGACTTTAATATTCACCATACTTCATGGGGCTCACATCACTGCGACCCACTATCATCTGCGTTTCTAGATATGATAGACGACTTAAATCTTTGTATCCTTAATGATGGTTCTCCTACCCGCCGTGTTTCACCCTCTCAGAATATAAGAAGCGCGGTGGACTTGACTCTTTGTTCTCCTGGCTTAGTTTCCTCTCTAACATGGAAAACATTACCAAATTCACATGGTAGTGATCACTATCCAATTTTTATCACTTCTGTTGACTCTACAAGAGCAAATTCTGTATTCAACCCCAGGTTAAAATATAATTTATCAAAGGCAGACTGGCATCATTATTCTTGTCTTAGATCTAGCGATATCAACAATTTCTTCTTTGCATGATGAAAATATACATTCAGTCTATACAGAATTCAAAAATGCATTATTATCTTCCGCCAGTAAGACTATTCCTTTAAAACAACCCTACAGAAACAATTTGGCCTCACCTCCTTGGTGGGACCAGGATTGCACATCTGCTTGCAAAAAAAGGAAAGAAGCTGAACAAAAATACTCTTCATCAATGACCATGGAAAACTATATTTCCTATAAACAAATAGCAGCTGAAACGATAAAATTGTTATCTCAGAAGAAAAAAAAAGCTGGCATAGGTTTTGTTCTACCTTATCTCCTTCCACACCTCCTTCTCTAGTCTGGAAAAACATTAAAGATATCGCTGTTCTAATACAGTTGAACAGAATGTGTCTTCCAATGACCCTTCAATTTGGCTTGAAGAATTTGCTCTTAATCTTGCCCCTCCTTCAGTGCCCACACATGCTGAATGTTTAGTTTTTAATTCTCCTTCTATACAATCTCTAGATGAATTTGATGCCCCCTTTTCTTACGAGGAATTATTTATAGTCCTTGAGGGTCTTAAGGACTCCTCTCCAGGAGTAGATGGGATTCCTTACTCATTCATTATTAAAAGCAGTAAAAAAATTAAAACTGTATTTCTTGACATTCTGAACCACATTTTTGACTCTGGAAATCCTCCCAAAGAATGGAAGACCCAAATAATACTTCCTATTCTCAAACCGGGTAAAGCCAGTGAAGACTTTTCAAGTTACAGACCCATTGCACTGTCGTGTACAATGGCAAAGATATTAGAACATCTGATAAAATGGTAAGGATGTTTTACCGAAGAGCCAATTTGGCTTTCGAAAAAGTTTAAGCACTATGGATAGCCTCAGTACGCTAGTAACTGACATCCGTATTGCTTTTTCTAAAAATGAATACCTTGTTGGAGTCTTTCTCGATATTTCATCCGCATACGACAATGTACTTCTTCCTGTACTCAGGCAAAAAATGCTGAAGCTGAGTATACCAGTAAAGATAGTAAACTATATATCAAACTTTTTCTCTTCTCGGTCTATTTTAATAAACTTTCAAAACTCACTACCCCCCCCCCCCCCCCCCCCGAAATATTTGGAAAGGTCTTCCACAAGACTCAGTCCTCAGTCCTATTCTCTATACTATCTACACTTTCCATTTAGATCTTGCAGGTAATTCATTTTGTAATGTCCTACAGTATTTAGATGATTTAGCCCTATACATTTCTACAGACAACCTGACTACAGCTAATTCCCGGTTAAATTCTACCATGGAATATTTACAATGCTGGTTAACTGATCATGGTTTATCCCTATCTGTTTCCAAAAGCAGTATAGTGATTTTTACTCGCCATAAGAATTTCCCTAATATTGCAGTTTTATATAATGGCTTACCCATTCCTATTCGGGACAAGATAAATTTTTAGGTATGGTACTAGATAATAAATTATCCTTTACACAACACATTTAATACATTTCTAAAAAGTGTGAGAAGAATATAAATATTCTTCGTTCCCTTTCAGGAGTGTGGTGGGGATCTCACCCTTTTTCACAAAAGCTACTATATAATGCTATAATTCGTAGCCATTTAGATTATGGATGCTTTCTTTTAGAGCCACGCAATAAATCGTCACTTAAAACTTTAGACAAAATACAGTATAAATGTCTCCGCATTATAATTGGTGCAATGAAATCTTCCCCAATTAATGCCCTTCAGGTAGTGTGTAGATCCTCCTCCCAACATAAGAAGACAATATCTTTCAGACAGATTCTTCTTTAAGATCTGTCAACTCTCTTCTCATCCCCTAATTCCCAGGTTACACTTCCTCACAGAATTCTTATCTTCAAGTAGGTACTGGCTCCATAAAGATAGTCCACATTTATTTAATAGCTTAGTCTCATTTCCCCAAATTTCTGGGCCCATTTTCTCATGCAATACAAGTCCACTCTTTAATACTCCTTTCAAAGCTATTATATATTAACCTAACATTTTCCTTGACCTAGATATTAGAAAAAGTTCCCCTGAAGCAGAATTAAAATTAAAAGAAGCCATAGGGAAAAATTGGATGACCATGTATACAGATGCATCCAAAAATACTGATGATGGCTGCACTGGTGCAGCTGTCTGGATCCCCAGGTTTAAAATAATGCTTAGCTTTAAGTGCCCTTCATTATGTTCAATTTTTACTGCTGAGACAATTGCAATCCATGAAGCTCTGCTATATGTTGAATCACATAGCCTAGACAAGACAGTGATCTTTAGCGATTCTAAGAGTTGTTTATCTACTATTTTGGCTAACCAATTTCAAAGTAAATATAAATTTCCCCTAATTCTTGATATAAAAAGCATTCTGTATAGGTGTCATCTTAAAGGGATTTCTGTCTGTTTAGCCTGGATACCTAGTCATAGTGGTATTTGTGAAAATGAAAAAGCAGATGTGTGCCAAAGAGGCTATTAGAAATGGCACCCCACTAAATGTTACTTATTCCCATGACTTGCTGTCACTTACTAGGAAAAAGCTTGTTAATACGTGGAATGAAATATGGAAAGCATCACAAATACTAAAAGGCAAGCACTATGCTGCTATACAAGATAATATTCCATCAAGACCTTGGTTTTTCATATTTAATAAAGCAAACAAACGTGCCACCTCTATTATCTGCCGGTTGAGAATTGGACATGCCTGTACCTATGTCCACCTAGCTAAACTCAGGATTAGGGATAGCTCTCTGTGCGAATGTGGTTTAGATGAGGGAAACACCAATCATATTTTTTTTAACTGCACCAAATTGTCATCATCTCTTTACGATTATCTGCCCCCTGACATCCCTCGTCCCATAGATTTTAACTCCCTTCTAATCTTCACAAATACCTCTTTTGTATATAGTTTATGTGATTTTATTAACTCTAACAACATTAAACTATAATTTGTTTGTCATATAATAACACATCTGTATTGTTCTAACAACATTGTCTGTCTTTTGTTTTAGGTGATTCAGCAGTTAAGTTGACCAAAATCATTCACATAAAATTCCTTTGTTACCATTTCTTGTATTATCAATTTCCTTTTTTAAGCAGAGTTTGTGTCCCAATTATACCTTCTCACATATAACATGTCATTGGTGAATTCATCGTAACCGCCATAAAGGAAGAAGAAGAAGAACAATCGATCAATATGTATTTGAGCTGTGTAAATTGTCTCAGACATGCGAATTTGGTGAATTATGTGATAGTCTAATAAAGGATACTGATCTCTGGTGTGCCTAGTGCGAGTATTCGAGAAAGATTATTAAGGTAGGACAATTTAACATTAAAAACTGCATTGGACATCTGTCGTGCGGCGATAGTTTTGAAGCTCCACTCGAAAAATATAAGACGTAAAGAGTCAACTTACGAGATCAGAGATAGAGAGCACATACGGGCCATGCATAAAGTTTCAAACTCGTCACGGGATAAACAAAGAAATGAACCGTGTGATGATCGGGGTCGGGGCAACAGAAGTGTAGCACGAGGCTGCCGGAGCGGACCAGCGCAACCACATCGTCAAGGTTTTTGGCATAATTATACCCCGCTAAATGACATCAAGTGCACCAATGAGGGCGCATCCACGACTTTTTCTGCCACCAGGATGGCGCCACTAGAAAGTGAGGTATAATATTTGACAGATTTCATAGCGGGTAAGTTAATTTTTTCGGAAAATGTAAACGTTATTGTTTCTTTCTGTACTATTAGCTATATTTTATATTAATAACATTAAAAATAAATAAATCAAACTACAAATATTCACAAAAGCAAAAAAAGTTAAAAATGTGCAAAAAATTAATGAGCAAACCACTGACGCATTGTTTTGTGTATTAATATAAATCTCTAGAAACTGATAAACTTTTATTAAAAACAACTTTTCAATTAAATTACATTGTGTAATAAAAAACTTTACCTCAGTGTCAACTAGCGACATCTGGTGAGCAGAAAATTATTAGCCCCCAATGCGGTAAATAAAACGGTGCATGCGCAGTTCAAAGATGAATCATTTTGCACGAGTGTGTGGTGTACATTATATAGAACAATCAGATGAACAGGTAATAAACTTATTAGAAAGACATACATATTGATTGGAATGTAAATTTAATAATTAATCATGTACAAATATGTTTTAAAATTGGTACCGGGGCGGATGTCTTTTTATTATTGTATTATTGCCTATAAATTTTTTATCGAGTATAGGGATCACAAAACAAGATTTATTGAAAAGTAGTACAAAATGGTTACTCGGGTGACTACATACACGTTGTTGGTAAAATAAATTTACGGTTCAGTTATAAGAATAACTTATACATTTTGGAATTTATTCTACTTAATGTAGACTCTATTCAAATACTAGGTAAGTACGCATGTATAGAATTGGATGTGGTGAGGCATGTCATGTCTATACAAGAAAGTAAAAATAACAACCCGTTATTTATTAAAGATTATGAGGACATATTTAAGGGCTTAGGATGTTTACCAGGTAAATATACGATACGCTTAAAGCAGAATAGTGTACCCGTAGTGCATGCTCCACGGAAGCTACCATTCGCAATTAGGGATGAGTTTAAAAGGAAATTGGATGAAATGGAGTCACAGCAAATCATTTCTAGGGTTGAGGGCCCATGTGACTGGGTCAATAGCATAACTATAGTTAAAAAAGCTAACTGCGATTTACGAATTTGTTTAGACCCTAAATAATTAAACAATACCATTCGGAGGGAACATTTTAGGCTTCGAACTCTCGATGAAATTGTCTCAGAACTATCAGGAGTAAAGATATTTAATACATTAGATGCTTCATCAGGGTTCTGGCAGGTACAGTTAGATGACACAAGTGATTATTGTGTGAATGCAAGGCTTCAGAATTGTTTCACAAAAAAATACATGAACATTTTGATGATATTGAAGAAGTATATATTGATGATTTATTGGTTTTCGGTTCCAACAAAAAGGAGCACGATAAAGTTCTTGAACGATGTAGAAAAATTTATCTAAAATTGAACAATAGCAAATTCCGGTTTGGTTTAAAGGAAATAAAATATTTAGGTTATAAAATAACTGAACAAGGATTATACCCCGACGATTCTCATATATCAGCAATACTTAATACGCCAAAATCTCAAAATAAGGACATTGAAAGATTATTAGGTTTTGTAAGTTCCCTCCCGTACGGGTTCCCGCCTTGCCGTGGCGGGGGGGCTTAGTAGCCGTGGCTTGGTCACCCACGGTGAACAAAGAGGAACCCCTTGGCTGGCTCGTGGTGGCCACTCCGAGTGGACTTGGCGAGCCCACTTCGGATGTGTGTCGGTGGGCTGCGGTGAGAGGAGTATTCTCTCCCCCTACTGCTGCAGCCGAGGTGGAGTCGCGGAGGAAGAGGAGTGTTGGTATGGCGATGCGCCACTCGCCCTGTCCTCCGCAACTCTGACTGGGCCGCACCGTTGCTGCGGTAGTGGTGGGGCCGCGGGGGGGGGGGGGGTCGGTAATGCGAGGCGCCGCTCTCCCTACCCTCCGCGGCCGAAACGTAGTTGGCGGTGGGGTCGGGAAAGCAGGTTTGACTGACAACAAGCTTCCATTAAAACATACTTCAAGCCACCGAAGAAAATTTGTCAGTTTTTACCCTCTGCCAAGATGCAGGAGTGTTGTACACTCCTGCATCGCTTATCTTTTTTTTTATAGAATAAAGGTGCAAACGAGCACACATCTCATGGAAAGTGGAAGCTGTGGTACATAGACTTCTACATTTAACCTCGATTAAAATCAAAATGCAAATGCGTTGTCACCCCTGAGGACTAAGATGGAATGCCTTATATCCAGTCATTTTATTACCATTAAGCTGCTGGTTTATGCTGGTAGTTTGTGAGAGCGTGGTCCTACCCCGATCGAGCCGACCCATTTCTGCTACAACCATAACATAGATGCAGCATGTCTCCCTGTTATACTATGGCTAGTTTCTTTTAATTTTTTATTAAGAAAAGTTACAATTTAATTTTACCTGTAATGTGGAGGCAGATTACATAATTAAATTGCACAAGGACAAACATTCAGACTCGGAACAACTATGCCATACAACTGTATGGCATACTAGTTCCGTCCGGGATTGGAACCCGAGGCCCTCAGCGCTGCCACTCAATGTTTAACCACTGCGCCACAGAGGCGTCTTCGGCTCCACATACATTTGTTTTAAAGGTTACATTGTTACCTCATTGAGTTACAATTCAATAAAACCTTTATCATTTAACCTTCAACTCAATTTTATAACAGCATTTAAATTTCTATCACTGAATTATATTAATGATATCAACATACCGCTGGCTTCAGTTGCGCGCGCTTGTTGAATGTAAAGCATTCCGTCTTCCAAAATTGATGACACGGGAGAGCCCCAGTTTATAATCCCGCGGGATAGGAAGTGCTCCAAAGCTTCAGCAGCTGTACCAAATGCCTAAAAAAATAGGTAAATACAATTAATAGCAATAATTTTACTACATGTAAATAAAGTTATTCAGTTGTCGGTATTGGAATGTGTAAAAATGTACACAAATTAATTTCACAAAAAGCCCGAATTTGAACCCAGAGGTAAATTTTTTATACAAGTACGAATAACAAATGAGTACGCACACAGTCATCTAATAGTAGGTGGATGCTGTGACCCATAGACACTTATATTTATCCTCAATAAAAAATTAAAATGCAGAGTATCCGTTTCTTACCAGCCTTATATAATAACTAGCTGTTCCCCGCGACTTCGGCCGTGTGTAATTTATTACGATTGGATGCCATGGGTTTTAATTTTTTGCGCGAAACTCTAATTCTTTTTCTAAAATAAAAGTAGCCTAAGTTTTTTCTTGTAACATCAGCTATCCGTCAGTGAAAGTCCGGTCAAAATCGGTCCAGCCGTTTCAGAGATTAGCCGATACAAACAGACAGACAGACAGACAGAAAGACAAAAATTTTAAAAATCGTGTTTTTATTATAAGTACTGTATATACTTTCATATGCATATAGTAAAAAACTGTTATTTCGATATTACAAACAGACACTTCAATTTTATTTATTTTTATAGATTTTAACGAGTGTTATGTTAATTACATTTTAGGTCTTTGTCATAAAAATCTTCCTTACCGGTTTAATATCGTTTTCCAATGCATGCAGAAAGTCCGTGCGCTCTACCATGAGTTTTTCCATGGCCTCCGGGTCTACTTCCACCTTGCTTGAGGCCTTGATGAGTCGATTCATAGCAGTTGACTGTGCAGCCCGCACTAAACCTTCTATCTCTGCACCAGAGAAATTCTTTGTGAGTGCTGCTAGCTCCTGGAATGAAGAAAAGGGTTCATTACCATCTTTGGGCCCACAATAACATATAGTTTGGGACTTGTTAGCTTCCTAATAAATTGAAATTCTAAGCTGTTTGTGTTCATCAACTACCTGCATGTCTCATCAAGTTGTCACTCTACATAATGGGATATCCTTCCAGGAACTTGGAAATGTTACTCAAAATAACGTTACGCCTAGTTCCAGTAACAATAATTCGTACCGTTCCACTAGGACCGTGACAAAATTAATTCCTTAGCTATAACGATACTAAAAAACTGAACGAAATGTACAACTATTTAATAACTATATTAAAATATAACGATATAATATCCTTATTAACCTGTTAAAGACTGTGACACATACTTTACATATTTTATATAATATGCGATGCGCACTTCCCCTAACAAACTAATGGTAATGCTTGAAATACGGTGGCGGTTGCTTTTCCGGGGTGGTAGTCAGCGGGAAAAGTTTTTGACGAAAACTTTACAAGTGAACTGTAACGTTTCACCCGTAACGATATTATATATAGGCATAACGTTACTGATACCTATAACGTAAGGAAAAATATTGTTTCCCTAAAATTATATTATTTAACGTTATTGATAATTTTAGGTTTTAATATCGTTACAAACTTTAGAACGTTATGAGATAACATTTAGTGTAACGAAACGAAATTCATTTCATTTTCAAGTCCCCGTACCCTTCACTCTGCTTACTTGTACGAAGTTTCTTCAACTCAATCGAGAAGAAGTAATAAATAAAAAGTAAGTGTAAAAAATCCATTGTTTAACTTCTTCGTGTGGTTACCGTAAGAGTTGCATAAGGGAAGATCTACCTCCGAAATATGGTGATATAACTATCTCCAATACGGAAAACAGGATGATGTGATTGCCAATGCACTGCTGACGGGGGCCGATTATGCAAATCTTGTTTATTTTTAGAGAGAATGTGTCAAGAAGTTGAATGTTTGAGAGCGAGTGAGGGTGAATATATTAGGTAGGTATTATCTAGGTATTTACGTCTGCTGTAACAGATATTGTTACACCGTAATCTATCGAAAGCCATGATATCTTTCTAGCACTCACAAGTGGAGTAATGGATTCCCTTACGAACATCAATGGCTACTACGCCTTGTTTTTTTTAATACATAACATAAAATTTTTACGATTACCGTTACAGCCTATTAAAGTCCACTGCTGAACATAGGCCTCCCCCATAGATTGCCTCATAGGGGTGATATTTGGTATAGTTGCCACGCTTGGCAAGACGGTTGGTAACCGCAGTGTTTTATTTTTAGCCGTTACTAAGAAGACGCTGCTGCCCATTTCTTGATTTGTTTCCGTCTGTCGCCTCTTATGACACTAACGAAATGATATGGGGTAGTGGATATTCTTACACCGCGACTACACAGTATTTTCTAAGATTGTTCTAGACACTAGAATCTCTAGAATCTAAAGTATTAAATTTAGAAAAAAAATATATTTTCAAAATTAGTGCGTTAAAACCAGCCTTTTTCCTTTGGCTTAGTCATAAATATTCAAGCGTTATAAAGAGGCCAACTGACGTAGATGGTCAATTAGGGTACATATAGATTCACCTCTACGGCGCCACCACACTTCTAAAAATACTTCGAAAGTTGTTGAAATAATTTTGAGTTTTTGCATAATCCCTCGAACCTGATACAATTTCAAAAATAATAATATTTTCTCCTTCAGTAACTACTAAATTATAAAATTAAATATTTTATAATATTTGTTGTAAAAATAAAATATTTTATAATATTTGTTTCACATATTCAAATATTTCTGTATTTTGTATATCAGTGAAGCTGTAAAAGCAATCTCTAACAACTAAAACTTTAACAAACACAATTGTTAAACATTACAAATCAATGATTTTTAAAAACCTAAGAACCTGACTATGATAATTTATTATTGGTGGCTATATAATTGAACAAAAAAATAAACGACTAATAAAAAAATAGGGGGCTTTAATTATAATCAGACCTCGTTAAAATTTATATGGAACTCCTATGAATGTATACTTTTTCGATAAATAAATTAACAAATTCAGACCACTAACCACAGAAATATTGTGTTAAATTAATTAAAAACACATGCAATCCAAATTGAACGAAACTAAATTACAGCCCCAGTGGTAACTTTTTTACCACTGGGGCGGCGCCACTTTGTAATGAGATAAAATATTTGAAAGATCTCATGGAGGGGAAGTTAAATTGGTGGTAGAGTGTATATAATATTGTTTCTTTTTGATTTATTGGTTCCATTTTATATAAAATATATTAGAAATGGATAAAACAAACTGAATATTCCCAAGCGTAAGTACATTAAAAAAAGTTAAAATGTGTATAAATTAAAGTGCACACCACTGAGGCATTGTTTCGTGCATACTCTAGAAGCCGGAAAACATTAAATATATAAAACGCAAAATTTTCAATTATAATGACACTGTGTGACAAATAACTTCACCTCAGTCTCAACTGGTCCCAACTAGCGGAAGATTATTAGTCATCATTGATAATCATGTCAAAAACCATCATATTGTTATTATTGCCATAAGATATAAGACGGTCCAGAGATAGAGAATTTTAAATCCCTAGCAATTTGTATAGAAAGAAGCAGACCGCAAACATTTACTGGAAGATCATTACCCTCCTGGAAAAGTGAAGTAAAAATCTGTGTTTATAAAAGTAGCACGAACCGTGAGCAAATACTTTATCATTGTTTCTTTGGTGATGCAAAAGGGTTCGAGGTGATAACATTAAACATTTCCCCGCGCGCTTGCATCACAGCCCGCTTTCCGCAACCAATACTGCCACTTCGTGCTTACGACTCACGGAGCAAATAGAAAGAGGAGATGGCATAAGCAACTGTGCACTGTGATTCTAACTAGGTCCTGACGTCATCACAGTGGGCATGGCTTTACTTAGTATACTGTCAGGGTTCGTCCTGTGCGCTTATGTGTCGAAAATCGCAAATCGGTGTATTTTCATAGTATTAAGAAGAAAAGGATGAAATCGTGTAAAAATTACTCAGATAGACGCTCTGATGCTATGAATGGCATCACACTTCATTGGTAAGTACTTTTATAACTAATTTATTAAAAAGGTTCTAGAAAAATCTCTTCGTCGGCTTTCAAATGTAATTAAATATATTCGACAGTAGATGGCGACACTTTGTGTCATGGGAACAAATAATTTAAAATTAAATTTTTTTTACAGCCGACTTCAATATAAGCGACTTCAATATAGGATATTTAAGAATAACTCAATAACCATTGGTCTGACCTTGATCAAATTCATATGGGACCACACGAGAACTATCAGCTTCCATATAAAAAAGAATCATCGAAATCGGTTCGCCCAGTACAAAGTTATGAGGTAACACACATAAAAAAAAAACATACACTCGAATTGAGTACCGTCTCCTTTTTGGAAGTCGGCAGAAAATATAAAGGTACGTAGAGTTCAGTATTGGTAAAATAATCATACGAAGGTGTTTAAATTTGTTTTGCATTCAGTCCTAAAGAATTTTTAATCGCCAAAATATTATTTTTATAGTTTTTATAATCATTTTGTGAACAGGCCGCCATCTGTTGTCAAGGTAGCTAAACTAAAATTCAACATCGATACGGAACGATGCGAGTAGTTTTACTATTTACCGGTAGATGGAAAATAGTAAAGTGGGCGGGGCTTAACGTCCCCTCACCCCGCAAATTGTCACGCGTTGTTACATAGTGAAATCTAATTACAACACCTCTTTGTATTTGCTCCGTGTTACGACTCATGCCCCTATCCGTATCAACTATAAAGTAGGGAACTTTTTCTCAACGAACTTTATTATCGACATCCTCGGCAATCTTCTTGTACTCTCGCATGCGTTTGGTGTGAATGTTCAAGATCTGTACGCGTCCGTTCTCGTCGGGCAGGCCGATCTCCATTTGGACCTCAAGTCTGCCGGGACGGAGCAAAGCTTCGTCAATCATGTCACGTCGGTTGGTCATACCGATCACCAAGATGTTGTTTAGTTGATCAACGCCTGAAAAAATATTTTTGTTTAACTTCTTTATGAAATCAAAGTACTATTGCCACGGTTTAAAGAGACTATTTCAAACAGTGGTAGAGCCAGGCGGCAGCTTTTGCTGTCGCATGGATGGGCCGGCTCGACAGCAAAAGCTGCCGCGTGGCTCTACCACTAATGTATGTACTTGTGCAAAGCAACGACGGGGGCTTTGCGAGGCAGGGGGCAGCGCGACCTTGTGCCAGCGCACTCCACTAAATCTGCTGTACATACAATACATGCGGTTGACGCGAGCGTGTTTTGTAAATCTTATTTAACTCATTTGAAATGCTGTTTTCGAAAAATATAAATCCATAATGGTGAAATACTGTTATAGTTATACGAGTTACTATGTAAAGTTGAATTCAAATGACCGCCATGCTTATGTTTCCCTCATTTTTCTTATGATAAAATTGTTTATCCGAATGAATACAAGACATAATTCAATTTAACAATTGAAAACTAAAAACAAGAAAAAGAACGTGTCACGAAAATATTTGGCAGTGCAACAGTGTAAATATGTTTTTTCTTGTAGTACTAAAATTATCTTGTTCAATCAATATTTTTAACTTATAAGTACGTACATAATGTTAACAAATGATTCGTTCGAATCGTTAATCTGAGATCACAAATTGCTGAGTTTGTACTTCACTTTCCAACGAGCTATTTAGATAATGTACTAAATTATCTACTGTGGTAGAGCCAGCTATAACATAGCTTCAGATATATTATGGTTCCAGTAAATATGGATCTGCTCAATCAGGCAAGGAACACGCTCTCTCAGAACACCAGCGTAAAATAACAGCTTAATGCTGTTGTGTTTCGTATGATGAGTGTAGTCTTCAGAGGTGACAACGCATCTACATTTTGATTCTTAATCGGAATATATGTAGATGTCTATGGGCCACAGTAGCCAATTAAGATCAGGTGGACTGTGTGTTCGTTGGCCATCCTTATTACATAAAAAAAAATTAAAATTGGAAATTCTAATGAAATTACACCATTCCTATTTTAAATTATTGAATATAGTTATCCCCTTATATTTATGGTTCAATGAGGATCTTTTATATTTCAAATATACATTTAATTGCCGACACCAATATCTTTATGACCTGACAAAGCATGTGGCGGATGTGGAAATTGCAATCGTCCTTTGTATAATATTAGATTCGCACGACAATTCGTCTTCTCGCATACAACATTTGACACATGTCTTTATTAACGAAAAATAAAATAAGCAGTACCTGTACACTAATATTTCTCTACTTGTTGCAATACAACAATTTCACCTTTCTAGGTGCGAGCTCTAGGGCAGCGACAAGCTTAGGCCATTATGTTTATTACTTGGCCTATAGGCCATGTCAAATTTTGCATGTAACACCTTGAGAATATTAATCTATAAAAAATATTTTAAAATTATCGCATTTCAGAAATAAAAGCGGATCTGAAGGTTTTATTTACTTTAAGGATAATTACCATCGATCTTTGAGAGCAGCTGGTTGACCACAGTGTCGTGCACCCCGGTGTTTCCACCCACAGAGCCTCGGGCTTTGCAGATGGCATCGATTTCGTCGAATATGATGATATGTAAGCCGCTGTTGGGTCCACACTTCAAAACGAAAACAAATATGCTTTTATCCGTTACACTGTTAGATATTTACAAATTAATTAAGAGGCAATACATATATCCTATTAATATTATAAACGTGAAACTTTGTGAGGTTTGTATATTGTTGTTTGTGAGTAACAAAAAACTACCGCAAAAACTACTGAATGTATTTTAATATAATATAGCTCGTACATCAGAACAACACATAGGCTATAATTAATAAAAATATTGTGTAAATTGGTCAAAATATAACGATAAGCGTTAAGTAAGTCGGAAAACAATCTGTCATATGCGAGCTATTTTGGCGTGCGGTGCAAAAACTGTAAGAGTTACACAAATATAATGTACGGTGCAATTGTTTCTCCTAAACAGTTCTACAAAAAAGTCCGCGACCGAAGATATACCTATCTTTTATGTGTAAGTCATTATTACCAAAATAGTGAAACATAAACAATAATATTTGATACATTATTTCCAATGTACATTTTGCAGTAACAAATGAATTTTAACAAAATAAATACTTTAATCGTTTCTTATGTTCAAAGTAGATAAACTTTGTCTTTTAAACTACGTAATTTGATCAAATATTTTAAAAGTAATGACGTAATAAAATTGTGCGGTCCGGAGCGCGCAGAGCGGTCGGGTGTGCTGCTTATCGCCGCGTAAGCAAATGTACCACCGCTGAACCGATTTAGATGAAATTTGGTATCGAGATAGTTTAAGTCCCAGGGAAGGAAATACGATAGCTTTGATCACGGAAATCATCTCTAAAGAGTGTGATGGAATTTACTATGAAAGTCCGATTATTGATGGATCACCTATGGTTTAAAGTATAATATCCACGCGGACAAAGTCGCGGGCAAAAGCTAGTATGTGATATTAATTTTCTGTTTGCATTCCGTATTTGGTGCATTTGGTCCATTACTAAATATAGGCCTCCCGCATAGATTGCCTTATAAGGGAGTTTTGTCATAGTTTGCAGTTTTGCTTCTTAGCAGTTTTTTTAATATTTTAACTAGTTATCAAAAATATGCTGTTTCAGTTTTCTACTGTCGCCTCTTGCGACATCTACTGGATATGAGGTAGCGGATATTCTTACACCGGCACTACTCGGTTAAATAAGTAGACGAATATATATTAACTCTTATATCATCTTAAATCAGCTCAGGGTAAGGAGAGAACTTAGACTAGCTTCATATATTTTTATGGTCCTTAGGGGTACGATTATTAATGAAAATATGTTGAAGAAGATTAATATATGTATGGCGGCGGCGTCAGCCAGACCTACTGGCCGTCCCGAGATGTCGCACTAACTTACTGCGAGAGGCACCCCTGACGCGAGCTTTTCGAACATTAAACCTGATCGACAGAGAATCAGATTTATTCTTTTTTACTCTGAACGAATTCACAAAACTTACTTTTTGGATAATTAGTTATAAGGTAGTATAGTAGGTAATATATGATTGTAAATAGTGCTTTATCTATCGCATTGGGTTGGATATATAAATAAATAAATAAAAAATAAAATAAAAATAAATAAGCGACATACCCTCTTCTCCTCCTCCTCCGCATCGGCAAACAATCGCCTGACGTTGGCTTCACTCTCACCAACATATTTGTCCAATATTTGTGGACCGTTTACAATCTTTGGTTCGCGAGCGTTCAACATCTTTCCGATTTGACGAGCCATCAAGGTTTTACCCGTACCAGGAGGTCCATATAACAAGATACCTTTTACGTGCTTGCATCCTGAAAATAATAATCAATATACAATACTCAAGCAGTAGCAAATATGTAAAACATATATTACTTGATAGCAGCAAAAGGTTTATCCGATAGTTAGGATTTTTAATGGTGTCCTAAGTTTAATTTCCATAATTTAAAGTTAAAAATTTTGTACAGCCGACCTCAATATAGGTTATTTAAGAATAACTCAATAACCATTGGTCTGACCTTGATCAAATTCATATGGGACTACACGAGAACTATCAGCTTTCATATAAAAAAAGAATCATCGAAATCGGTTCGCCCAGTACAAAGTTATGAGGTAACACACATAAAAAAAGCAAAAAAAAAACATACACTCGAATTGAGTACCGTCTCCTTTTTGGAAGTCGGCAGAAAAATAAAAGTAAAAAAATAAAGAAAAACTAAACAGTATGTCAATGTCTAATATATAAAAACGATATACTTATTTTATACACATACAATTTAAAAAAAAACTGTTAGTGTTCTTTCTCGCGTATACAGATCTCTAGGATAAAATAAGGATCCTATGATGTAAGATCTTTTATTATTTTATGCAATAATCCGTTGATCACATTACCTAATTGCTCCACAACTTCTGGAGGGAAGACTCGTGATGCAAACGCACGTCTGAAAATAGCGTTGAACTCCTTGTCCAGACCACCGATCCCCATTTTGCCGAAGTCCCAATCGGGGTTGATAATGGATTGTCGTGGTTGTTTTCTGTATTGAAATTTTGAAGCTTTTAGAAAAAGTACATATTTTTTATAGTTTTCAAGTCGTCCTTTTTATGGGATAATTAATATAATTTAATTTATAAAATATTTCAATATCCACATGTAAAGTACTAAATATATATTTTTTAAATCAAATTTCTATTTTTAATTCATTATTTATATTTAGCATTACATCATGTTTTAATACGAAAAAGTGTCAAACGGGTGCGCATTCCACTTATGCTATTAAATGGCGTTTGCAGGCTTCATGAGCTGTAGTGACAATATCACCAAAGAAAGGTACTTAAAAATTATGACTCCTGAGAATTGCGTGTTGTTAGACAATTTGTAAGATTTTGTGAATCAAACACAGAAATTATAACAAAATAAAACTTATTTACGTGTGGCTTTGGAGCAATGCTCGTGTTGTGCTATCTCTTGAAAATTTCTGCTGCTTACCCTTTAGCCTTCCCGACTAAGTTGAGAGAAGAGTTTTCCGCTTTGTCGAACTGGATACAGGCATCGGGCAACAATCTTCCCATTCTGCATCGACGCGGTACTACATTTGCTCCTGATGCCAACGCTTGTACATCCACGGCTAAGAAGTATAAAAAAATTACGTAAAGTTCACAGTTATAAAAGATTTTCCCGTTTCCCGCCATAATTATAATGAATAAGCGATTGCAATGTCCGAATTATTTATTTTATATAAGTTAATTTTATACCTGATTTCTATTACCCATATTAATAAAATTGAAGTGTCGGTCTGTAATATCGAAGATTTTTCTCTTTTTTTTTAAACGCTACGTTCAACTGACGAGAGCTTAAAGTTATTGATTTTTAAGACGATATAAATTGAACATTTATTTATGAAGGCAATATACACATTTTTTTACATTCACTTTGTAAACAATAAATCGGATCGTAAAGGAAATCTTCTTTCGAATTGTATGTAACGTCATGAAATTTTACATAATATCTTTATATGCAAGAAACTTACCTTCTAAATTCTTCACAATCAATGATAAAACTTTTTTGTCCTGAAATGAAAATGCCAGTTGTTGTCCAACGGTGAAGATCTGATTGGAAAACTGAATGAGGAAGTCGCGCGCCATTTGTTCCGAGTCATATGGTTCTAAGGAAGTGCTAAAAGAAAAAAGAAAAACAAGTCAATTACGGCCTTATGAAAACTGCTACTCTATATTATAATTTAAAAATACGTTAAACTAAAATAATACAACATACATTAAACGAATAAAATCCTAACACAAATTAGAATTTAGTGCTTAAAATAATACAAGGGACAATACGAGGGCGGTACTGAACATTTCGGTAATCAAGGAAGTGACACAACATTACTATTTAAAAATGTATTTATTGCTTTTCGAAGTATTCTCCGCGAAATTTGACACATTTTTCCATACGATGGAACCAATCATTGAAGCAACCATTCCATTCGAAGTTGGGGTCTCCAAAATGGCCGTTTTGTAGGCGTCCACAGCTTCTTCAGGTGATGAAAATCTCTGTCCACGCAATTTATTCTTTATTTTAGGGAAAGTATAGAAATCATTACGGCTTAGGTTGGGGCAGTACGGGGGATGGTCTAATAATTCTATGTTTTCTTGCTCTAAAAACTCTTTTGTTCTGTGTGCGGTGTGAGAACTCGCATTGTCGTGATGGAGGATGATGCGGCGGTTGCAGTTCTCTTTACGGAGTTCAGAAACGACCTGTGGCAAACAAATGCTAGCATACCATTCTGCATTAACCGTTCTTTGTCCCTCAAGAGGAATAGTCGTAACATGGCCGGTTTTGGAGACAACGTGGCCACCATTTTCTTCGCAACACTCCATGAACGAACAATTTTTGTTGGCTTTAACTCATTTTCGAACACCCAAACTCGTGACTGGTTTTTTGTTTCGGGTTCGTACGCATATATCCAGGATTCGTCACCTGATACGATGTTGTATACAGGTAAGGCGAGCCGCTTTTTGCTCTTCACAGAGCGAATGCGGTATCCCTCGGGACAACAACTTTTTTACACCTAATTGTTCATGCAAGATTATTTGTATTTGACTCATGCCAATGTCTAAAGTTGCCTGAATTTCGCGGTATGTCACATGTCGATCTTCCTCAATCAGCTTTTGCACAGCATCAACGTTTTCTTGGGTGACTGCAGTTTTTGGACGACCTTGACGGGGATCATCACTGAGCTTGACACGTCCACGTTGAAATTCAGCAAACCAGCGATAAATTGTCGTTTTGGATGGGGCTTCATCACCAAATGCAGAAATCATCCGGTCAACACACTGTTTTTGTGTTAAACCACTTCGAAAGTCATAAATCATCGCTCTTAAATTTTCCCGAGTCAATTCCATTTTCTCAACGACTAAACAAGTTTAACAAAACCTTGTGACAAGACCGAGAATCTTTTTTTAAATAAGTAAATGGTATTTGATTTTTAAAACCAAGGAGTTTTCAATTAAAAAGATTTTAATATGACAGGAACAGTGGAAATATTCCATTCCCGATACTTTTAGTGCAGCCTATGTATACCACTAAAATCACATTCAAATTTAAAACATAATCTTCCTTTGGCTTTGCTGTAGACGGATAAAATATAACATTTGACTACTATAATTAAACAAAATTTTCGGGTGATAATACCGATAAACGGTATACGAGCGGAAATCCAAAAGGCTCCGCTTTATTAAAACAATAATTAAGTGACATGGTACATTTAAACAATAATCGATGAAATCGATTGAAGTTGATCCTCTCACAGAATACCAGCGTTAAATAGCAGCTTAACACTGCTGTTTCGTATGGTGAATGTAGAGAACCGGAGACCCTTTTTACTGGAAAAGAGGCATTCCATCTTAGTTCTCACGAGTGCCAACGCATCTGCATTTTGATTTGCAAACGAGGATAGATGTAGACGTCTATGGGCCGCAGCAACCACTTACCATCAGGTGGACAGTGTGCTCGTTTGTCACCCTATCCTATAAAAAAAAAATATTCCCTTTTATGAGGCAATCTTAGGGGGCAAGCCTATGTTCAGCAGTGGAATAGTGATTGGCTGTAATGAATGATATAATAAATAAATAAAATCAAGGAGGCTATTTAAACCTATTTTGAGAGGAAAATAGTAAAGTTGATTTCATTTTACGATCTTTTATTGATGATTTAATATTTATCTATGATGTTTTATTTATTTTAGAAACCTTTCGAAAATAGCGAGCTCGAATCTGACAAACTGGAAATCTGGAGCCACATCACCTTGAGTGCTGTGCTTAGGAACGGGTCTACCAAGTGTCAAGGGCACATCTTTCTAAGTCTTCATACTAGTAAGCGTGTTCTTTAAAAGGCGGCAATTGAATTAAAATCCAGTAGTCGAATAAAAAAAACGTGTATGGTAAACATTTAAGAATTTATTTTTTTATAGAATAAGGGTACTAACGTGCACACAGTCCACCTGATGGTAAGTAGATGCTGTGGCCCATAGTCATCTATATTTATGCTCAAGTAAGAATCAAAATGAAAACGCGTTGTAAGCCCTGAGGATATGAGTTGGAATGCCTCGTTTCCAGTAAAAAGGGTCTCCGGTTCTCTACACTCACCATACGAAACGTATAATATTCTAATCCCTTTAAGTTTCACCCAACTCATTCTATTAATACATGATACCAGGATAGAAGGGATGCAAAACCCTATTTATGAAACCCATATATATACGAGATAACCTTTTCTTACAACACTGAAGTAACTAACGAACTCACACTTCACCTGATTACTGCTGCAGTTCATAGATACCTGTAGTCAACTACAAACAGAGAAGGCTAAAGATGCGTTGTCACCTTTGAGGACTAATATGGAATGCTTCACAGCCCATAATTATAATGACTCCGTTTAACCTTCAGAGCGGAACGCATCAGTGCAAACATTGTTATTTGGCGGCAGAAATAGGTAAGCAAGTGGTACCTACCTAGACAGACTTGCAGGCAAATAAAAGTTAGAGTCTTACCACCTAGAGCACTTATACAAGTACTTAAACGAGGCATTCCATTTCATAACTGAGATAACGGTCCCAGGGACTATGCATAAAACCAGATACAAAAGTAGGATAGAAAAAAAATGTTCAGATAGCGTTATCAGAGACTATTGGGTACTGTTTCAATTTATTTTAATTAATCAGTAGTGAACACAATCTGTAACTATAAATATGAGATGTGGATTCGTTTAAAAATAAATGTGCCACCAACAGCACATATAACCACAGCTTACTTTGCAAAATTCTGATTATCTTATGATTTAATTATATATATATATATATATATATATATATAAATCAGAAACCTCTGGACAAAGGAGAACGGCAGATTTTGTACCGCATATTTTTTGTTGTTTTGTTATAGAATTTGTACCACATATTAAGGCAACTAAGCCATTTATTATTATGTTAGTGTTCTATTTTTAGAACTCCGGATTAATTAATAATATCAATAAAAAGATTTTAATAAATAAACGTAATATAAGCGTAAACTAAACGCATTTATGTTTTAAGAAGTTGCCATGTGTAAAGTAAAACAAAAGTCGAAATGATAATTATTTATTTAGAAATAGAAATAACACTATATATAATTAAACACTTATATCTTATACCTAAGAATGCATAATTGTTGCATAAAATCATAATAGTTTACGGTTTAATGATAGGAATAATGTTCGTCATCAATATTTTTTGTTCATATGGCAATTATTTATTGACAGGTAAAGATTATCTGTCTTTGAGTTCACTTCAGTTATCAGTTTCTTGCTGTTGTTTTGGATTTTAGTTTGGGACTGCATCTGAGCAATTTAGCGAATTATCTGGCCGTTTTTACGTTGAGTTGGGCATCTGCTCCTCTGTTCTCTATCTCGTGATAGTAGTTTCGCGAAAGGACGCGGACCATATAGTGCCACTACAAATGATACGACCATAATTAATGACTTATTTACGAAACAGAATTCAATGATTTTTATAGAGATAATGATGTTTTTATTCTAGATAGAGGTTTTCGTGACTGCATGGAGAGTCTGCATGAGAAAGGATACATAGGTCATACGCCTAAAATTAAAGAAGACGGCTAATCACAGCTAGCTACTCTTGAAGCCAACAGATCACGCTGTGTAACTATAAACAGGTGGGTAGTAGAATCTGTGAATGGCCGTTTTAAGAGAGATTTCAAATTGTTCCGCCATGAATATTTTAACCGTGGTTGTCGCAATCTTATGACAGATTTTAAAATAGCAGCTGCTCTGCTGAATGCATTTACTCCGCCATTCACAGAAAATATACATGCAGAGTAGTTTGTTTCAATTATATATGAGCGCCTGTTTTTAACCAACTGTACGAGCCGAGTTAGTTAGGGAACATAATTTAAACAGGTGCGGTTCCTGGTTTGTACCCATAGATGCGACAACCCTATCTTTTCCGCAGCTATTCATGGAGGAATTTATACTATTTGCATGTGGTTTAAATCAAATTCACCAAGCCCGTTTATATGTGGATGAATATTTCCACTCTCATGGATTATATTACATTAGAGGTATCCCCAGAGAGAATACATGATTTAAAGGGAATAAACCCAATGTTGCTTCGTGCTAAAATAAAGTCCCGCCATTCTTCTGGTAAAACTTATTTTTACTTGTATTTATAGTTGCAGAAACAAACATGAATGGCTGGAACGCAACCAGAAGTTATTGCTGTAACTGCATTGTATGTTTAAAAACAGTGGGATGCTCTCATGTGATGAGCATTATTTGGTACCTAAGCTATGCTTGCCATGAGGGTTATTACCCGACCTGCCCCCTTCTTATATGAATTAATATTAAGAATTGAGTAATTATAAGTACAATAAAATAAATGTACTTACAAAAACAAAGTATTTTTTTATTTATTTACACTCAAAACCCCATCAGAATTTCATAATAATCAAACTGTTGCAGTCCGCTGCTGTTTATAGGTAACTCCTAATGCACCCCTCTGAATAGGTACGATCCTCATCTCAATCTACCAACGTAATGGTAAGTAAAATAGTACAAAGATAGCGACAAGCAATCTAGAACATTTACTTTATCACCAAAACAATGTATATGTGCATATATGTAACAATCTACATTGGTACACTAATACATAACCTTAAAAAATTAACTGGTTATAACTTTTATGTCCCAAGTTTTAAAAATCTAAGAATTTAAATAGGGCTTGTCTATCCTACTAACTGCCAATTAAGACAAAAAATATCCCAAAACACGAAATTTTTTAGTTGTACGAAATTCCCATACAAGCCTGCCGTTCTCCTTTAGGTGGAGCTTTCAACACAATGTTATACATGATTTCAGTTGATATTCTTTTATCCGGATGTCTACTTACTCAAAATTTGGATTAATAGTAAAATTTATTTGCACTACTATATTATACTTTGATTACTGACAAATTAATTAGGATTTCAAAAGACTTTTTATTATTATTAAATTAAGATTCATTGAAAATAGCTTAAATAATCAAACTACATGCTTCTTCTCTATTTTTTGTCGTTTACATATTTACCGCCAATATCCGCGATTATCGCGTTCGAATATTTTTGAATTTAGAAAAAAAAATCAATTGAAAAATGTAGGATTAAAATTGTTTAGTCACAGCGTCTAATAATACAAATGATATTAATGATAATGACGAGTCACAGCGTCATTTCAAAGAAATCAAATAGTTTACAAAAATTAATTTCTCAAAGGAAAGTCATGTGATATATCGTGAGATCGAAAAAATCAATAGGCATTTCAATGACAACAATTGAAAAGATCGTACATTAGGCGCTTGGTGTGAGAAATCTGGTCTCCCTTCTAATGCCGCATTTGCGTTTCGACGATCACAAGGCGGTGTAGAAAAAACCTCTTCAACTATTCCACCGAGGAAAGTCAAATCACGTCTACGACATCTTTTCAGCAGTGATGAATGTTGGATTTATGCCTATGATACTCATTCTAAGCAGCAATCGACCGTTTTTGTCTACCAAGATGAGCCAAAACCGACGAAAGTTGTTCGCTCCCGACCCACTTATAAAAAGATGGTCACGTTCGCAGCAAAAACAGATCGCAGGACGGTTAATGCAGAATTGCAGAGTGATATACTATAAATTGTTTTTTTTTTTTATATAGTATAAGGGTGACAAACGAGCACACAGTCCACCTGATGGTAAGTGGCTGCTGCGGCCCATAGACATCTACATCTATCCTCTATTCCAAATCAAAATGTAGATGCGTTATCACCCATGAGGACTAAGATGGAATGCCTCATTTCCAGTAAAAAGGGCCTCCGGCCACCTGCAGTCACCAAGCGAAACGCAGAGGTAAACCTCTACTTCACGCTGGTTTTCTGTGAGGTCGTGGTACCACCCCGGTTCGAGCCGGCCCATCCGTGCGACAGCAAAAGCTGCCGCGTGGCTTTACCACTGTTTAAAAATAACAAGGACTTTAAAATATTCATATAATATACTTAATAATTAAATGACATGGTACATTTAAACAATAATCGATGAAATCGATTGAAGTTGATCCTCTCACAGAATACCAGCGTTAAATAGCAGCTTAACACTGCTGTGTGGTGAGCGTAGAGAACCGGAGACTCTTTTTACTGGAAAAGAGGCATTCCATCTTAGTCCTCACGAGTGTCGTGGTACCACCCCGGTTCGAGCCGGCCCATAAAACATGTTTACCACAAGTTATCACCGAGCTTAGGAAAACCAGCCCAGAGTGACGCATCACCCTGCACTATGACAACGCAAGCTTGCGCACCGCTCGCCAAGCAAATTGAGTATTTCGAGCACCATGGAAGTTCTAAAAACTTATAGCCCTGATTGAAGCCCTAACCATTTTTTTCTTTTCCTAAATCTAAGAAAAATCTTCGAGAAAAAGAAAGAAAAGAATCGAGATTCGAACGTCTAGTGAAGAAGCAGTCGAAGCTTTCAAATCAACGATTTTAAGTTGATCTTGCGTTGCCCGAAATGCTTACGATGCACAGTCATTTTTTTAAAATATTTTTATATATTACTAGCGATCCACCCCGGCTTCGCGCGGGTGATTTCTGGACAACAGCGCCACCTACCGACTACCGAGCTCAATTGTAAATCTATACCATCTAGGGGCTCACTCAAATACAAAAAATGCATCAAATCAATCGAGCTATTTTGGAGTTTTAGCGAGACTAACTGCCAGTAATTGATTTTTATATTTTTTTTATAGGATAAGGGTGACAAACGAGCACACAGTCCACCTGATGGTAAGTGATTGCTGCGGCCCATAGACATCTACAGCTATGCTCGTTTGCGAATGCAAATGCAGATGCGTTGTCACCCGTGAGGACTAAGATGGAATGCCTCATTTCCAGTAAAAAGGGCCTCCGGCCACCTGCACTCACCAAGCGAAACGCAGAGGTAAACCTCTACTTCACGCTGGTATTCTGTGAGGTCGTGGTACCACCAAGGTTCGAGCCGGCCCATCCGTGCGACAGCAAAAGCTGCCGCGTGGCTCTACCACTGTTATATACAGAGATTGTATTGTATACACTATACGTCAATGTTTTATACCAAAATAAAGTGTTTCTTTCGCTTCTTTCTTCCATTTGTGCTTGTGGGATGGGGTTTGAATTAAGTGAAGTTTAAGCAGAGAGCTCATTCGCTTCGTCGTCAATCGTTTACTTACAATATATTATAAATTGTGATACTAGCGTGTTATAAAACGTGTGAGATAAATATGTGATTTGCTTTTATAAATTATATATTACTACTTTTACAGATTATACTCAATTAAATTAACTTTTTGATAATTATATGTTGCCGCAAGTTGCCCGGTTGCCGGTGATATTAGACTTAGGTACGAGTTAAATTAATTTGGGATTTGAAGAGTGTTAGGAATACTTAACGTTCCTCTCCCAAGCAGTTTACACTATCCTTACTATATATGGATACTTGAGAACTGCGTATAAGTGAAATATCAAAACATCGCTTTTTCCATTGATTACGCGACACGCAAGCAGCATGCAAGCTGTATACGAGCTGTATTGGAGTTACTTTTTATACTAGAGGGTGCATTTACTGGCTGTACAAAGGCTGTATAAGCGCTATACAGCTCTTATAAGTAAAAAATTGGCACAAATTATACAGCTTTATGCGTTAGTAGCGCTGTACAAGCACTAAAGCGGCTGTATAATAGATGTATTGTAGCTGTTATTTGGTGTACAAGGAAACTATTACACTACAAATACTATCTTATAAATATATTTTAAAGATAAACGTTCTAAATTGGTGTTTGGACGGTATCATAAATGAATTTATGACAAACATAACTTAATAGATTTATTTATATACTTTATTGAATGATGGCGACATTTAGTGAGTGAAAGATTATATTATTACATATTAATATTATTTGGATTGGAGTTGAGTTTTGACGGTGATAACCGGTGAATAGAAAGTACAACATTAGTTTTACGGTAAATTGTCGCGTCAGCAAAATAACGAAAAAATATAAGGACAAAATACTAAATATGGTAAGTAAATATTGATTTTATAGGTTAGAATAAGAAAATAATTAAATTAGTGAATATGAATGCATATTGGGGCACAGTGATCATTAGTCAAACTAAAAATAATGGTTTAGGCTAAAACTAATGTCTCATATTCCTAAATTTACAATTTAAATTGTTTTTATAGGTCCTAAAATGGCGACAATTTGCTAAACATCCTAAAGGATATTTCAAGGGTCTTATAGTTTTAGTAGCTGTACTATGTATGTTATGGGTTCTATTATACAGCCATTAATTTTTGATTACTAACGCTGTATGGTAGTTTTTAAAACATCACTGATAATTGTCTTTAAGAGATATGTATAAAGATGAAAAACCTTTGTCTTGTAAACAACAGTTTTATCCCTTCTTCACTTTATCTCATTTAAATAACATTTTAAGATGTAACAGTGTTTTAATAATTTTCTTGTTTATTTTATGGACAAGAACAAAAAAGTGCTTACTTCTTTCACTTCTTTTAAGACAGAGACTATATAAAGCCACACAGACAAAGTTAATAAATTGAGAAAATATTTTTTCATATTTGTACCAACCTAAAACCATCGATTTAATCGAAATGATTGTATTTATTGGCAATAAATTACTACCCCTTTGATTCAGTTAAATTCACAAACCAAACCAAAAATATGACTATCTTTAGCAAATAAAGATTAGCTATACATCTTTTCTTTCTAATGTTAAAAAGTGGAGTAAAGAATTAAAGCTATCTCTTTCTTTGCCAAACAATATTAAGGAAGGCACATTTTATGACAGAATATTTTATCTCGCTCAGCAGTACGGTACCAGCATGCTGTTAATTTTGTTATTATGTTTAGTTGATAGGTAAGCATATCGTTATCTATTCATACTCTTACGTCACGTAGGTACGGCAAAACCATAAGAGTTAGCTATTTTATTTGATACATAATTTAACTTTTGTGAAATAATTTGACTGTGTTGTGTATCTTATACTGCTTTAATTTTACTTTTTAGGAAAATATGCTCTTTAAAATTTTGGAAACCATAGAGAAAGGGAAAAATTGCATTTTCATTGTACCAAGTTTGTGGGAATCAAAAGGTGTTTTAAGATGGCCAAAAAGCGATTAGATGTTAATATATCTAGCTAATAAAATCTACAATTTGCAATTGTAGCTAAATCATTTAAAGCTACTTAAGATATATTTCTTTCTGTGGCCCAATTCTTCAATTTGCTGGCGTAATAAATAGTTTTTTTGAAAATTCGCTGTTATTATCATTTGAACTACTCATGCTGCTGGATGATAAATCATCATAATCAGGTGCCGAAAACTAAGTTACATTTGATATAACTGTGATCGTGATTAACACTGTTTAATGTTTTTGTTACGGAACCCTCTTTGTTAACCGTCGATGGGATTGACGCTTGACTGTAGCTTTTCTGATTTGTTAAAGTATTTCTATATTCTTCAGTATCACTATTATTTCGTTAATAATTTGTAATATTTAAATATTCCCTTTTAATCCTTCTTCTAACTGCACCAAATCTTTTTCTTTTTTTAACACATATTGATAACAAATTAATTTGTTCACTATAGCACAATATATTAAACACGCAATTACGCATTCAAAATGGCGATATTCTATCACTTAAACAGACTTAATCTGTACTATAGCTGTTATTTATTTTTTTAATTTTATATCACTCTCATAGACAGAAGTTATAAAACTACTGTATTTACAAGAGTGTACAATTATGCCATAAGAATAAGTTTTAGCAGGGAGTTCACATACACCATTGTACAGAAATAATATTTGAATGATACTATTATAACAATTAAAGCTGTAATAAGCAAGTGACAGCATGCAAAAAAACAGCTTCTATACAGCTTTAATGATAAAATCAGATTGAAGTGTAACAAAATACTTAAAGCTGTATAGTAGAGTTTTCATATTCTGATTAAGAACCCTAAGCTTACTTAGATCCCATAATACAGACTTTATACAGCTTAAGCTGTATAATAACTCATAAGCCACCCTTATAAGCATACAATCTCTTTTCGACACTCTTATACGCTTCTAATAGAACTCTAAGTTCTATATGGGCTGGTATATTGATGTTCATAACGCTTGTGTGCTGCTTGGGATGTTCTGCTAACGAAGTTTAAAGATTTTCTATCGCTCATTGCAGTAAAAGTAGGTGTACTGAAATACGATTACATCATAGTTTTATTAACACTACCATACTTACGTTTTCTTAAGCATAAAGTCCGCTTCCAATGATACGCTGCACAAGCATTCTGCATTTTGTGGTTTAAATGGTTTCACGTCAATTGGCTGCAACGAAAATATACACTTACTTCCGGTGTATTATTTACACCTTACTAAAATAAATATTTTTCCTCAAAGTTATCGTTACAGCCTATCTAAAGTCCACTTTTGAATATAAGCGTCCCCCATCCCCTATAGATTGCCTCTTACAGGGATGTTTGCCTTAGTTATCACGTTTGGCAGTCAGACTGGCAACCGCAGTTCATTTTTGTTATTAGGAAGACGCTGCTGCCATCTCCTTGTTTGTTTCCCTCAGTCGACTCCTCTGAAAACCACGAGGCGATATGAGGTAGTGGATGTTCTTACACCGCCACTGCACGGTTGAAAAATATACAGCAATAACTCAATGATAAAATCGATCTTGTACATATATCGCAATTACATAAAATAATATGCGTCTCACAAAATTGATGATTCAGTGTTCTCTCATTTATTTTTCGTTATTAAAATAAGGTACATACGACATTATGCTTAGGAGAAACGCGACTGACAAACCAAAATATGTTTATTCTGTAACAATACAGATGTTTGCAGAAACGGGCCATAAGAGCAATTTATAAATTAACTCCTAAAACATATTTTTGTTTACGTTTAAATTTATGTAAAACAATATATACAAACTTTTTTTAAAAAAAGTCTCATCCGTAATCTCCTATTCATATGTTACAATTCGCAGAAAATAGATAGATAATTTTTTTTATACAAAAACAGGTGATTGCTACTAATTAATTATTTGTACAACATAAAAGTAAAGTTGCAGCCTATTTACGTCCCACTGCTGGGCACAGGCCTCCTCTCATTTCTGAGAGGGTTTTAGAATTATTATCATTAAAATCACCAATACAACCCTCCATATTCATATAATTCCTTTGACTGAGTTTTTCTGGAAATAGCCATACAATAGAATTATACGAACTTAGGGGGTTGTATTGATTATAATGATTATAATTCTATACATACATACTCGTCACGGTCGCGAATCATATTTTATTAAACATATAACCTGACACTGACCTACAAATCGCAAAAAACCGTATGAAAATTTGAATTTCGCGGGACACCCTGGAGCTTTAACCTTAAGCAGTTACGAGTATTTTCTTTGTATTGGGATTAACAGCTTACTAAAAGACTTTTTTTTATAATTCTGGTTTGATTTTTTCCTATTTCAAATTAACAAGTACGCATTTTCGTTTTCAAGAACTACACTAACAAATGAGCTACTAGTTGGCATTGTTGATCGAAGAGCTACTGTAATCCCTTAGTAAATGCGCTCAGGGACTCGAGCAATGACGCGCGGATGACGCAACTTATCGATCTGTATTAGATACTGCAAAATTCTGTCCACAGGCATACGAAACAACATCAACGACTTGATAAATAATTTAGCATATTTGAGCCTAATATTGTACGTGCTTGTGCGAGCTTCAAAAGATGAATAATTGGTTTGCTACATAACTATTGCGTTGTTGCGTTCTTTTTACCGAAGCTTAGGCTCAGTATTAGTATGATATAAGAATAGAAGCCAGTTGCCGCAACTTGAAAGGGCCTACTAATAACACTAATTTTACAGGTTAATATATCACCATCATCACATCGCATTACAGCCCATCAAATGTCCACAGCTGAACATAGACTTTGCCCATAGATTGCCCGTTGGGATATTTCGGAAACTTGCACTCGCATCCAGAATTGCGGAACTTCTGCATTGATTTAGACATCCGCAATAATCAATGCGATAATTTTTTATCCTCAATAAATTAATTCGCTTCCGCGGATGCAAAAAAAATTCTGCATCTGCAACATCTCTAGTATGGTACTGAGCATTCGATGCTGATCCATAAAATACTTACGTATTCCAATAAGCTTGTGATTTGATCTAGTGGACCAAACACGTACTCAATAGTCTTTCTTCTCCATCTATTATCGGTTATTCGATATATATATAGCCGACCCATTGCCACTGCAGTTTATATTAATGGTATCTATTGCAATATGTTGTTCTAGGTTTATTAATTTGTGTATAGCTATTGTAACATGTTCCTCGGGGAGCAATAACTTTTATATTTTATGTATATATAATTTTGTTTTTTTCGTTGTCTTTAATTTAAGGTGTTATGGTGTAAGGTAAGCTAATACAATGCGGTACGACTTTCCATTGACTCCTGTCGAGTTGGGAGTTGATACGTATTTTTACAGAAAAGTTACACTATTATAAGCACACACAAAGTTAGAACATGCGGAAGCGCGTAATTTTTGAGAAAAAAGTTATTGAAAATCAATTATTCTGGCATTGTTTATGTCCAGGGATTGAAAACGGTTGCAAAATACCGGTATAGAACCGGTATTTAGGGGTTTCGGTACCTATACCGGAACAGGGACCAGAACCTAAATTAGAACCTTTAAGAACCTTTATTTTACCGGTTCCTAAGCAAAGCAAAAGCGAGATCAAACTTGTTTGAGGTGCGGTCGGGTGGCCGGCGCGACGCGGCGCGCGGCTTAATGTGAGGAGAGGGCAGTTTGTAAAATATCACATTTGTATTGATGGATCTTCTGTTGCATATCAACGCAGTGTTGCCAATTCTACGGATTTTTCTATAGATATACGGAAATTTGTTATCATCTATGCAACTACGGAATTTGACGTTGCCATCTACGGTTTTTTTATAAACTTAACAAGATTTTTTTTATCACGAGTGAACTTGCCAACAATGTCATTCTCTCTTTCTTCTTCTATAGCATCTAGATAGGTACCACACACCTACATGCTCTGTTTCTACCGCCAAATTGGAATTTCCTGTCTGAGGGGTATGTACAATATTACAGGCTGTAAGGCATTCCATCTTGGTCCTCAGAGGTGACAACACACAAATGTGTTGTCCCACTTTCGTGACAATAGCCACTTATCTATATATGTATATATAGGTGGAGTGTAAGTTGGTTGCCTTGGATTTATAAAAAAAAGTAGAATGTTTGTTTGTTTGTCATTTTAATTTTATAAAATATATAATATTATATAAAAAATAATAATAATATAATACATATTATATATAATAATATAATATATATTATATAAAAAATATTTTCTACTAACCTGCCCAATAGACAGAGTAGCCCATTTTCGCTGCGGTGCTGAAAATCCCACAGTGCCACGATCAACTCCACTATAGAATCGAATACTAAATACGAAATGCTGAGAAGGTCCAGTCGTGACCTCTATATGCCTGAAATTAATACATGCATTTCTAAAAAGAAAATTAATCATTTTCTCTAACGGTTACTTTAAAAATAACCAGATGAAATTTCAATAAAAAAAAACACCTTTATCATGTATACAACATGTACTTTTATTAGACTAATTTAACATGAGATATTCTTTTAATAAAAATATGGTTTTTGTACAGATATGTAGGGATAATCAAATTATTTTATTCATATGCATCAAAGATATCCATATATTACCTATATAAGCCCAAAAATACAAGTAAACAATCATAAAATATTTTAGAATCAATTATGCCAAAAATGATATTTATTAAAAATTTGCAATGGAATCTTATTATGTTAATAAATTTCATAATATGCATCAGTATTAATAGAACAGGCCTATTGCAGTGGTTGTCCTAAAAACAAAATAATGGAATGAAGCAACCAGCAATAGTATTACAATATCTTCTTTTTCCCCATTATTGCTAAAAACCTATCATCATGCAGCTGCTTGTAACATCTTAAATTTCTTAGGTTCAGTCATAATAAAAATACCATACCTTTTATTATAGTCCAGTAAAGACTTTAAAGTAGTATAATGTCATTCCGTCAATCACACTCTTTTTCATACTCTGGTTATATAAACGGAAGAACCACAATATTACTAATTATTTTAAGTACAAGAAAGTCAGTAAAATGACTTTATTAGATATACACCCTTCATCTTTATGTGCATCTATATACACCCATTAATTACTCAAGCAAATTACAGATACACAAATGCAAATGTATATTCATAATTAACTTTAGTATAGTGCTGGATTTGCATTGGAATTATTCTACAATGATTACTTAAAATGTCCTAATGCCATAGCTTTGTAAACTATGGCATCAGTACACCTTGGTTGTCCCCTGACCATGGGTACTGTAAAGCGCCCAAAATGTTGAATGGAATTTAAAATGTTAAAATTAAATAAGATAAAATGGATAAAATTAGTTTTAGTCTATGTGTAGTATTTCCGTAAATTAAAAAAAATATTAAGTCAAAATGTTAATTATGAATTATTCCATTAAATAAATATTTTAAAGTACTTATCATTTGTCTTTTGGATATGCAAGATGGAAAATTATGTAACATACTTAACATTATGTACAGACATTCTTATAAAAACCAATAGTATATTTCAGGAAGACAAAATGTGAAGATATGTTAGGATATGAAAATTCCCATTATAACATCAATGAAAATGATCCAGATGATTTATTATCTTCCCTTTGAATAAAGTTCTATAGACTTGAATAAAACTGTTTTTTTACGGATTTTATCGCGTTTATTTTATTATTTTTATTCCCGACGTTTCGAGTGCTTTTCAGCAACCCATGGTCACGGGGGGGCCATGGGTTGCTGAAAAGCACTCGAAACGTCGGGAATAAAAATAATAAAATAAACGCGATAAAATCCGTAAAAAACAGTTTTATTCAATGTGTAGTGTTCGCGTAAATATAAGAAATCATTCTATAGACTTTATTTAGCCTGAAGTACCATAATGATAGAGAAATTGGACCTTTTAAGTATATGTATATGATATGTCATGACTATAGGTTTACAGTTTACAGGCTTAATATTTCAGCATTGAATATGAAAGATTACGACATACAATTTTTATTTAATCAATAGAATTTTGAAGTATTTATGTAACAAAGAATATGTTTATGAAATATTTATGCAGTAATATTATTAATTTAAGCAGTACTTTCAATTTCAATACATATAAAACTTTTAGGTATACAATAAAAGATATTAGAATTCATTTCAAGTTATATTAAATAAAACATACTTGACATCACTGGGGAAATCATCTGGATTAATGAGGGCGCAGTTTGTAATGGCAAGCTCATCAGAAGGGCATTTTGCTGCCTTCATGCGCTGAAATAAAATAAAAATCATTACACATTATATTTGTCTGAGATTTTTTTCTTCTCATAGTTAAATTCGATGAAAATTATTGAATATGTATTTAATTTTGCAGTGCTACTTTTTGCTTTCAAATTTTATAACTCAGTTATTGAATCCCATCATTACCTTTATACAATTTAAAGTGATTATCAGCAAAACATATAATACACACTTAAATTTTAAAGATGATGGCAAATTTAAAAAAAGGGTGGCACTTACCAATGAAGACATTTTGTATGCCTATGTGATTAACTACAAATTATTAAAAATCCTTCTAAACAATGTTTTGACAATAATGATTCACGTTGATCGATTGACGTGAACCAAAAGTATTCTGACCAACCAACACTACATGCCACACATTGATGTAGCGAATGACTGCATTTGCATTGATCATTGAATAATTTTGATACGCAATTGGTTGGCTAAAAGATCAATACAATAAAACAACTGGTATTGCCAGTTGCCACTAACATGCACAGATAACTAAATACTAGTAAGATAAACATGAAGCATGAAATTAAAAAGGTTGGTTGACTTAGAATATATAGATCGTCACAGTGTGCAAGGGAGAAGAAAATTCCATAAGGTAGGTAATATAGCAAGATAAAAAACTGTGACTGTTTGAATGACAGGTCGGCATTCCTGTATAGGACAGTTACTATCAAAGAAAAAAATAAAAAGAAAAATTTACTCTTTGAGTCGACAGAAATCAGCATGCAAGGACTGAGCTCCAAGGTATTTTGTTTTATTTTAAGGTTAAAATAAATAATTGTGTTACGGCCAACAGCTGCCTATCCCAGGAGTAGGGTCCCCCGCGGGCCCATAGACGGAGAACCCACAAGCAGATGCTGTTCGGGCCTGCTACAGGCCAAGGTTTAAGTTTCTAATTACAATAAACAATCAGGGGGGAGCGTTGTTTTCTATAAGGGAGCTTACTTACCTCTATCCAAGGCGACTGGTCCCTCAGGATTCGGTCAGGTCACGTGTGGATGTATAGTGCTAGGAAAGTAAGGGTCAGTGATGTGTATTTGGGTGTGGCTGGTAGTGTTATTGACTTTATTAGACCGTTATCCTCTGCAGCAGTTCGGCCCTCAGCACCTCTCCAAACTACGGTCTCCTTCCGCAGTCACTTTCTTCGTTTTCTACGATGACAGTTCTTTAACTCTGTCGTACGATTAACTACCTTACAGAAGCCACTAACTCTCGTTTGTTATAACGCTTGACTCGCGAAATGAACACAGAACGTACGGATCAAAGGTCACCGTTATTTCTAGAATATCAAATACCGCACTAGTAACTAATACGGTCGAATCCACTTATACAGATTCGGAATTAGACACTAAGTCCCGGGGTGAAGCTAACAAAACAGGAATGCGCGTTACGATTCCCAGTGGTATATTTACTATACGCGCCTATCATAATCCGCTTCCGACTTCCCGACAAAGAACGCCTGTTTATCTTTCGACGCGATGAATTGGACTCCCATTTTTTCTCGCGTGTCCTCGAAACAACCGGACGTCAAAACCGGTATCGTAGAGGCGCGCGCGCCCTCTGGCGTCCATTATTGACATTAACGCTTTTGCGCGAACAAATTGTCTGCAACAATGGTTACTTGTTGTGTCACTGCGGTGTCAATAATAGAAAGAATCCTGATAATTGCACATTTCACAGGTAAATTTTCATGACTTCCGCATTGCTATGACGCATATATTTTTGATTTAAATTTATTTTATATACTGTATATAATATAGATGAAGCGTATATCCTAGAACAGATCCAGGCACTAGGTGTTAGACGAGACTCGGTTGTACCTGTTTCAACTTATAAAACACTTGATCCACCAAGTCTCACTGTGCCTATGCATCGCACGGCACCCGCGGCCCGCTCGAATCGAAGAAGTACCGGTGCGGCGCGGTGAATCGAGATAGCATTTTATTGCCGTAGTTACTAGTCTGCTTTGCTGCTCACTCGTGTTTGAATAAATCATTCGTGTGTCAGTTATTTGAATTTGTACTATATAAAAGTAACGCGACACGCACTCGTGCTATGAAAGAATATATTCTGTCCTTTTTTATCTACACTATTCCGCAGTCTTTCTATCTTTGTCTGTCAATTACTCTAAACTAATTTCATTCCAATTCATGCGAATGTGATCTCGGCATTGTAATGATACCTACTCGACTGATTTAGCAATAGGTTTTCGTAACGAAGTGTTGTTGTGTGGTTAAAAAACTTTCGCTTTATTTTTTATTTCAAAATTAGAAATTAAAGTGTTTACTGTTTAATAAAAATGGCTTCCAAAGGAAGCAGTGTCGCTTGGGATCATTTTACGGACAAAAGCCAACAAATGGCTGAGTGAAACATTTGTAAAATACAACTAAGTTTGAAAAATTCTTAAGACTGATTTTTTGCACGAATATAAAAGTAATTATAAAAACGAAAAAGAAATATAAAAAAATAAACAAAAAAAGACAAATCTCATTACTCTGAAAAAAAAAAGAATTGAAACCTAAGTACGCCAACAATCTAGAATGTATATAAATTTTAACGTTTACAGTCCTAAGCCTGTGTAAAGTATGAAGGGGTGGTTACTATTCATTAGATTCACGTATCGGCTGTGTACGTAAAGACTAAGTGTACTTTAAAGTGTAATCTATTCCAACAATAACAAACTTTATGCGTACTTCATGGACTAGGTGAAACAGATATTTGGATCGAGTATTTGTACGAAATTGGACTAAGTGCACCTAGTACAAAATTTACCTAATACGGAAAAAAGTAACATTGTTAATAATTTGCATGTTTTTGGTGAATCAATTTTTCATCAAAATATTTTACATGTACGCTAAAGAATGATTCAATTAAGTATAAGAGGAGGTTAGTCATTTGTTTTGTTTTTGTATTTCTGTTTTGGCGCGAAGCCAATGTGTACACCTTATTTGTGGAAGAAGGATCACAAGGACTATATGAATAAGGACATAAAAAGTGAAAGTTTTAAAGTGTACAAGTGTGACAGCCATAGCAATGGCGAGTTTTTTTGTTTTGATAATATATTTTTACGTGGTAGAGCCACACTGCAGCTATAGTATAGTTGTAATGCGAATCAGCTCAACCGGGGTAGGTCCACGCTCTCACATAATACAAGCGTAAAATTATAGCTTAATATACGATGAGTTTAGCGAACCGGAGGCCTTTTTACTGGAAGCGAGGCAATTTATCTTAATTCTCATGTATGGCAATGCATCTGCACATCCACTGCATCCACTTACCATCAGGTAGAATGTGTGCTTGTTTGTCACTCGTATTCTATAAAACAAAATAGGAAGTCTCTAGTTAGGGGCCACGCGCACCCTTAATTCAGGGCGTTGATTCAGTCTAATGCAGGGTGAGGCAACTTTGTATGAAAGCTGAAAAATCTGCACACAATCATAATGATGTCAATATGCGTGTTGGGCTTGTAAAAATAAAGCGAGATAAAATATCGCTGTTTCTTTCTTTGATGTTGTTTTAGATTGTCATTTTAAAAATTAGATAAACAAATTCATATTATATGGGAAAAAAATAAAAATGTTAATTCGGTGTTAAGCTTTTATTGGTTTGCTTTTTAAAGTATAATTACATACATATTACTCTGTGATTCGCACAATTAGTTTACCTATTAATTGATTTAAATTAAATTATTAAATATTAGCAGAATTCTATCAAAAGAAGCCATGAATAAATAGAAGAAGAAAAAATGGCATTTGTTTGTCAACGTCTTTCATATTGAAAATATTTTCTGAAATTTATTTAAATTTATTTCATAGGTTAAGTTTTTAATATTTATTATTAATTTTTGCTTAAATTCAGTTAGATATGCAGTCATAATATCGTCGTGAATGAACAGTAAAGATTTTTTGTGAGATGTTAATTCTGTATAAGATATTGACTATAAATATATAAATTGAATATAAATTCATTATTTCAAAGTTTTATGCACGATTTGTAATCATCATCGAAATTAAGTTAAGTGTTGTGCAAATAAAAAAGCACAAAATCATCTGATCACTTTTTACAAGTTTCCTATGACAAAAAGAAAAACATGACAATATTGTGGTAAGGCTACAAACATTTCGAATTTATTGACCTTTATTTGTAGGGTTTATTACTATATTGACTTAGATTTTATCTGTTTCAGATCACGTATTTTGGCTGAGTTAAGTTTTCATCATGAGAATTTTGCTGATTTAAATTTACGTTAATGTTCTGTGAAGAATAACTCCCTATGTGTTATATATCAGTAACGAGCGAGGAAATATTATGTGCAAAAGCAATAAAAAACATCAATAATAATGTGTAGTTCATAAAACAATCTGTCTTCCAGAAAATAAAATTACATAACTATACTTATTTATAGTTTTATTTAATATAGGTTTGTGAGGCTTGATCCAAAATTACTCGAAAAAGTTTAAAGTTACAGAATACAAAGGTTTGAAATTCCCGCTAAAAGTTTTATATGGGCGTCCACTGTCGCGCTTTTCATATACACACATAAACATGTTTTTTCGTTTTTTAGTATGAAGTTGGCGTTCTTTTCTTGATAAAGAGTATAATTGTGTTCTGTGGTGTAGTGTAATAGGGGTATTAAAGAGTCCCTGATTCAGTGTAGTGTATTACGCATTTAACTGTATTCCTTTCGGCTGAAGACCTTGTAGCCAATGCTATAACAAAGGAAAAGTACATAATAATAGACAATAATTACTGTAAAAATGGCGGATGGTCGAGTTTCTGCGGTTTGAAGTGTTTTGTGACAACTCATAGAACTATCTTTTTGATATGACTATAACGTTGTAATATGTGAAATACTGATTATTATTACTTATAATGACACAAAAAATACTCAACTATTGTGTACATTGAAGAATAATTAATATTAATACTAACCTCAAAAATATTACTTAAAAATGGAGCTTCCTCAACCACCACAAGGTAGATATTGTGTAGTTTGTATGTTGATGTTTTACTTTTTATTTATTATACATAATTTCAATTTTAAACGTTTTAGATCAAGATCTTCGAAACATAATAGACAAACTGGCTCAGTTCGTCGCAAGAAATGGACCGGAGTTCGAGAAAATGACCAAAAACAAGCAAAAGAACAATCCTAAGTTTAGTTTCCTGTACGGCGGGGAGTACTTCAACTACTATCAATACAAAGTGACGACAGAGCAAGCAAGTAAGCATAAATCAACGATGGCACAGATAGAATGTCGCGGTCGCCCCCGATCGCTAGTTTGCGTGTTGTGATAACCGTTTCAAGTGAACCTCCGCTGTTTATAGTTCTAAAGCAATCGGCCGGTGGGCAGTCTGCTCCCGCGCCCGTCGGGGCTTATATGGCACAGAACAGGCAATATGTAATGCCCCAACAGGGCGGTGCTACGGCCGCGCAGCTGGGTCTTGCGGCATCGATGGCGGTGGCGCCGGCGCTTCAGCAATGGCTGGCGGCGAACTCGGGCCCGCCAGCTGCACCCAGCCATCACTCACACGACATCGACAACATCAATGCACAGATCAACATGCTTAAAGAGCAAATTACTCAGTCGGAAAATAATCTCAGTGCTCAGCATACGGTTAGTGTCTACAATTATTTTAAATACTTAGTAATATAAACATGTTTCTTAGTATAAGGTTGTAGGAACGTTTCTACTTAGGAGCTGTTTGGGCTTAGCCTCAGAAACAGCATCCCTGAGTGTATTTGGTTCATATTATGGCAGAATAATTCTTTCAACAGATGATATATAAATTAATACAAAAAAAAAAATGCCTTAAAACTATCAAAAGTGTAACTAAATGTCATGCAAAATAAAGTTGCAAATAACAGAGCCAGCTCTGGTGTGTGTGTGTGTGTGTGTGTGTGTGTGTGTGAAGGAGAATAGAGAGCCAGCTTAGTGCCAGGCTGTGAGGCAATGCATCTTAGTCATCAGTGTGTAGCCTCTGAGGACTAAGATGTTCTTTTTTCTTTAAGATGGACTTCTTTGTTTGAAGTTGTTTGCAAGTGTTCTTGGGCTGCAGTAGTTGTTACCTAAAGGTTATATCACAACCAGCTTAGTCTTCTCAAAAGAATAAAATAAGATTAAAAAAAGTTTGAGATTTCAAAGAACTAAAAAGAATGAAATAAATTTGACAAATTAATAGCTTCGGAAGTTCACGCGGCTTAAGAAACAATTATTATAATGTGTAAAATTATTATACTTTTTAGTTCTTTAAAATCAGTTGTTACTTTTATAGTTTAATTTTTTATTTCAATTATAAATAAATAATATCTAACTTATATCTTTGTTATAAACTACTTAGTTTATGTTCTTCTTACTAGTTTTTAGTTATGTTTAGTCAGTTTATTGTATTTACTGCTTAATCTAGCCAATATTAAAAATTAAATAAAAAAAATTAGATGGAACATGGCATTGTCCGCCATGTTTCTACCATACAACAAGTGGGATGTGGGAAGTAAAGGCTGTGTAAGAACCTCCGAAGGAGGCGGAATTATAGCTGAAATAAGAATTTTTTGGTTTTTTGGCCATTTTGACCCCTAGGAGTGTAATTAAAAATGTTTTGTCCCTATTTAACCATGACCCCCATGACATCCTATACATGATAGACTATTCAAACTGACTATGCCAAAAGTTCGAGCCACCCCCCAATTTTTTGGTTTTTGTCCATTATGACTCCCTAGGAGTGTAATGAGAAGTTTTTGCCCCTATTTAACCATGACCCCCATAACATCCTCTATGTGATAGGCTATTCAAACTGAATAGGCCTAAAGTTTGAGTCATCCCCAACTCATTTCTAAAGTCTATACTTCCAATTACTTGCAAAAGTGGGTTTGGGTGTATATATTATGTTTGTTTGATAAGATGTACTCCTAGTTAATGTGAATGGCACATATTGTAGTTTTATAATTGTATAGAATAAGGGTGACAAACAAGCAGACAGTCTACAAACTAGCACACAGTTCACATGATGGTAAGTGGTTGCTGTGGCCCATAGACATCTCCATCTATACTCGATTAAGAATCAAACTGCAGATGCCTTGTCACCCCTGAGTACTAAGATGGAATGCCTCATTTCCAGTAAAAAGGGTCTCCAGTTCTCGACACTTACCTACATACACCTTACAAAACACAGTAGCATTGAGCTGCTATTTTACGCTGGTATACTGTGAGAGTGTGATCCTTCCCTGGTCAAGCCAACTCATTCATTCTACAACCATAATATAGCTACAGTGTGGCTCTACCATGTAAAAAACGATTATGTTGAATATAATGCTTAAATGTTATAAAATCTGATATATACTGTAAATGTGTGTAAGCACAGTACAATCCAATATAAAAATCAATTGTTTGTTATTGTATTAATTTTGGGCTTAATTGGGATTCAGATTTGGGATCTGCATTTATGTATTTGTGTACAAAGGCAGGCTATACTGATTACTAAACCATACAAATGTTAAATACAGGTTGGATCATAAGTTTTTGCACTTTTAAAATTTCCATGAAAAATAAATTGTATGGAGTATTGAAATAAATATTTATTTAAAATATAGAATTTAACAGGGAAGATTATTTCTTAAAAATAATATCGTCCAGGTGGCCGCCATCTCACTGCTGGCGATTCTGAAACCTGGCCGTTCAATTTTCGAAAACTCTTCGACACAATCGCTGGATATGTTTACCCATTTCTTGACAAAATTGTTTAAAGTGTGGTATTGTTCTTGGTTTATTCATGTAGACTCAACTTTTAAGTAAACCCCATAGAAAGAAATCAGCTGGAGTGAGGACTGAACTGCAGGGAGGCCCTGGAATATCACTATTGTGTGAGATCAATTTGTTAAGGAACATTCCTTTGACCACAAGTAAACTCATTGGTAGTATGTCAAATAGCGCCATCTTGCTGCATCCATGTCCTGCTGTTGTAACCCCTCAAAATGCTGTAACTCTGGTTGAAAAAAAAACTCGTAACATTTTCATATATTCTGCGTGAGTTAACAGTTACAGAATCACCAATTATGCCCTTTGAAGACATTGCCGCCCAAACTGTCACTTGGAGAATGCCTTTTCTCCACTCCAGAATCTGCAATTTTGTTTATTGACATGCCCATTTAAGTGGAAATGAACTTCTAAACTGGAACTTTCTAAAACTAAACTAAAAGGCTCGAGCATCGTATCGACGAAGTTTTTCTTAAAATTAAATAATTTTCTTTCAATTTTTGCTACAACTATATCTTAAGTATCACAAAAGCACAAAGCATCTGAACGCTTGCCCGTAGACAATCTTGCATCATCCCACACAGACTTGTTTACTTGCACCACGGTCTCTTCACTCCTCCTGCTCCTTGGTTGCCCCGTTTGATTATTAATGATAGTCAAACCGGTTGCCTCGAAGTTTTTAACCCATGATTTAATTAAATTAACACTTGGGCACTGGTTAATATTGTGTAATTGGTAATGCGATCGAAATAGGTAGTGAGCAGTGAGGTAAGAATTTTTTTTTGTAAAATTGCTTTACACAGAACGCACGTTGTTCTCTCATAAAGCGATGCATTGTGACTAAATTTTCAAGAAGTGAAGAACCGCGCGTGAGTGTGAACTCCATCCCCACGCTAGATCCATTACAAAAGTGCAAAAATTTATACCCCCAGCCTGTATTAATGAGGTTAAAAGACGAAAACAACTAAAATATTACTATATTTTTCTACGTGTGCATGGTTAATAGTAAAATGTTGATTTATCTATGCCATTTAACTTTGTGATATTATTTTGCAGGATATTATATAGGAATAGGAGAAGGTCGTTGATAAATAATAAATTGATAATTTAAGATAATTCTTTACCATTTATTATTCTTTTGTCAATATGTCTTTCAAAATTATAAATTAAAACATTTTAGGTGTTGATACAGCAACAACAAGCCAAAATCAATGAACTGGTCAGCAAAGCGCAAGTGGAGACCATCCAGATCATGGCTGAAGAAAATAACATCAATCTCAATGAACTAGACAGCATTTTGCAGCCTATAATAGACACATGTACTAAAGATAGCATTTCTTCAGGTAAATACTCTTGTTGAAAATCTTTCTCAAATATGTGAAGACATTCTATCTTATTGTACAACCAGTGCGTGTTGCCAGTGATGACTTACGGAACTGAGACGTGGTCCCTCACTGCTGGCCGTATGAGGAAGCTCAAGGTCGCTCAGCGAGCTATGGAGAGGGCTATGCTCGGAGTTTCTCTGCGTGATAAACTCAGAAATGAGGATATCCGCAGTAGAACCAGAGTGACCGACATAGCCCAACGGATTAGTAAGCTGAAGTGGCAATGGGCCGGCCATATAGCTCGAAGAACCGACAACCGATGGGGAAGAAAGGTTCTCGAGTGGCAGCCTCGTACTGGCAAGCGAAGTGTAGGGCGTCCCCCCACTAGATGGAGTGACGACCTGGTAAGATATGCAGGAAGTCGATGGATGCAGGTGGCTCAGGGCCGTGCTTTGTGGCATTCTTTGTGGGAGGCCTATATTCAGCAGTGGACTTGTGAAGGGCTGTAATGATGATGATGATGATTCTATCTTACTTAAATATTTTATACCTGTTGCCTCTGATCTGGTTATTTTGATATAGTCATACCAGGCATCTTTTAAATGCCACAAGAATGTTATGGGCGTTTTTTAAGTATAGCCATAGGTTGAGGTATGCCGCGGAAGGCAAAGGCCTTTACAACAGAATAAAATTAATTACTGCTTATCTATTTACTATCAAAATGAAAAGTGTTTTTTTTTTAATATCAAAGCATAAAATAACTAAAAATAAAGAATATAATAGTTAAACAATTTTTGAATACTTGTAGGCAAACAGGTATTCAAAAATTGTTTAACTATTGGCTACTTCATGAATAGAGTTTTTATAAAATTTTAGTAATAATGTTCTTTTATTCTTTACCTTTATAGATTCTTTGGCTTTTTATTTGTGACAACCACAACAGCTAAAAAAAGTTATAACAATATACATTCATGTTTTGTTATAAAATCTGTTTTGTGATTTTTTGCCGTTATATTTTTTAAACTATTGAAAATAAATCTTATTAAAACTTATATCCTTTAAAGTAAGAGTGCTTCAAAGCATTAGACATTTTAACAAAGTTACAAACATTATGTGAATATTTTAGGGAAAGGGTGGATTTTGCAACATGCAACCTCACATGATGCTGGCAAAGTGATATCACAGCATCTCCTTAGGAAGGTCACTCAACCAGGAGCTGCTTTCACACAAAAACTTCACATCATTTATCTCGTAAATGATGTCCTTCACCACTGGTTAGTACCTGCATATTATTACTGTGCATTCATTTTAAGGTCATCATTTTACTAACGTTAAATGTAGAAAAATAAGAAATTCATTTTTGCTTATGATTACATATTCTACGCAGTTTACAAAGTCTGAAGACTAGTTTTGTTTATAGTTTTCAGTTATTACTGAATAATCATTATTCTATATCAGATTTACATTATCAATTATGTTTAGGTAAATGTTAAGATATTTAATTAGGAAAATTTCCATATTTCACTTTCTTTTTTATTAACTATTTAATAACATTTAAGTTTTAGTCAATTGTTTTATGTGTAAGGTTTAATTTAACAAATTAGTAATGATTTTATTACTAAATATTGTTTTTTGTAATTTAAATAATTTTTATTTAAATATCCTGTCGCTTGCTGCAATTATCAAATCGGTGTCTATGATGCTCTTATTCCTAATTACAGTGCACGCAAAAACGCAGAAGATCTCAAGAAAAATTTGGAAAATGTGGTGGTTCCAATGTTTTGCAATGCCAGTATAGGTAACATATTTATAATAATGTCCTCAAGACATAGGTCTCTTGTTCGATTGAGCATTTTCATCATCAATTTAAAACATACTTAGAACACCATCACCTGTGGTTTGTGCCAGTCAGGTAACTTGCTTGAGTCTGCTGGCTTGTACGACAATTGTGTAAATATTTTACTGTTTCAGCGGTCACAGAGGAGCAGGAGGCGAAGTTAAACAAGTTGCTTCGCTTGTGGGAATCTAAGTCGAACTATTTCGAGTCAGCCGTCATTGAAAAAATGAAGAGCCCAACAAGCTCCTACCAAGAGTATCAGAATAACTTGATAGCGCAACACTCTAACGCCATCTCACATTTAACACAACAAACTAAATCCACCTTTGAAAAGTATGTATTTGTTATATTTCATTTAGGGAAATAACATTATGGATCTGTCTAAACTTGTTTGTCTATTTTCAGTTATCAGTCCCAGCATCAAGCATTTGTTGCTCACACAATGCAACAGATACAGCAACTGGAGATGCAAAAGCATGCCCTTGAATTGCAAAGTCAGGAACAAAATGAGAATATGCAACAGCAAAATATGGGACCATTTCAAAACAATAATTTCAATGATCAAAGCTTTCCACAAATGGGAGGTTTTCATGATCAAAGCTATAATTCAAGCCACCAGCAGTATGGGAGTGAGAATGGAGATAACTATGCATCTAATAACAGTATGAGCGGAAATGAAAACAGTTATGATAGTCAAATGTTTGATCAAATAACTGGACATAAGAAAACTGATATTGAGGAACCAGATTTGTCAAACCTTCCAAATATTAACTTCTCGCAACCTCCCCCTGGTTTTCCACCTCAAGAGAATCCGGCATTATTAGCATTCCAAAATGGTCTTCCAGATCTTAGTAAGCCCCCACCTGGATTTATTCCATTCCCAGAAATAAACAATGAAGACTTAATGCCTTCTGTACCATATTTTGAATTGCCTGCAGGGTTAATGGTGCCTTTAATAATGGTAAATGATTAATTTATGTATTTTGAACTACAATTTCAAATTCACAATACAATTTGCCTACATATGTCCCACTAATGTACACAAGTGTCTCATTTCTGAGAAGGTTAAGGAGCGATTTGCCTACTGGGCTGATCCTGAATGTTTTTACAGACATTTTATTCTTCAGATTGTAATCTATTGATTTCTATTGGTAAATTATCAATTGAAATCAGCAGGGATCAAACCCATTTTGCTTGATTACTGAGAAATTTATAGAAAGTGATTAGTTCTTGAACTTATCATTGCTGCTTTAAATTTTACTATATTTATTAATGTCTATTTCTTTGTCTATTTTATAGCTCGAAGAAGATAGATACAGACCTTTGGATCCTGCAAAAATTCGTCTACCTCCACCGGCTCCGCCAAATGAAAGGTTACTTGCAGCTGTTGACGCTTTTTATGCATCGCCCAATCATGAGCGCCCCAGAGATAAGTACGTTTATAATTTATATATTTAAATCACCGTCATACAAGAAATCCTTAAGTTAAGTCTTTATGCTCTATTGTATCACAGTATTCTAACTATTAAAGTTTTTGACTGCATAAGGAAGTATACAAAAGTAACCGAGTGCATTCTTTTGATGTAGGTCACCTTTTTAAGATAAAGAAATGAAATCTTATTTTTGGCCTTTCTGTATATTTAAAATTAAGATGCAGCAATTTATTTAAATTTTTATATATATTATATACATACTATCATTAGGAAGAACTTTTATAATAATTGTGAAATACAATAAGGCACTTTTAGCAATTAGATGCAATATGAACCTCCAACTTTTGAAATAATAATACTAAATCAGATAAATTACATTGTATACTTTCATTAAAATTATAATTTATAATAAACAGGAGTCATCTACTAAGTTGAACCCTACCTCATTCATAAAATTAATTTGAAATGTAGGTATCAATGATCTTATTTTCAAGAAATAAATATATTATTAACTTTGACTTTTGTGTGTCGACAAACTGACTAGTAATTTCTATGAAAAAGTATATTCTGTTAACACTAGGAACAAACATAAGCAGAAAAACATTACTCGACTTTAGAGGCAGTACATTACAGCTGACTGACCAGCTGTAACCATAGGACGTTGACTGACTATCATAATTTTGATTTACATATAAAAAAAACAAAAGTTAATAAAGTTCTAGTCTTAGGAAACTTGACTGACCCTAGTATTTTATTGTAAATTAGGATTATAATCACCTGAGAAAAAAACCAGGCTTAATAAATTCAGAGACTTTTTTTGGCTCTGCCTCTCCGTCTATAAAGTATTCTATTTATGTGTAATGACGTATTTTGACAGCTCTTCGTAGCACAGTGGCTATGTATGTAAACCGCCTCCACGATATAGAATAAAATTATAGTATGGGGTAGAAAGAAAAAGGAGCCAGTATAATGGTCATAGCCTGTGTGGCCTTAGTCCTCAGGATTGACAACATATTTGTTTTTTTTAACCACTACATATTCAATAATTCTTTAGATCTAGGAAAATTGCATGATTGTTTCATAAAATTTCGTTTTCTTTTTTAAACATTATAGTGAGGGTTGGGAAAAACTGGGACTTTATGAGTACTACAAAGCGAAAAACGCGGCAAGGAAGCGCAAAGAAGAAGATATCGCCCAAGGATTAAGGGAGCGTTCTAAATCTCCAAGCCCAATACCTAAAGACCTACAGAAACAACCTACTCCACCTGGAAGGAGATACAGGTAAGGGAAGTAAGGATTATAGCAAAAATATTTGATGAAAATATCACAGTTTAAATGCAGTAATTATGGACATTATTATACGCATAATAATTTATTAACAGGTTCAGTGCGAATGGCACGCCAGGCGTGCCATAGATTACTTTGTGTGTGGCGTATGACACACGAGTCGTGTCTTTTTAGAAATCGTTATAACTCGCTCAAATTGCGTTTTTGGAAAATTTATCCAGAACAAAATATTCATATTTTGCAAGTAGTTCATGCCTGCGGCTTCGTTTCTGGATATTTTGAAAATTTGAAATTTTTAGGGCTTGACAACTTTTTTTTTAACTTGTACATGGTACTCTTTTTACTTTGTGGGTTTTCAATCATGTTGTGGAAAAATAGTCTAATAAGTAACAAATAATAGCACTCATTGCGATCGCTCACAAACTTAAGTTGTAAATAAATTTCTGGAAAACAAGTGTCCTGTTAAAAAAAAAGCAATGCGTTTGCCTTATTGTTTAATTTTGCTTAAAATGGTTGAACTGCCGTCTTATTACTATCATATGGCCGAATAGACCAACAAAGTACCATGTGCTCTTATGATATGGTATAAGGTTTATTTTTGCTTGAAACAGTTTGAAACCATTCATGCATAAAAAAAGTTAGCTAATAAATAGTCTTTTGTCAATCTGCCGCCGTATATCGCTGGCGTTTGTTTCCTTTTGAAAACATTTGTTTTGCTATTCTTACTAATTAGAAGTTTTCAAATCGACCTTACTTTTTTTTGCATAACATTAAATAATATTTAACATTTGTAAATATTAATGAATCATAAACCTTATTTTTTTCCAAATTAAGGTTCTTGATTGTTTGATATTTACAAATATAATTATTAGGTGAAAATTTAATTTAATAAAAACCTAGGTTTTCCAGGGTGATTTAGCTGTACCTACTTATATAAATGATTTTTTTATAAAACAAAAAATAGTACAAAATGTTTGTAATCTCTGCATAAAAAGTCACTTTTCTTTTTTTATAGGATAAGGGTGACAAACGAGCACACAGCCCTCCTGATGGTAAGTGGTTGCTGCGGCCCATAGACATCTACATTTATCCTCTATTACAAATCAAAATGTAGATGCGTTGTCACCTGTGAGGACTAAGATGGAATGCCTCATTTCCAGTAATAAGGGCCACTTACTCTCCATTTCAAGGAAAACACGTAGTTAGCCACTAAAAACAAGTATCCTTCCGTTTGTAACTGATGTTTGATGTCTATTAAACTTAATTAGGTCTAAACAAGTGAAGAAAGCATAAAAAGGATAATTATTTTTACACATGGCTGATGGCACAATAGGCGTATCATCAATGTCTGTGTGTCAAATATTTGTTCGCCGCCACAGCTAAAAGTTGTCGAAAATCGGTGCCGCAACGAATCTGTTAATATTATGTACATACTTACTGGATATTTATTAAACATTTTTATTACTACGAGAAAACGGTGTTGTTGGTGGTGTTGTTGTACTGCCAAATATTTTCGTGACACTTTCTTTTTTAAGATGTTTTCGACTTTCAATTGGACGTAGTTATGCAAAAAGGATCCAACCCGCGATAAGTTAATTTGAGTTTATGATATTTGAAGTATCCATACTTCAAATATCATAAACTCGAATTATTGGAATGGTTTATAAATGTTTGTTATTTTTCTTCTTATTTGTGTTACGTTTGCTAAAATTGTTACATCACATAATAGTATAGACCACAAACATTATTCTTCAAGTCAACATTTTTGACACAAAGTCGGGTTTGGATCCTTTTTGCATAACTACGTCTAATTGTTAAATTTAATTTTGTACTGTAACTTGACTTATCAAAAAAAAAAGAATGTGATTTAAATTCAACTTCATTTGGTAACTCACATAACTGACAGTAATTAACCTATATATTTATTATATTCTATAAAAATTGTGTCAAATTGTTCGTTCGTGATGAACTCTGAAACCACTCAATAGATTTTAATGAAATTTTGTAAATGTGTATTGCTTATATAGTTTTTGTCCTGATAAGTGACCCTCAATATTTTATTGCGAATTTAAATATTTTTTTTTAACGGACAAAAGGTCGTCGGAAAGGGAAGAACAAAGTCGGCCTGGCCAGCTTGTATGAGTATTCAATTTTTTTAAACTTTTTATAACCTTATAAAAGATACATTACAAGATAAGTGCCATAAAATCAACATAGATTCTATCTTTACGCAATATTATACATAGAAACATCATAACATAGAATTAAGTTGTATATGCAGATGACGTACGACAAGAGTAATTGATTTTCATTATCAGACATGTTGTAGTACTTCTTACAGCAAAAAAAATTGTTTAAATTACTACACTCTTAGGTGGTTTAATGGTGACTAGAACCGAACGTCACAAGACGCCGCCTCGTATCTCGAATACTTCTCCATTTATTAATTTTACTGGCATTTACTCGCAGTTTTGAGTTTTTTTCAATATACACAAAGTGCAATACTCCAAATAGATAAATTCCTTTTTTACTTATAATGTAAAATGTGAAAAATTGGCATAACTAACAAAAAAATAAAAAAAAAACCCGAAACAAAAAGAACTGTTTATCTTCAAACGGCTGAACAGATTTACTTAAAACATAGCTAAGAACACGCTGGATTAAAACACCTTTCAAAGGAAAAATACTTAATCAAAACCGGTTCATCCATTTTTTATTTTATTTTATTTTATTGAATAAGGTACACAAACAGACAGTAGTTATATGCAGTTCTAAAATTAAAAAATATAATGGTGTTGATCTAAACTACAATCCAAAAAAAAGTGTACACAGCATAATAAAATAACTTCAGTAGAATAACAAAAATAGACAAGATAAAAAATACATTAAAAATTAAGAGCAACACGTAAATTTCTTTTAAATCTAGCAAGGCTACTATCAAATATATCTAAAAAAAAGTGTACACAGCATAATAAAATAACTTCAGTAGAATAACAAAAATAAACAAGATAAAAAAATACATTAAAAATTAAGAGCAACACGTAAATTTTTTTTAAATCTAGCAAGGCTACTATCAAATATATCTAGATGTACGTTACTACGCTTAATCTCGTCGTAATCACGGCACACACAGGGTTGAAAAAGGAAGTGTTATTTCTGTGTACGTCTAACCTAAATATTCTTTGAACACGTTGTCGTATACCGGAATTGAAGTTATAGCCTTAGTAACTCTGGGCAATCTAGATGAGAATGTACAATCTTGTGCAAGAAAACTTGTTCGGCTAATTGTCTCCTCAAAGACAATCGTTGGACATTAAAAAACTTTAGTCGAGAGTCATATGATGGTACATCATGTTCATGGTTCGATGATGTTCATGTGACTGCGGCACTCCCTATAATCAAACCCGATAGACATCACCCTTGCTTGAACATATCTATTGGACACCAGCAAGCATTTAAGCCCATAAGGCAGAACCCAGGCACGTTGAAACCAAATTTTCATAAATGCAACTTTATAAAGATAAAAAAGCATTTACTTAATACAAATTGGCAACATCTTTTGGCCGAGGCGAATGTAAATGATGTAGTTGAAATATTTTACCACGAATTAAACAAAGCTATCCCTTCTTTATACACCTCTGCAGAAAAGTCCATCACATAAGTATCCATACTGGTACAGTCCTTCTTTGATTTGTTGCATTAAAGAGAGACTAAGATTTCATAAACTGTATAAGAAATTTGGCAATCCAAGAGATTACGACACGTTTAATTTACTGAGAAAAAGAAGTAAAAAATTAATAGAAGAGTGTTATAAAAACTTACTACAGAATGTGGAAAGCGGTTTGAACTGTAATATGAAAGTGTTCTGGAAATTTGTCAAAGAAAAAGAGCAAGTGGGAATATACCTGAATCCATGACTTATGGATCTCACACCGCAAATAAACCGAATGACATCTGCGAACTCTTCTCTACATATTTTTCATCTGTGTACGACAAACCGGATAGCAATAAATCTGCGTCGTTTACAATTCCATCAAAACATCATCTTACTTTATCTGATGTACGTATTTCAACTGAGTTAGTGCGTCAAACTTGTTGTAAATTGGATGCTTCAAAGGCCCCTGGGCCGGATGGAATTCCTGCTATATTTGTAAAGACGTGTGCAAAAGAGCTTAGTTTGCCATTGTCTATTATATTCAATAAGTCACTAATTACGGGTACTTTCCCGAACTTCGCAAGCTTCGCCACTTAATAATTAGTGTATAAATTCTTAGTTTTGCATTGTCAATTTTATAAAAAGCACTGTCTACCATATGAAATAATTTATGAGTCAGTTAGTGTTTACAAATTTTTGAATAAACTTGTAACATGTTTTTAGTTATTGATTGATAAACCACTTTGTTGCTTATTAAAAAGTATGGCTGTTATTTTGTGTTGAGTGATGATATTAAATCTAAATTGTCTGTTTTAATGTAATTTGTCATAATTTTCCTATTTAAAGGTCAAAGAGCAAGACTCCTGAGAAATTATCGCCAGCAAAGTCAAAGTCAAGATCACCGTCGCCACGACGGAAACAAACCTCATGGAGAAGGGAACGAGACAGGGACAGTAAGTAAAAAAATAGTGTTATCTAATATATAAAAATTAATTTTTGTTTGTTCGTATTTTATGCGTTGCCATACTGTTCATCAGATTGCGGGTAACAACGTATTGCTTGAACTTGCACGAATGTTATAGACATAGTACAATTAACTTACAATTGGTGGCGCGTATCGCACCGAAAAAAATATTTTTTTAGTCATATCTCATTCAATTTCAATGAGTGTATTATCATTCCTAATTAAACTTAATTACTTATTCTGTGGCAGCAACGCGCCGGGTACCAGCTAGTGATATTTAAGAAAATCTACTAAGGCTTGTTACATCACTCAGCTCTCTTTAGTCAGTCAGTACATAATTGATTGCTACTATGAGGGCGGCACTGAAAATTTCGGGAATCAAGGAAGTTAAAAATGTATTTATTGCTTTTCGAAGTATTTTCCGCGAAATTTGAAACATTTTTCCATACGATGGAACCAATCATTGAAGCAACCATTCCATTCGAAGTTGGGGTCTCCAAAATGGCCGTTTTGTAGGCGTCCACAGCTTCTTCAGGTGATGAAAATATCTGTCCACGCAATTTATTCTTTAATTTAGGGAAAGTATAGAAATCATTAGAGCTTAGGTCGGGGCTGTACGGCGGATGGTCTAATAATTCTATGTTTTCTTGCTCTAAAAACTCTTTTGTTTTGTGTGCGGTGTGAGAACTCGCATTGTCATGATGGAGGATGATGCGGCGGTTGCAGTTCTCTTTACGGAGTTCAGAAACGACCTGTGGCAAACAAATGCTAGCATACCATTCTGCATTAACCGTTCTTTGTCCCTCAAGAGGAATAGTTACGACTATTCCTTCCTGCAATAACACATTATCTCAATCATAATGTACTATGCTGCTATGTAACAATTCTATTTAATGTTATGGCAACACTAACTAAAACAATTTTCGTGCACTGTATAGCACAAAAGCCCAGAAGCCATGCCAGAAATATACATTTATAGTATGCAAATATTTAATAGAGATACAATAATCTAAAAACTCAATAAAGTAGGTAGGTACATTAAGTTGAGAATGTATTAAGCTAACATCAATCAACCATAGGACGCATCACTTTTTTCAAGTGTCATAAGACATAACCTAAAAAGGTTCAAATCTAAATATCTTTTTTTGACGCCTTCTCAGGACAAAATTCTTTGACAAAGTTACTCAAGGACTGACGCTTAACATTTTGAGATATTTTTGATATATAGACCATACCATTTCTTCTCAACTAATTTTATGTATGAAAGCTTGTCATTGTTCTTTACGAATGTAAAAAGTCAACAGAAACAAAAACTCAACAGTAACAAAAACAATAACAGTAACAAACTAGAGATCGCACGGGAACACAAACAATGCACGTAAATATATTTTAGCGTTGCTATCGGTACTATAAGGGCGACGCTTGAGGCGCGGTATGAGGGAGTACGGCGAGAGGTAACGGCATTCATGAAATGAACACGTACATAGGCTGCACTAAAAGTATCGGGAATGGAATATTTCCACTGTTCCTGTCATATTAAAATCTTTTTAATTGAAAAGTCCATAGTTTTAAAAATCGAATATCATTTATTTATTTAAAAAAAGATTCTCGGTCTTGTCACAAGGTTTTGTCAAACTTGTTTAGTCGTTGAGGAAATGGAATTGACTCGAGAAAATTCAAGAGCGATGATTTATTATGACTTTCGAAGTGGTTTAACACAAAAACAGTGTGTTTTTTTTCTTTATATAATAAGGGTGACAAACGAGCACACAGTCCACCTGATGGTAAGTGGTTGCTGCGGCCCATAGACATCTACATTTATCCTCTATTACAAATCAAAATGTAGATGCGTTGTCACCCGTGAGGACTAAGATGTGTTGACTGGATGATTTCTACATTTGGTGATGAAGCCCCATCCAAAACCACAATTTATCGCTGGTTTGCTGAATTTCAACGTGGACGTGTCAAGCTTAGTGATGATCCCCGTCAAGGTCGTCCAAAAACTGCAGTCACCCAAGAAAACAATGCTGTGCGTAAGCTGATTGAGGAAGATCGACATGTGACATACCGCGAAATTCAGGCAACTTTAGACATTGGCATGAGTCAAATACAAATAATCTTGCATGAACAATTAGGTGTAAAAAAGTTGTTTTCCTGATGGATACCGCATTCGCTCTGTGAAGAGCAAAAAGCGGCTCGCGTTACTTGGTGCGTCAGAACTCTCGAAAGATTCCACGCAGGATCCTCAAATGCTGTATACAACATCGTATCAGGTGACGAATCCTGGATATACGCGTACGAACCCGAAACAAAAAACCAGTCATGAGTTTGGGTGTTCGAAAATGAGTTAAAGCCAACAAAAATTGTTCGTTCACGGAGTGTTGCAAAAAAATGGTGGCCACGTTTGTCTCCAAAACCGGCCATGTTACGACTATTCCTCTTGAGGGACAAAGAACGGTTAATGCAGAATGGTATGCTAGCATTTGTTTGCCACAGGTCGTGTCTGAACTCCGTAAAGAGAACTGCAACCGCCGCATCATCCTCCATCACGACAATGCGAGTTCTCACACCGCACACAGAACAAAAGAGTTTTTAGAGCAAGAAAACATAGAATTATTAGACCATCCCCCGTACTGCCCCAACCTAAGCCGTAATGATTTCTATACTTTCCCTAAAATAAAGAATAAATTGCGTGGACAGAGATTTTCATCACCTGAAGAAGCTGTGGACGCCTACAAAACGGCCATTTTGGAGACCCCAACTTCGAATGGAATGGTTGCTTCAATGATTGGTTCCATCGTATGGAAAAATGTGTGAAATATCGCGGAGAATACTTCGAAAAGCAATAAATACATTTTTAAATAGTAATGTTGTGTCACTTCCTTGATTACCGAAATTTTCAGTGCCGCCCTCGTAAAACTAATTTTATGGATTTTATCGGGTAACTTACTTTATATTCCCGACGTTTCGTGCACTTTACAGCACCCATGGTCACGGGGAGGACTGAGGTGTATGACGTCCCAATGTCATCTCCATACCTCCAGATTAAAAATTATTAATTTTTGTTCCGATCTACGCAGTATGAACTTACAGTATCTTGAAGTCTTGCAGTTGTATGCTTGGGTTGCGATCTAATTTTATTAATGCGTAGATCGGAACAAAAATTAATAATTTTAAATCTGGGGGTAGCCGTGGTTAACTATGACATTCGGACGTCATACACCTCAGTCCCCCTGTGACCATGGGTGCTGTAAAGTACTCGAAACGTCGGAAATATAAATAAGTTAATATACGCGATAAAATCCGTAAAATTAGTTTTATTTAAATGAAATAATACACTAAGCAACATTGCACTGCATCGTGCGACGTAGAAAACAATTTGACGGTTATATTTGCAGCTAGAAAACCACAAAACTAGTTCATTCATGAATGCTTTATAATATTTGGTCCTTACATATGGAATTGGCGTTTTGTACGGGAGGAATAATATAAAGTCAATTTTTTTTTTGTAAAATATATTTAATTAATCAAAGTATGCACCGTTGTTATCTATGCACTTTTGCCATCTCATAGGTAGTTCATTGATCCCTTTACTAAAAAAAAAAACCATGGGGGCGAGAATCAATAAACTCTTTGAAGGCGGTTTGGACTGCCGCATTGGAGTTGAATTTTTTTCCTTGTAAGAAGTTGTCCAAATTCCGGAAAAAATGGTAATCTGTTGGAGCAAGGTTCGGGGAGTACGGTGGATGTCGCAGACATTCCAATTGTAGCTCATCTAACTTAGTTGTTGTTTGTTGTGCAGTGTGTGGTCTTGCGTTGTCGTGAATGAAGCAGCAGTGGCCTAGAGCGATTGACCGATCTCGGTTGTTTAGCAGCTAGTTCTTCCTTCATGGTTTGCAGTTGCTGACAATAGATATCTGGCGTAATCGTTCGGCCAGATTTTAGAAAGCTGTACTGAATGACACCGGCGCTAGTCCACCAAACACTGTCAAGTAACTTTTTCTGAGACAATTTTCGTTTAGGGCAGGATTTGGCTGGGTCTCCAGGGATTAGCTATTGTGATGAGAACTTCCGATTATCGTACAGTATTCACTTTTCATTACAAGTAATGATTCGATTTAAAATCCCTTCATTATTGTGTCGGTTGAGCAAAGTAACACAGCAGTCGACGCGTGTTTGCAAGTTCGATTCACTTCATTCATGAGGTACCCATCGTTCAAGTTTTTTTACTTTCCCGATTTGCTTCGAGTGGATTAATACAGTTTTATCACTTACCCCGAAGCCTACAGCTATCTCTGAAGTGCTTTGTGATGGAGATCCGCTTCCACAATAGCCTTTAATTCTTCATTTTCCACTTTGGTCCCCGGCCGTCCACGGGGTTGATTCTGAAGGTCGAAATTTCCAGAACAAAAACGTTGAAACCAAAAAAGTACCGTGCTTTCTTTTGCGACACCAGCGCCGTACACATGATTAATACTTCGAGCTGTTTCTGCAGCACTGGTGCCACGGTAGAACTTGTACTCGTAAATTTACCGATATTTCATGTTTTCCATTGTGCGGTTTATTACCGCGACGCTAAAGAAAAAAATAATGAGGAAACAACAAATGAAGGACTGTTTTCAAACCTCAAATGTACCAGCTAAATGAATTTATATACAGTAAAACTCGCTTAATACGATTTCTCGTTTAATACGCCATTTTATATCAGTCCCTGCAACTTGAGGCATATTTTCATACATTATTAACACGCTTAATACGATTCGTCATCCCGTCTAATACGCCATCTGGGTCGGAAAAGTTACGTTTGCTAGTGATTGGTAAGGCGAAAAATTTACGTTGCTTCAAAAACGTGAAATCGCTCCCTGTAACATGTGATGCACAATTTCGAGCTTGGATGACCTTCGTTTTCTTAACTGGTTAAAAGCTTTAGATGATCACTTCCAGATTAAATGTTGACGCATAATTGTCTTCATTGATAACTGCCCCGCTCACCCTAAAGATGTTGAACTAAAGAACATCACGCTTCACGGATCAGGGCATTATGAAAGTCCTTAAACATGGCTACAGAATACGATTAATACATCGCTATCTTAAGGAAATGGAAGACCCTGACAGCAAACGACCGTTGACTGTGCATGACGCGATCCTAAGCATTGCAGCGGCATGAAAAGCAATTAAGCCTGAAACCATACAAAATTGTTTCAAGAAAGCAGGTTTCCGAAATAATGAAGCTGATGTCGTGTTGGAAGAAGCCGCGATACCGCAGGGTTTTTCTGGATATTCTTCCATTGATGACAATGTTGCACCCTACGAAACCTGTTCAATCGAAGATCTTATTCAAGAGGTGAATAACACCCAAAAAGAGGCCCTAAGTGATGACGATAAAGATGAAAGAGTGTCAGTTCCGATTTTATCAAACGCAGAGGCATTATCAGTAGTAATTTTGCCATTTAAGGCGCCATGTATCTTCTTTCGGGAAAAGTTAAAACGCGCTGCAAAAGTTAAATTATATTGAAAGCCTTGTCATTAATAATGCATCAAAATCTTTTTGGCAAACCAAAATAAGTGATTATTTTAAGTAATGTCATTATAAATAATAATTAACTATGATGTAATGTATTTAAATACATATACATGTGCACAACATTATACCTTTCTAACAAATTTATAAATACGTATACCTATATTTCAATACCTACACAATATTTGTAAATTATGTTTTATTTTTCCTATCCCGCATAATACGCTTTCCCGCTTAAGTCGCGGTTTTGGCTGGGTCCCTTCAAAATCGTCTTAAGCTGGTTTTACTGTATTTGAACTAGCTGTTCCCCGCGACTTCGCCCGCGTGTTATTTGGGGTTTTAATTTTTTTGCGCGGAACCCGAATTCTTTTCTAAAATAAATGTAGCCTAAGATACTCCTTGTGACATTAGCTATCTGTCAGTGAAAACCCCGTCAAAATCGGTCCAGCCGTTTCGGAGATTAGCCGGAACAAACAGACAGACAGACAGACAAAAAACTTTAAAAATCGTATTTTTGTTATTAGTACCGTATATACTTTCATATGCATTTAGTAAAAAGCTTTTGCCATTACAAACAGACACTTCAATTTGTATAGAATAAATTTGTATAGATTTGTAATCCTACACAAAAGAGGAGATATTTCAGATTAAGGTGAGGTGAGTAGACGACTTTTATGTATTTGAGGGGGTGAAGCAGACGAAGTAAGGGACGAGTAGTCCCGCCCACTTCGGGGTGCACCGCGTGAATCTCGCCGATGCTCGACGTAAAATGTACAATTGAAATACGCATTGGGGCAGCGCGGCGGACATTTCCTCCTAAAACTCTCTCAGAAATGAGAGGAGGCTTGTGCCCAGCAGTGGGGCGGTATATATGCTGTAACTTTACCTTTTTAATACAAACAAAAAATCTAAGTCAATTACGCGGTTTGTACGAATACAATACTTGGACAAACAAGTGGGTGGACAGTTATCTACACCTTAGCTAAAAATGTATGGTTCGTTAGGGTTAGTCTCCTTGTGTTACAATATCTATTATAGATTCACAAAGGGTTTTCGTGCTCATTTTTGTAATCTAAAATTTAAATTTTTGTTTATTTTTATATCATGTGTTTTGTTTTAGAAATTGAGTAATTTGTATAAACATCACATATGTATAAACTTACTCATGAAAAGTTTTCTCCGATGGTTCATCTACTGACGGATTGCTCGCCAATCGTATCTTTTTACTATAAAAAAAAATAAAATTGCATTATAATTATTTAAAAAATACGAAATCAAAAAATAAATAATAACTGAAAATTTATTTCAAACAATAAAAATAATTAAAAAAAACAATTACTTCAAATAAGAAATCACCAAAAAGTATACCCATATTATGTGGGGTGAAAACCCGAGGATAGACATTGATGCAAAAAACTAATTCAATGCATTGTACCGCCAGACTAAACTATTGTATAGATAATCTTTATAAACAAAATAAAGTGTGCACTAAAAGTGGGTGTACTTACTTTACAACTTCCATCATGTGTTTTTGTTTCATTGAATAAGATCTCTTTATTGCCCTCCGTAAATTTTTATTGTTGCCCATTTTTTATAACGTACTGACACTTATTGTTTATTATTACATCTTACGAATAAACCGAAATCGTACAAAAGTTTACACGAACTTACGATAAAATATACACGGCTTTTAGGACGCGTTTACAAATCGGGCAAAATTATGCTGTTTACCGGTACATTTTGTGACATAACTAAACCAAATCAAATACAACTAATAACTTCCACGTAAAGTTCAAATAGTAGTGACATATTTGTTTAAAATAATAGTTTTTTATATTGCAAAAACAATCTTCCCTAGCCATTTTCTACAATACTAACGAGCTCGAAATAAACGGCTCGAGTTTAGGTAATTTTTTTTATTCTATTATCAATATATACTGGGTGGCGCCTAGGTTATCACGTTAATTAGCACAGCAGTTAATACAAGTTGATATATGTCTGTTAAAATAATAAAATAAACAATAATAAAAGAAAATAAAAAAACATTTTTCAAACAAAATAAATATCTTAAAAATTGACAAGAAATAAATCATCCTTGATAATATAAGTTCACTGACCTGAAGCGACCCGTAAAACTGGCAACAGCGCTCAGTGCTCACGTGACATCGACATAGGTAATTATAATACCTACACTAGACCATACATAGATAATTAGGCGCGCTTTATGCAAATCCGATGTTATCAACGAATCATAAATTTCATGGTATCGTTTTTATCCAAATAATCACTTTAATCTTGAAATCACTCAAGTTTAATAATCAATCAAAACATATTTTGAAAAAAAAAAACATCATGTCGGTGTATTCTGACGACGTGAAATTGTGATGCAAAGCATCTTAAAATTTAAAAAAAGTTAAGACGTTAAAAATATAAAAGCGTGCAATTGCGCACGGGCTGTCATACCACTAAGTTATTAAATATCTAATCTAGCGTATTATTAACGTGTCCTATCACAAACAAATTAAGAAACTTATTAAAATGTCCACAAAACCAAAAAAATAATAACAATTAAAACCTAAAGGACGTGTTAAAACTTAAAAACGAAAATTAGGTCAAGCGATTCATGAACGATCCCCAAGGACGCCGGCGTCGGACTATCAGTCGCACGCGCCAGACGTAAATATGAATTTTGACACTCACTCCGTTCCATTTCTTGTCACTTCGCGCATAGAGAATTACGCCTTAATTTCTTTATATTAAGTTAATTTTTCGCTTGAATTTGTTTTCACACACCTGCAGCGCGCGATCCCTTTGTTTTTAATTTCGCGCATAATATTATGCCTTAAATTGTTAGCCGTAAGTACATTTTTTGCTTGACTTTTTCTTTAGTAGTATTTTGAATTGGCAACGTTTAACTAGATACCTATATTCGCCTTCGAACGCCATGGGTCTTTGACCTTCTAGTATTCATCAGGTGATATCTGTGTGCATTTACATGACGTTATTTAATATTAAAACGAAAAAAATGCTGCGGCGACTAAAATATTAATTGTTATATATTTTTTTAATTGTGTATGTTTAAAGAAATATATGTAGGATACGTCTTTTCATTTAATGTGATAACTTTATCGTCACTCGGTATACAGGGTGTTTGGTGGGTGGTCCGACAAACTGAAATGGGAGATAGATGGGTTCGTTAGAAGCATATTTTCTTAGTAAATTTTTTTTCCATCTCTTACCATTTTTTTTTAATTGAATTTTTAAAATTTTTTGTAATTATCCCAATTTTCTAGTATTTTGGTGCAATAACTTCTACTATTTCTAGTTTTCTACCATTTATTTTTATTTTTCCCAAGTATAATGATTTGTATATAATTAAAAAAAAAGATTTAACGCCCAAAAAGCATAAGAAAAAATACTTACGATACATTGAAAGTGAACAAACGAGAAAAATAATTGTAAACCTCTAAGTTTTCTCCAGCCCCAGAAAAATAAATAAAATTGTTGAGTAATTTAAAATGGCCTTAAAAACTTTCCTGATTTACCCTCTTTCTATCGGTATATCATATGTCAAATAAAACTTTAGATTATTTAACAAAATCATTGATAATTGAATGTGAGGGCGGGGGAATTAAAATATTTCCGCTTAGGACCCGCGGGTCAGCTACAGCTACCAGCTCATACGAGCGCCTATTATTGTATTTAATACAAAAAAGTTAATGGTTGTGTCTACACTACACTAACCAGGGTCTTGCTCAATAATAATAAAAAAATAAGTACTAGTAATTTTTTACTAAATTTACAAATTTTGTTCAAAATATCCTCCTACATTATGCAGACACGCTCGATATCTTCGACGTATTTCAGTCGTGGTAGTTTTTAATCGTATTTCTTCTTTCATAATATGAAAAGCAGCATTTATTTTTCCAATCAACTCTTCTTTTGTTTGTATTTCATTTTCGTATACAATTTCCTTTGCTCGGCCCCAGACATAAAAATCCAGTGGAGTCAGATCTGGGGATCTCGCAGGCCATTCGATAGGTCCGAGTCTCCCTATCCACGTGTTCGGAAATACCGCATCTAAATATTCCCTCACGGTTCTGCGATAGTGGGCAGGGCAGCCATCGTTTTGAAATATTATTCTTGTGTCCTCATTCATTATTGGTACCTCGCTCATTAGTTCCGGGAGATCATTTTGTAAAAAATGTAAATAATTATCTCCGTTTAAATTATCAGGTAGATAATGAGGACCGATTAAATATCTTCCGATCACACCTGCCCACACGTTAACACTAAACCGTGTCTGATGCGATATTTGTCTCGTTTTACGTGGGTTTTCATCTTTATCTGACCAATAATGTAAATTATGTTGATTGAAAATGCCTTCTCGTGTAAACTTCGACTCGTCGGTCCATAAAATGCTCTTCAAAAATTGATTATCGTCGACATCTTTGTGCAGTATAAAGCTGCAAAATTCTGTACGCCGTGCAAAATCTCCTTCCACGATACCTAGCACAAAAAATAGTGTAAGTTACTTTACTCACTTTAAAATGTATGAAATAATTAATAATGTATAAGATAAACAGTAATTTTATAAAAAGAAGAAATAATAAGTACCTTGCACTGGGGTGAGGTGAAATGGGTGCTTGCAATGGTTGCGGAGAACCGACCACACTTTCCATACAGAAAAGCCGAGTTCAGTCGCTACTTTTCTAATGCTTATAGTGGGATCATCGTCAAAAGCCGCCAAGATACGCTCATCCACAGCAACATCAAGTGGTCTTCCACGTACTCCTGGTTCCCTGTGTTGCAATTTGCCAGTTTCACGTAGCCTTCTATAAGTATTTGCAAACGTATCATGGCTAGGCAACCTTCTCGTGGGATACAGCTCTCCATAAAGTCTACGTGCTCTGTGGCCGTTATTTAGGGCCCGGCCATAAACCAAAAGCATATCAGCGTATTCCTGGTTAGTAAAATAAGTGCGTTGAGCCATAATCACTGCAGTGTTTTGAATTAAGTTTGAACACTACCGTCCGAAAACAGAAACAAATAACAAACAAAAACTTAACAATCAACGAAACAAAAACTAAACTCAACGAAACTGTTCAACAATGAATGTCGAAAAAGAACTCGCAAGTAGCTTCAGAGACAGTCAAATCACGACTAAATTAAATAACAACAGAAGCAGGTAGCTGATCCGCGCGTCGTAACTTCGCCTGTACCACCAGAAAGAGACAACATCTACCTGGCTCGCACACGCATAAATGAAACCATAAAAATATTTACACGGGTAAAAACCAGTTTAGGGTGCCCTGGCAATTTTTACGGAACTTGTAATATTTTAATTCCCCCGTCCTCACATTTGATTATCAATAATTTTGTTGATAATTTAAAGTTTTATGTAACATGTGATATACCGATAGAAAGAGGATGAAATAGAATTTTTTTTTTATGGCCATTTGAAATTACTCAACATATTTGTTTATTTTTTTAAGGGGCTGGAAACTTAAGGGCTTACAATTTTTTTTCTCGTTTGTTCACTTTCAATGTGTCGTAAGTATTTTTTCTTATGCCTTTTAGGCTTTCAATCTTTCTTTTAATTTAAAAAAAATATATTTCTTAGGGAAAATAAAAAAACATGGTAGAAAACTAGAAATAGTAGAAGTTATTGAACCAAAATACTAGAAAATTGGGATAATTACAAAAAAATTTAAAAATTCAATTAAAAAAAAAATGGTAAGAGATAGAAAAAAAATTTACTAAGAAAATATGCTTCTAACGAACCCATCTATCTCCCATTTCAGTTTGTCGGACCACCCACCAAACACCCGGTATATTAAGCTTTCTAAAATAACTAAAAGTAAATACTATTATTTTTTATTGAATATGTTTCAATAAAAAATAATAGTATTTACTTTTTATCAAAATCTCACAAATAGTCTTAAAAAAACAGGTTAATTTTCACTTATTTTGCTAATACGGATGAATCATAATCGATTGCAATAAGGGTTATTTTTTGGTTACTGAAGTACACCATCAGATCTATCCATCAAGTCAGGAGGTAAGGTCTCATCATTACTAACAAAACGAACCCAAGCTCGGTACACCTAGTTCTAATCATCCAGCAGTTCCAGTACTAGTCACCGAAGTCCACTATCTGTCTCTCCATCAAGTCCGGAAGTAAGGTCTCATCATAACTAACAAAACGAGTCCAAGCTCGGCACACCTAGTTCTACTCGTCGACAAGTTCCAGTAGCAGTCACTAAAGTATACCATCAGGTCTCTCCATCAAGTCGAGAGGTAAGGTCTCATCATAACTAATTGAACTAGCCCAAACCCGATACACCTAGTTCTACTCATCGAGGAGTTCCAGTAGCAGTCAGCGAAATACACCATCAGGTGTCTCCATCAAGCCTGGAGGTAAGGTCTCATCATAACTAACAAATCGAGCCCAAACTCGGCACACCTAGTTCTACTCGTCCAGCAGTTCAAATGGTAGTCACCGAAGTACACCATCAGATATCGCCATCACATCCGGAGGGAAGGTCTCATAACTAACAAAACGAGCACAAAGTCGGCACACTTAGTTCTACTCGTCCAGTAGTTCCAGTAGCAGTCACTGAAGTACACCATCAGGTCTCTCCATCAAGTCCGGAGGTAAGGTCTCATCATAACTAACAAAACGATGACAAACTCAGCACATTTAGTTCTACTCGTCGATGAGTTCCAGTAGCAGTCAAGGAAGTACACGATCAGGTCTCTCCATCAAGCCTGGAAGTAAGGTCTCATCATAACTAACAAATTGAGTTCAAACTCGGCACACCTAGTTCTACTCGTCGAGGAGTTCCAGCAGCACTCACCGAAGTACACTTTCAGGTCATACAGGTAAGTATTCGAATTTCCTATCTAAGTATATTTTTGTAGGTATAAGAAATGAGAAAAAAAATTCTCTCTTTCAAAGTATCAAAATTTTACTTTATTACGATTACAGCAGCTAACCGTGCGTATTCTTGTGTGTGTGACCCGTGTCAATGTAATAGTTCTATTCTATACCTATCATTTTTGCAAATGCGTCCTTAAGAACAAACAGATACGTAAATGATTTTTGAACGGCGAGCGAAGCAAATTGGTACAGGTCCGAAGGTTGGCAGAAATGAAAGAGAAGCGAAAAGACGCCACGATGGCGCGATGGCAAAATATTGATTCGTTCGACCTATTTTTCATTAAATATATTAATACTTACAAATATTTTATTTCAATCGATAAATAAAAACAACAGTTCGTCTTATTATTATATACTACATCACTGATATTCATTTTGTTAACATTTGGTTATAAGTAATACAGTTACAATTGCTAGAAATTTAAATACAATTGCTATGTTATGATTTTTTAATCGAGAAAATTTACCGAAAACGTTTTGAAAACAATGGTCCACCCATAAATATGATCAAGATTAACATATTTTTTTTGCAGCTCTAAAATGTATATATTTTGTTAAAAAACTGTTTTGTAAAGCCTAGTTTGACTATGTATAGCGCCTTAAAGTGGTCAGTAACGACATAACGCTAATTTCATATGTAAGGTAAGGCCCTAATAATAATGTCTTTTTTTGTATCGATTGTTTTAGATCGTCGACGGTCACGGTCCAGATCGCGGTCGCGGTCACGAAGCAAATCCCGAGAGCGGGAGCGAGAGCGAGACCGAGACCGAGATCGAGATCGCCCCCGAGACTCACCTCCTAGATCGCGACGCGTCGAACGTTCCAGATCACCAACTCCACCTAGTTTCCTGTTAGCTTCTTATTTAATATTATTTTAAATAGTATTACGAAATATTGCCGTAACTGTATTCACTGTAACTCAGACATGCATGTTTCCACGCGATTACGTTTTGTAAATACGTTTCGCAGTAAAATACTGCACGAAGATAAACTATTAACATTCACAAGTCATCAATATGTAATAAATCATATTTACTGTTTTTAGCACTGCCTCATTTCAAACATCATCTAGTGGTTTGGACCCCACTAACAAAGGCCACCAGTTGCTGCAGAAGATGGGCTGGAGCGCTGGCGGGCTAGGTGCCTCTGGACAAGGCATTGCAGAACCCATCAGTGGAGGCACAGTTCGAGACAAACAAGATCAATATAAAGGTAAATATTAACAATTTTTGTGACTTTAAAGTTGTACCTGTAACTGTAACATCTGGATCTCTCCAAGGCAATGACTGTGTTCATCACAATACATTAATCAGGAAACAACACTATACTAGTTTACTATATTAGTTTAACAATTACTCTAAATTTTAGGCAACAAAAAAAAATATAATTTATAATACTCTTACCTTAAACATTTGTACACCAGTGTGCTTTTAAATAATGAGTATTTGAATCTTGTGGATTTGACTGTTTCTTGTTTTGTTATTACTACTGACGCAAAATACTAATGATGCCTTATGTATTTAAATTAGCAAGCAGACTTAATTCTCTAGTATAGACACTGTTGAAAAGATAGAAGTCATTCTATTAAAATTATTTTTTCTATAGGTGTTGGCGTAAACCTGAATGACCCGTATGAAAATTTTAGAAAAAACAAAGGTGCAGCATTTATTACACGAATGAAGGAAAGAGCACTTGAACGATCATCGTGATTGATTATAGTTTACGTATTTTAAATGTATAAAATGGCGAATGTTTGTGTGGCTGAGATATGATTTATTTTATCTAAATCATCTTAAATAAAGCTATGAATTTTTTATCAATGACTTTTTATTATATACAACATTACCATACTTATAATTCAAAGTCATCTTCATAATTATCTTTGAATTCAGAAAGCTTATCTAAACGCTCCTTAAATTCGGCTTCTTCGCAACCTTCTTCCAGAAACTTGTGTAATTTAGCAAATTTTATTCTGCTTACTTCCCTGTGTAGTTTTTCAATCATGTCAGATAAAAAGGTTCCATTATGGTACCCTGCTATAACAGGACAACTCTCAACTTTCATTGGATTACTTTCCTTAGAAATAAACCCATATTTATTTAAGCTCTTTGAAAATATTTGTGGATATGGTGTTTTTAATTCTAAGGGCTGTTCACATACTGTTACATTTGTAGCGGAAAGAAAATTATTTGCTTGAAAATATAATTCAAACATTTCTTTAACGTTATTGCACTTATAAGCTGGCAAATTCATTTGCTCTTTTGCTTCTTTCATTGGTGCTTTCAAATAATTTTCTGGTATTCCTCTAACAGTGATAAGCTGAAAAATTTTATCTGTAGCAATTTTACAACTGGGTGTTATAGGTGTGTAAATAGGTTTTGTATTAGTATTTAAATAATCGATTAAATATTGTGATTCATCCAGGGCGAACGGAAGTCCAAGTGAAGCTGCAGCCATCTTTCTGCCAAAACCTGTCATATCGGTGCATACATCTGATAATGTATAAAAATTACTTTTATGTCTATATTTCTGACTAAGCGTATCTATGGCAGATGCTAAAATAGCAGATGAGTGATAATACAATTCTGAATTATAGTTGAGGTACTCAAATGCTCTTACATTACCAGGTTTTCTCCATCCTTTATCTCCAGTACAAAGGGGAACAAAAAATGTGGCATGCTGGGATAGCTCTTCAAAAGAAAAAGCAATGTTTACTAATCTTATTGTATCCTTTATATTAGATATGTCCCTTTCCTCTTGTGTTGTGGGATTATTATCAGAAAAGTAAGAAGCAATTATTGGATGAGCCAGTATTGGTTTAGAATATTCATCAACCAGATGTTCAATGCTGCTTAGAGCAAGTCCTGAAAAACCATCTGTGCAATCAAAATTCACTTGAAAACCTTGCATGCTATCACATTCCTCAACATATTTACGGATCTTATCTGAGAATGTTTCACCAAATTCCTGTTTCCATATTGAATTTCCAGTGTGATAAAGATCAAAACTTACCTAAAATAAACACAAATGAAATATAAAAATATCAATTGTTATTTATTATGATTTAGTTTTAACCTCTAATATATAATAAGTATGGTGTAATTTATTTTATTGCTTTATTGTTATACAACACAATATGCTTGCTTGCTTATATACACCAGTAGCAGTAAACAATTTTTCAAACACTTTCAACAAAATATGGCAATGTTTTAAAACATTCTACACCTTTTCCACAGAGGAATGGAGTAATTGGAATGTACTTTAGATATAATTTGAATTTAATTTATAAATTAAACGGTTCAGTGTGGATGGCATGCCATTGATTACTTTTGTGTATGGCGTATGACACACGAGTCGTGTCTTATTAGAAATCGTTATAACTCGCTTAAATTGCTTTTTGGGAAGATTTATCCAGTACAAAATATTCATTATTTTGCAAGTAGTTCATGCCTGCAGCTTCGTTTCTGCATATTTTGAAAATTTGAAATTTTTAGGGATTGACAACCTTTTTTTAACTTGTACATGGTACTCTTTTTACTTTGTGGGTTTTAAATCATGTTGTGGAAAAATAGCCTAATAATTAACAAATAATAGCACTCATTGCGATCGCTCACAAACTCAAGTTGTAAATAAATTTCTGGAAAAAAAGTCTCCTGTTAAAAGAAAACAATGCATTTATCTTATTGTATAATGTTGTTTAAAATGGTTGAACTGCCGTCTTATTACTATCATATGGCCCAATAGACCTACGAAGTACCATGTGCTTTTGTGATATGGTATAAGGTTTATTTTTCCTTGAAACAGTTCGAAACCGTTCATGCATAAAAAAGTTCGCTAATAAATAAATTTTTGTCAATCCACAGGCGTTTTTTTCCTATTGAAAAAATCGACTTTACTTTTACATTTGTATAACATTAAATAATATTTAACATTTGTAAATATCAATGAATGAAATGAGATTGTTTGATAATTACAAATGTTATTATTAGGTGGAAATTTAATTTAATAAAAACCAAGGTTTTCCAGGGTGATTTAGCTGTAGCTACTTATATAAATGATTTTTTTATAAAACAAAAAATAGTACAAAAGGTTTGTAATCTCTGCATAAAAAAGTCACTTACTCTCAATTTCAAAGAAAACACGTAGTTATCCACTAAAAACAAGTATCCTTCCGTTTGTAACTGATGTTATAAGTCAACTAAACTTAATTAGGTCTAAAAAAGTGAAAAAAGCGTAAAAAAGAAAATTATTTTTACACATGGCTGATAGCACAATAGGCGTGTCATAAACTTCTGTGGCGTATATGGAATATTTGTTCGCCGCAACAGCTAAAAGTTGTCGAAAATCGGTGCCGCAACGAATCGGTTAATGTCACAAGGTAAAAGGATAATATTATATTTATTATAGGGCTGGTCCTTTTCTCGCTCAAAGGCTAAGTATGGCCATTCAGCGGGGAAACGCAGCCAGCGTTCTTGGCACGATACCACGGGGAGTGGGATTATATTATGATAATTAAGTTTCTACTTTTAGTTTTTTTCGCAACGTATCGGTTAAATATTCATTATCATTATTCATTGATCAGAAGTCGTAATTTCTCATTCACTGCTCAGCAAAATTGGATTCGCCAATTGATTTATTGGTCGAAGTTGCAAGTTAACTAATCGAACAATTTTTATTTACTTAATCTTTCATGCAAAAAGTTGTACATATGGCGGACTTAATGCCATAGGGCATTCTATCATAGTTTACTTGTCAACCACTGAGTGCAATATTTAACATTAGACATAATCTTTTCTTTAATAAGATGTTAGTGAACTCTTTTGATGAGGTTCAATGCCTTTATCAGCATCAGCCTCGTGTAAAAAAACTGCAGAGATGTGAATTGAGGCCAATAAATGTGGTGCATATTTTTAATTACAAACTGGTAAGAATTTCTTAGTATTTTGATGTTTGTAGGGACCAGAAAAAAAAAGGAGTTTGACAAGTATGTAGAGGGTTTTAACGGTGGTAGAGCCACGCAGCAGTTTTTGCTGTTGCACGTATGGGCCGGCTCGAGCCGGGTTGGTACCACGACCTCACAGAATACCGGCGTGAAGTAGAAGCTCTGCTTCTGCGTTTCGTCTGGTGAGTGCAGGTGGCCGGAGGCTCAATCCCCCCCCCCCCCCCATCAAACATGGTAGCGGAATTACGCAATAGACTACCCAGGACGGTACCAGTACCCCTGGAGAATCCCTCGCTGAGCATCCACGACCATGTTATTTCAATCCTGAGCGTGGGTGCTCAGGCTGTCCCGCGTATTCTGGGGGGGGGGGGGGGGTAAAATTCCGCTCAAAAACAACTGCTCGGGGCAAACTGAGCAACAATACCAAGGCGACCCCTGCCACGCTATCCGTGAATTTCTGCAACATCAGGGGACTTCACTCTAACCTAAACGCCGTCCACTACCATCTCGAGACGGCGAAGCCGGCCTTGCTCTTCCTGACCGAGACGCAGGTATCCTCTCCGGCTGATATTTCGTATCTCTCCTACCCGGGGTACAAATTGGAGCACTCCTTTGTGCCTCGGGCTGGAGTTTGCGTGTATGTCAGAAAGGACATCTGTTATCGACGCCTCGGCAGTCTTGAAGGTTCGGACCTGTCCATCCTTTGGCTACGCGTAGACAGCGACGACCATCCGCGCGTCTACGGGTGCCTCTATAGGTCCCATAGCGGTAATGCCGAAACAGACCGACTCATCGACCACGTCCAAATGGCTACAGATTCCTTGCTACAACAGGTCTCATCCGCAGAGATCGTGATCCTTGGCGATTTTAACGCCCACCATGCCGAATGGCTCGGTTCACGTTTAACCGATCATGCGGGGAGATCTGTTTATGACTTTGCCTTGGCATATGGTCTGACACAACTGGTTACTTCGCCTACGCGGATTCCAGATGTGGAGGACCATACACCTTCCCTGTTGAACCTTCTGCTGACCTCTCATCCGGACGGATATCAGGTTTCCGTCGATGCCCCTCTCGGCTCTTCGGACCACTGTCTGATCCGGAGTATGGTGTCACTCACGCTCCCTTCGCGGTTGCGTTCTGCAGGTCGCCGCCGTGTTTGGCATTACAGGTCGGCGGATTGAGACGGAATGCGATTTTTCTTTGCAATCTACCCATGGGGGCAGGTTTGCTTCTCGCCGGATGATCCCAGCGCTGTTGCTGACTCTGTCACTGATGTGGTGCTACAGGGAATGGAACTATTTATTTCATCATCTGTGGTACCCATCGGAGGCAGATCTCGGCCTTGGTTTGGTCGCTCCTGTAAAACTGCATTACGCAGTAAGCAGGAGTGTTATAGCCTGGGCTGCGGCTTCGGCGACTCGGGATGTAAACACCAGCATACTTAAAAAGAAGTATAACTTCGCCTCCAGGTCCTTCAAAAGAGTTATTGCCAAGGCAAAGTCAGCACATAAGCAGAATTGGCGAGAAACTAGTTCGCCTTCCTTCGGGAACCCGTGCATTCTGGTCTCTCGCCAAGGCTGTCCAAGGGAATTTCTGTAAGCCATCATTACCATCTCTGCACAGGGAGGACGACTCACTGGCCCATGACGCAAAAGACAAAGCCGACCTTTTAGGCTCCCTTTTTGCGTCCAACTCGACTCTTGATGACGGGGGGAAAAAACCGCCGACCATCCCGCGGTGTGAGTGCTCCATGCCGGATGTGCTGTTCTCACAGCGCTCGGTTCGCAAAGCACTTCTCTCCCTAGACATCCAGAAGTCGAGTGGGCCTGACGGAATCCCCCCAATTGTGCTGAGGACGTGTGCTCCGGAGTTGGCACCGGTCCTAACGCGTCTTTTCCGGTACTCCTACTCCCAAGGCGTAGTCCCGAATTCATGGAAGACAGCTTTTGTCCACCCGATCCCTAAAAAAGGCGACCGCTCAGACCCGTCCAACTATAGGCCTATCGCGATCACCTCCTTGTTCTCCAAAATAATGGAATCCATTATTAACTGCCAGCTCATCCGGTACCTTGAGGATCACCAGCTGATTAGTGACTGCCAATACGGTTTTCGTCGGGGTCGATCAGCTGGTGATCTTCTGGTCTACCTGACCCATAGATGGGCGGAGGCAGTAGAGTCCAAGGGGGAGGCGTTGGCCGGTAGTCTGGACATTGCGAAGGCCTTCGATCGGGTTTGGCACAAAGCGCTTCTTTTTATCCCTCCCTATATATAGCGCTCCCTTCCTATGGGCTTCGCGAGAAATTGTGCAATTGGATCACCAGCTTCCTTGCAGATCGGAGCATCAAGGTCGTTGTAGACGGTACATGTTCTGACTACAAGCCTATTAACGCTGGTGTTCCACAAGGCTGTGTGCTATCACCAATGCAGTTTCTTCTGCATATCAATGATATGTTGCTAACTGGTAACATTCATTGCTATGCGGATGACAGCACTGGTGATGCTCTATACACCGGCCGTGCTAATATTTCTCGGGAAAACGTCTCCGAGTACCAGAACAAACTTGTGTCTGAAGTCGAGTCTTTGCTAGACAAAGTCTCGGACAGGGGGCGACTAAATCTAGTCCAGTTTAATCCTCAGAAGACACAAGTTTGCACGTTTACGGCTAAAAAGAACCCCTTTCTCGTATCTCCTCAGTTCCAATACACTCCCCTAGTTGCCTCAGCCAGTATCGGAATCCTTGGCGTCGACATATCGAGTGAAGTGCAGTTTCGTGGTCACTTGGAAGAGAAGGCCAAATTGGCCTCTAAAAAGCTTGGCGCGCTCAGCAGAGCGGGACAGTGTTTCATGCCGGCACACCGTCTGCAACTTTACAAGGCACAGGTTCGGCCTCACATGGAATACTGTTCCCATCTCTGGGCAGGGGCTCCCCAGTGCCAGCTCCTTCCACTTGACCGCATCCACCGCAGAGCGGCTCGAATCGTCGACGACCGAGCCCTTTCCGATCGGCTCGATTCATTGGCACTGTGAAGAGATGTTGCATCCCTTTGCATTTTCTTTCGCTACTACCATGGGGAGTGCTCTGAGGAATTGTTCGGATTAATCCCAGCTGCCAAATTTCACGAACGCACATCACGGCAGAACTCCCGATACCATCCACACCATCTGGATGATTGGCGGTCCACCACTGTGCGATTTAGAAGATGTTTTCTTCCTCGCACGACTTCCTTGTGGAATCGAATACCGTCAGCGATTTTTCTGGACCGATACGACTTAGGGACCTTCAAGAAAAGAGCGTACTCCTATTTAAAAGGCCGGCAACACATCTGCAATTCCCTCCCTGGTGTTGCAGTTGTTCATGGGCGGCGGTAGTCACTTACCATCAGGTGAGTCGCATGCTCGTTTGCCCCCCTCTCCTATAAAAAAAAGGGTCTTTTGTACAAAACCTTCAGGGTGCAAGAGGAAACAATCCACATTCTAGCATTCTACTTTTGATTAACTAACATAATTGTCCAGCAGTTTCCAGCTACAGAGCTAAGTTCCTCAGATTGCAAAGGTTGCTTCCGGAGGTCATTAGTAGTGGAAAGAATTTATTAAGATTCCTTGAGTAACTCGGATAATATTTAATTTCTGCCCACACAGGACACCACCCTGCTCAATTAATCAATCAACCAATGAAATAGTTTTATATATTGTTCCACTTTCTTAACATATTTAACAAGTTTTTGTTTCCTTTAAGTTATATTATACTTAGGGACATCTAAAGAATTATTGTTCTAGTGTGTAAAATTAATTTTCTAAAACATTTTTCATCTGGCTTTATGTAGTATGTAGGCATAAATATTAACACTACTAACAGTTATTAAGTAAAATTGTTACTAATATACTTACACTTAAGATAGACTAATTGTCTGAAATAAAGTTATTATTATTTAGTATTCTACAGCACAATTTCATTTGTGATTTGGTCTTAATCTATGAATAATAATGCTCTGAAGCATGACCATTATCTAACATGACATGAGGTGACTATATTTATACATGGTTACATATTTTCAAAAAAAAAAAATCATTCCACATTCCCTTGCAACAAAATAAGTCATTCTGTGATGCTTTGTGGGTTGGTTAGCAGAAAACGATATTAGAGGTTCACACCTTATACACTCCCAAAAAACTGCATTTCCAGCACCTTCTATTGTTTTGATTTTTTAAGTCAAAACCGATTTTTGAATTGAAATTTTCAATAATGCACATAAAAAGTCTTACATTTTCAGTTCCATGCTGAAAATGTAAGTTTCATACTCACATTTTCACTTCCATGCTGATAATCTGTGATAATATTAATGGATCTGGAATGTAGTCTAGTGTATAAGTAATCTGTCCATGTACTGATATCATTTTCTAGAGTATATTTTTTTGAAATTACATCAGTTGCAGCCTTTGTGTCAATATCTCTTAGGAATTCGTTTTTTTCTGCTTCAGGTTCTTGAATTTTTTCAATTGCGTTCCATTGAAAATCTTCTTGTATATTTTCATCAGGTAAACCTCCACTGGCAGGAAGAGTCTTTAAGGTAGCTTTTAAGTCAGCTAATAGCAATCTAGGTGTATAAGTAACCTCCCCTTTGCTATTTTGTCCCTCTCGATATAAAATATCGCTGTTACATTCACTTTTCTTAGTACCCGTATAATCAAAACCAAGTTCCTGTATATTCCAAAAATGTGCACCTACGTAATTTGAATAATGACCAAGTTGAAGAGTCAGTATTTCACGAGTAGACATAGTATGTTTTTTTTTGAGTGCATAAAGCACATACTATATTTAAAATGTATTTCTCGTAAAATAAATAGGTACCCACACAATGTTACTAAAAGTTTCAATCATAGATAAATATATTCAAATTCAAATATGACAAGCTCAAATGCTCAAAACCATAGATAAATATATATGTAGCAAGCTACTCAAAACTCAAAAACAGGTTATCCTTATCCAAAGGGTATAGTAACTGTCCGAAGCATAGATAAATAAATATGTGGTAAGGTCATTGATATAAGAAAAGTAGAGGATAAGCTGTAAATGGCATATATATTTTTTGGTTATACAAATATCATGCAAACATGAACCTTGCCAACAAAAATATATCTGTCTCATTCTCACACGTCATGATTTTCAAATGTAAAAAGAGATAAGTACATATCTTAGACTTCAATTTTCTGTTGCCAGTTTTCACAAATGTCACCAAGCTCCACCTTGAAGCATGACGCCATTTTAGGATGACGTTCATTTGTGGTAATTCGTCTGTCATCTAATCCTTGTTCGGAGTTATTTTGCAGTGTTACAGTGAATTTTGACTATTTTAGAGCTTTTTTGTTCATTAGTAAAGGGTATTTGAGCAAAAACAACATGACAAAGTGTTGCATTAATGGGTGTAATTCAAATTCTCGTAAAAATGAAGGATTGTCCTTTTTCAGGTAAGCTGTAATTTTTTTCTATAATTGTATATTTTTTCGTGTGAATTGCGTTTCGTGTTCATGTTATGGGTTCTAAATCGTGTTTCCCGCTATTATCTAGAATTTCCAATGACTATTATCATGTAAATTTAAACAAGTAAACATTTTGATTGTTTACATTTTTCCATAGTGTTGTCCTGACGTGTTGTCATGTTTTGAAATTATCGATATAAATTTTAACAATATTTTTTTATTAAACTGGCTTTACGGCTCTGGGTTCTAGCTCTTCTGAGCCTGTTTAACAATAATATTAATGTAGTCATGATCAAATAACGTTTTAGATAGGTAAACTGTATATTTAATCAAACGATCGATTGGGAAAGTTTAAGAAAAGAACTTCTTTCTTCTTTCGTTTAAGAAAAGAACTTGAAAATAGTGTAAATCGTAAATTTTCTATAATAGTTTTTTTCATCAAAAGATTTGATGATGTTAAGATTATTTTTGATTGGTACTTAAGGATGCATAATATTTATTTTAGGTTGCCAAAAAATGAAGGCCTTCAAAAATTGTGGATTGAAGATATAGGCCAGGAAAACATAAAACCTGCAGTAGTAACAAGAATATGCTCCTTGCATTTTGAAAAAGAATGTATAAATAGAACGCTGGATGTAGTGCGGCTTAAGGGTGATTTGGTTCATGTCTAAAATAAATTTTCTGACTAAATAATATTATTTCGTCACGAATAAATGATTTTAATCAGTATACATTATTGTTATTTTATTTATTTTTAATCCTTACTCTCTCGTTTACCTCCAGTATCCATCACTAATTACGCTACTGGTGGAAGTCATTACAACTTGCAGGTTGTAAACACTATAAAATTGATATTTTGTGGTGGTACACAAATGGGATATAATGAGAAATGAGTATGGAAGTGGAAGTCTGATGTGGCGCAGCCACACCTATTGATCGAAATGTTGCATGGAAATTGGTTGTCGTATGGTATGAACATGGGATGTTGAAGATTGAGGAATACGTTAGGATAGTTAAATGATTAATGGATTGTGTGAACGGTGGTATGGTTAGAAAGGGCCTGCTGAACTCGATTATATTACTGAGATAAATAAATAAATAATCTTTATTATAAAAAAAAAGAGAGATGACGGCTAGTAACTATGTATGAAAGAACACTTGCTACACAAACTTTAAATAAATCAAGATAAAGGTCAGTCCACTGCACGTTCGTGGTGACTTGAACTGGTAACCGACCATTACCACGAAAGAAAGGTGTTGTCGAATCTTTATGGCGGCTTAGAAGTTAAGAGCGAGCGCTAGTCCGTGCAGATATAGTTGAAAGAAAACTTGATGGTGTCTCAGATCACAGTACGTAAAGCGAAGCGTGAAGGTACAGGACTTGTTCTCGCAACTAACTTCCCAGCCGCTATAAAGTCTATATATATGATATAATTCACGCAACCTGGACGCATACCGTTGGGGCTGGTTCGATATGGTGCACGACAAAACCACTGAAAAAAACTTAGGGGAGACTTCTGCCTAGTAGTAGGACAGCATGGGCTGGACAAAAAAATCATACGAAGCCTAATACATTGCCTATAGTGGTGGTTTCGTTAATCTCTGCAGAGGAAAACAAAATGCATGCGTCAACCCAGGGACGCACGTATGTAGTACTTAAGTGCAGATTGCCGTCGTTACGAAAAAACGTTAGCTCGTTGCACGAACTCAGTATAATATTCTGGTGCACGTCGTATACGTCTATTGAAAAGAAAGGAGTTAAAGCTCCAATCAAGTGCTCTTTCCTTGGTCTCTTCGCTCACTTTTGACTGTTGCTTCACCATATCTTAAAGCAATTACAGTTTCAAAACTTTCCTATTCTGAGTTGAACGTAAGATTTATTTATTTATCATCTCAATACAACTATTATCACAGGATTAACCCAATTCAATAGTGTAGTGATCTAATATTTGTTTATTTAATATATACCTATGAGATGAATGGTATGTCATAATTTATATAGCATCGATCCTGAAAATATCGACAAAAACAACGCTATTTCTTGTGGGTGGAGTCCATAGATATAATGAAAATAGGGGATATGGCATGTGGTCACGTGACCTGAAGTCAAGTGTTTCTCAAATATGGCGACGACTCCACCCACAAGAAATAGCGTTGTTTTTGTCGATATTTTCAGTATCGATGTTATATAAATTATGACGTACCATCCATCTCATAGGTATATATTAAATAAACAAATATTAGATCACTACACTATTGAATTGGGTTAATCGTGTAATAAGAGTTGTATTGAGATGATAAATAAATAAATCTTACGTTCAACTCAGAATAGGAAAGTTTTGAAACTGTAATTGCTTTAAGATATGGTGAAGCAAGGAAAGAGCACTTGATTGGAGCTTTAACTCCTTTCTTTTCAATAGACGTATACGACGTGCACTAGAATATTATACTGAGTTCGTGCAACGAGCTAACGTTTTTTCGTAACGACGGCAATCTGCACATAAGTACTACATACGTGCGTCCCTGGGTCGACGCATGAAATTTTTTTCTCCTCTGCAGAGATTAACGAAACCACCACTATAGGCAATGTATTAGGCTTCGTATGATTTTTTGTCCAGCCCATGCTGTCCCACTACTAGGCAGAAGTCTCCCCTAAATTTTTTTCAGTGGTTTTGTCGTGCACCATATCGAACCAGCCCCAACGGTATGCGTCCAGGTTGCGTGAATTATATCATATATATAGACTTTATAGCGGCTGGGAAGTTAGTTGCGAGCACAAGTCCTGTACCTTCACGCTTCGCTTTACGTACTGTGATCTGAGACACCATAAAGTTTTCTTTCAATTATATCTGCACGGACTAGCGCTCGCTCTTAACTTCTAAGCCGCCATAAAGATTCGACAACACCTTTCTTTCGTGGTAATGGTCGGTTACCAATTCAAGTCACCATGAACGTTCAGTGGACTGACCTTTATCTTGATTTATTTAAAGTTTGTGTAGCATGTGTTCTTTCAGACATAGTTACTAGCTGTCATCTCTCTTTTTTTCGTAATAAAGATTATTTATTTATTTATCTCAGTAATCTAATCGAGTTGAGCAGCCCCTTTCTAACCATACCACCGTTCACACAATCCATTAATCATTTAACTATCCTAACGTATTCCTCAATCTTCAACATCCCATGTTCATACCATACGACAACCAATTTCCATGCAACATTTCGATCAATAGGGGTGACTGCGCCATTTCAGACTTCTACTTCCATACTCATTTCTCATTATATCCCATTTGTGTAACACCACATAACATCAATTTTATAGTGTTTACAACCTGCAAGTTGTAATGACTTCCACCAGTAGCGTAATTAGTGTTGGATACTGGAGGTAAACGAGAGAGTAAGGATTAAAAATAAATAAAATAATAATAATGTATACTGATTAAAATCATTTATTCGTGACAAAATAATATTATTTAGTCAGAAAATTTATTTTAGACATGAACCAAATCACCCTTAAGCCGAACTACATCCAGCGTTCTATTTATACATTCTTTTTCAAAATGCAAGGAGCATATTCTTGTTACTACTGCAGGTTTTATGTTTTCCTGGCCTATATTTTCAATCCACAATTTTTGAAGGCCTTCATTTTTTGGCAACCTAAAATAAATATTATGCATCCTTAAGTACCAATCAAAAATAATCTTAACATCATCAAATCTTTTAATGAAAAAAACTATTATAGAAAATTTACGATTTACACTATTTTCAAGTTCTTTTCTTAAACGAAAGGCTCCCAATCGATCGTTTGATTAAATATACAGTTTACGTATCTAAAACGTTATTTGATCATGACTACATTAATATTATTGTTAAACAGACTTAGAAGAGCTAGAACCCAGAGCCGTAAAGCCAGTTTAATAAAAAAATATTGTTAAAATTTATATCGATAATTTCAAAACATGACAACACGTCAGGACAACACTATGGAAAAATGTAAACAATCAAAATGTTTACTTGTTTAAATTTACATGATAATAGTCATTGGAAATTCTAGATAATAGCGGGAAACACGATTTAGAACCCATAACATGAACACGAAACGCAATTCACACGAAAAAATATACAATTATAGAAAAAAAATTACAGCTAACCTGAAAAATGACAATCCTTCATTTTTACGAGAATTTGAATTACATCCATTAATGCAACACTTTGTCATGTTGTTTTTGCTCAACTACCCTTTAACTAATGAACAAAAAAGCTCTAAAATAGTCAAAATTCACTGTAACACTGCAAAATAACTCCGAACAAGGCTTAGATGACAGACGAACTACCACAAATGTACGTCATCCTAAAATGGCGTCATGCTTCAAGGTGGAGCTTGGTGACATTTATGAAAACTGGCAACAGAAAATTGAAGACTAAGATATGTACTTATCTCTTTTTACATTTGAAAATCATAACGTGTGAGAATGAGACAGATATATTTTTGTTAGCAAGGTTCATCTTTGCATGATATTTGTATAACCAAAAAATATATATGCCGTTTACAGCTTATCCTCTACTTTTCTTATATCAATGGTGGAGTCGTCGCCATATTTAAGAAACACTTGACTTCAGGTCACGTGACCACATGCCATATCCCCTATTTTTCTTATATCTATGGGTAAGGTCAGGTAATTTTTTTTGGAGTTTATAGCCTGGTATCTAGACCTTTAGGCCAAAGGTCAGGTAAGGTTATCCCTACTCACAGAATACTTTCACTCCTAGTTACTCCTAGTTATGGAGTGTAGAATCCAAGGCTCCAAGGAGAACCATCTTATAAGGGGGCGAAAGTTGAAAAAGTGTTCTACCATTTACTGAAAATAGAGGTTCCAAAACCTACCACGATAGCGCTGGCGTCTGAAAATCTACGACATGAAGATAGCTGTTGTGAACGGAGCTGAATTCAAATATTTAAAAAATTTCATGATTAGAGTAGTTAGTAAAATGCCAGTATGCAAAATCTCAACTATTTACGTAGTAAAAAACCAAGCGGATTGGTCTGTCCTTGTTTATTTCTCCATCTTATTCTAATTACTCTTGGCGATTTTTTTATATTTATCCTATGCAACTGCAGCGCCACCCTTATTGGTCAGATTTTTAGGGACATTTTTCATATATAGAGATGGTCCTCCTCTTTACACTCCATACTCCTAGTGAAGAGTCCTGCAGCGTTGCAACACCAATTTGTCAAATTCCTAGAAAGTCCATGTCATCACCAACTTAAGGACAAACCTTCAACAGATTCCCCACAAATTCCCCTCAATTTTATTTTAAGAAATGAAACAATTTTCAACTAATTTATCAGATTTATTTTTTAACTAACATTTTTGTCTTGTTTACGGAAACAAATATTTTTCACATTCCATGTTTTTGTCTACATTAATATTATAAAGAGGAAAGATTTGTTTGTTTGTTTTATTTGAAAAATTCTTTCACCATTAGAATCCTACATTATTCCTGATGAACACAGTCTATAGAAGACATTAAAAAAGTTAGGGATGCGTATGAAAACTTTATTAATGTAACCGAAGGTGTGAAAAAAAATACCAAAAAAATTTATACGCGTACGCTGCGGAAGCTATAGACAATAGAGCAAAGTGATGTACTACAGTTTTATAGGACATCAATATCAACAAAAAAATCTGCGATAACATATTATGTTTAGCTATTACATTTATCTTACAATAACTACTTTTTCATGATGAAATATGCAATAGTAACGCTGAAAAATCCTTAAATCGCGTACGCTGCGGAAGCTATAGATAATAAAGCAAAGTGATATACTACAGTTTTATGGAAGACATCTATATCTACAAAAAAGTCTGCGATACTATATGTCTAACTATTACAGTTACGTCACAATAACTTCTTTTTCATGATAAAATATGCAGTAGTAACGCCGGTACATGCTAAGTCACATTATTCATACCTTGGTATTAATCTTTATATCCAAATAAACTTCGTATTCAAGGCTATATCAGTAACTGTACCATGCATAACAACCAATTACGGTAACCATGTAATTTAAGTAACATTTATCACTTTTTAAATCTTTGTTAATTCAGCAACCGTCCGTCGTGATATCTCTTTCGAAGTTCGCATATCGCACGGCGCTGACAGAATGCAGTATCTGCATTTATATGCATGCGGTCTTCTGCTTTAAAATTAAAAAATAAAGAAATTAAAAGCATTAAGTAAGACACAAAAGTTGCCGAAATAAATCGGAAAATTAAATGTGGTGCAATGAAGATAGTTAAAAAAGGGAGTCATTCGATATTCATAAGTAACCTTACAAAAATATTAAGATAAGTATTTAGATTTCTTGAAAAAAGGTTCTGACTTGACCCGGGCTATGGATTTTCAAACTCCCCGCATCATACCAATCCCCAAAAATCCCCAACCAACTTTAAATTCCCCGCAATTTGGGGAATTCCCCACATGTTGGCAACGCTCTCCTACTATATTTTTTTGAGCAAAAGGATATTTATTTTAGTATCGATTTCGATATATTTTAAAATGTTTTATTCATCGACAAACATTAAGCAACAAAAGCAGTTACAAAACATTCATGTGCTGTTGTCATTTTTTTTTCATTGTCCAACTATTAGTTATAACATTTTGGGCTTTATTCTAATATAGGGGTGGCGAATCTTTATGTATCAACGTGCCAATTTTCTCAATAAACGTTTAATAAGGCCCTAGACGTACCGTAAAATAATTTTTACTTTGTGATTACCGCCGCGCCCGAAACTCCGTAGCTTAGGATCACTCGCTTTCGTTCGTAATATAACACTTCATGGTGAACTTGTGATCAATGGCGTGCCTAAAATAATGTGCGCGTGCCAATGGTTCACCATCCCTGTTCTAGTACATCATGCAAACAGTGTTGCCAACTGCTAGCTTTACCCAGTTGCTAGACTTTTTGGAAATGTTGCTAGATTGCCAGTTTTTTTACCCCAAAAAGTTGCTAGAAGTAGCTAAATGTTACAATACGTAGGTAGATTATAATAAAATGTCAATTTCTGACAATCATTTTCTAATTTCCAACAAGAGAGTTAAAAATGTCTTCTTCTTTGATTAATTAATTTTAAACTTATTTTTTTATTCAATAACGTACACTTACGAGCAAAAATATGTAAACAACATAGGACCATATTATATTATATTTATTGTCGACTTTTGTGGCACAAATAGTTTTGTTTCGGAACGCTTAATGTGACAAAGTTCTATATTGTTTACATATTATTGCTCGTGACTCTACGTTATTGAATAAAAAAATAAGTTTAAAATTAATCAATCAAAGAAGAAGATGTCAATGGTTGCCACAATGGGTTCAGTGTCTTTCATCGTTTATTCCGAATATTTTTCTGCGGTGCCCATTTTATGCAGTACATCTTAAGGCAAAACACATTTATAGCAGCTTTAACCACTTTTCCTGAGGGAGTCTCTAATGCAGAGGATTGAGTTCAGAGTTATCAGACTAAACCAATCTTTAAATTCATCCATATTTTCCCATTTCGGTCTATATTTCTGTGCGCACGCTTCTTTTGAAGATAAATCCATTTTCAAATAAAATTAAACAGATAAACGGATAAAACATAATTTAAAATTAAAAAAATTGTGCATTCGACTTCAATATAAGTTATTAAAAATAACGCAGAAACTATTGGTCAGACCTTGATCAAATTTATATGGAATCACAAGTGAAGCACCAGCTTTCAAATAAAAAAAGATCATAGAAATCGGTTCACCTAGTAAAAAGTTATGAGGTAACACACAAAAAAAACGCATAGACGAATTGAGTACTTTCTCATTTTGTGAAGTCGGTAGAAAACAACACAAGGTGGAATACGAGTAGCGCGTAATATTTTGGTTTAATGAATAATCTGTGGTAGAGCAACAGGAAACGGGGAATTTTCGGCCAACGCCGAACTAAACCAACCATAGCATCTATGACCATAGATTCGTTTTTAGTTTTTATTTTTTGTTTCGAGACTCGGTACCCGACTGTACGAAATTATGAATCTCGATAGCCTCACGTGCTCACGTCTCATGATGAAATGAAAAGTTGCTAGAAAAAGTAGCTAAAAAGTTTAGCTACAAATTTCATTAAATTGTAGCTGTCTGTCACCAAATAATAGCTAGATCTAGCTATAAAGTTGCTAAGTTGGCATCACTGCATGCAAAACATGACGATATATCGATATTTATAAAGCGATATCTATCGATACTGTGTAAATATTCATAGCGATATATATCGATACGTTTTTTCACTTGCACATCCCTAGAGTATAGTAATCTGGGGGCACGGCAGTGCCCCCGCCAAGTCGAGCAAAAAAGCGGCACGGCCGTACCATCCTTTTCTTGAAGCAGTTCAGGCCATTTCTGAAACCCTATAACTTCGTTATGGATAAATCTAGAAGCCTGAATTTTTACTAACCAAGTAGGCATTGTATAGACTCAGTATATTTCAAATTTCATTAAATTTGAGCCAGTAGTTTAAGAATTATAACTAGTCAAAATTTCTTAATTTTGTCACTCACTGACTGACCGATCATCAAAACTCTGAGGCACTTCTGGCAGGCATAGAAACTTCAAAATTGGAATACTATTATTATTTAATATAAAAATCAAGGAAAAATTAAAATATTTTACAATTTCAGTCCAGTTTTCGAAGATACACCAACTGCATAAATAACTTTGTAATCCCATATAAACATATAGTATTACAAAGTTACATTTGCAGTGAATGAATCAGTGTACCTATAGATGTATAATGGAATAATAGGTGTAAATAGCTACCTAGATATAACTATCTACAAAAAGAAATGAGATGCCATCAAAAACATAACTTGTAAAAAAAGCCAAGTCTCGCAACTCAGTTCTTCTACCGTAAAAAGTTGTGAGATCCATGTAATACCAAGTCGGTTAATTTATTCAGTCCATAGATTGATACATAGATTGACTTGGCAATCGCACTAAACAATCTAATTTAATATAATATGTATTACTTGTGAGATATATTATGTTTTCATGCGATTGCCAAGTCAATCTATGTATCAATCTATGGACTGAATAAATTAACCGACTTGGTATTACATGGATCTCACAACTTTTTACGGTAGAAGAACTGAGTTGCAAGACTTGGCTTTTTTTACAAGTTATGTTTTTGATGGCATAAGTTTTTGAGATATATTTTACTGATAGTCCGATATAAAGGTGGAAGCTCCAGGGTGGCACGCGAAATTTAAATTTTCTTGCGTTTTTTGGAATTTGCAGGTCAGGGTTAGGTTGTATATTTAACAAAATATGATTCGCGACCGTAGCGATTATGTGTTTACAGAATTATTATCATTAAAATCACCAATACAATCCTCCAAATTCATATAATTCCTTTGAATGAGTTTTTCTAGAAATAGCCATACAAAGGGCTAACATGAACTTACAGCGTTGTATTGGTGATTATAATGATAATATTTCTATACACATAATCGCTATGGTCGCGAATCATATTTTGTTAAATATACAACCTAACCCTGACCTGAAAATTCCAAAAAACGCAAGAAAATTTGAATTTCGCGGGCCACCCTGGAGCTTCCACCTTAACCATTAAGTCACTGAATTCTTATCCTGCCGTCGTCGAATCATTACTTAAGGTGGAAGCTCCAGGGTGGCCCGCGAAATTCAAATTTTCTTGCGTTTTTAAGAACTTGTAGGTCAGGGTTAGGTTGTATATTTAACAAAATATGATTCGCGACCGTAGTGATTGTGTGTTTACAGAATTATTATCATTAAAATCACCAATACAACCCTGTAAGTTCATATTAGCCCTTTGAATGGCTATTTCCAGAAAAATTCTTTCAAAAAAAATATTTTTACATAAATTTTGTTATTTTATTTGCAGGATATATTTTAATCATGGGAAAGGCTAAAGATCTGTCTCCAAGGAAAATTTCCGAAATTAAAACTTTATTATTGCACACTGGGCTTTCCCAAAGGAAGATTGTATCAATTGCTAAGGTTTCGAGGGCATCAATTGACCGAATAAAAAAAAAACTTGACACAAATATTGAGCTGACGCAGAAACATGCGAAAAATTGTGGACGAAATAAAAATACCACGCCACGTGACGAAAGAAAAATCAGGGATATCTGTGTTGAAAATAGGAAGGCACCTCAGAAGATTCTTACGAAGAAGTTACAGGATGCTGGAATCAACATTTCCCTAGCAACTGGGGATTCATTTGTCGTCGACCAGCTAAGAGTAAGTTTTTTTACGTGGTAGAGCCAAGCTGCAGCTATATTAATAGTATAGTTGTAGCACGAATGGGTCGGCTCGACCGGGGAAGGACCACGCTCTCACAGAATACCAGCGTAAAATAGCAGCTTAATGCTGCTGTGTTTCGTATGGTGAGTGTAGAGAACCGGAGACCCATTTTATTGGAAAAGAGGCATTCTATCTTAGTCCTCAAGGCTGACAACGCATCTGCATTTTAATTTACAAACGAGGTTAGATGCAGATGTCTATGAGCCACAGCAACCACTTACCATCAGGTGGACTGTGCGCTCGTTTGTCACCCTAATTCTATAAAAAAAAAGAAACCTGTCCTTACACATGCTATGATGTCAAAATGTTTAAAAGGGGCAAAAGAACACCAGAACTGGACTGCTGAAGACTGGAATAAGGTAGGTGAATAAATCTCGAAGTTACTGGAAGTAAATCTTGAAGTTACTGCGAGTTCCACATTAATTTAAATTAAATTTAAATTTTGATTTCTGTGTACTGAAATAATAATAAATATTTCAGGTATGTTTTCTTGATGAATCGTCAGTGCAAATTTTATCGGACAAAGCTGAATTTGTAAGAAGAAGGACGGGTGAGAAATTCAAAGAAGATTGCATAATCAAGCGAGTGAAGCACCCACTCAGCATCATGGTATGGTCCGTAATAAGCAGCAAAGGTACTGGTCGTCTATAGATGTGTGGAGGGAACGATGGCGCAGGATCAATATATCCAGGTTCTTGAGACAAAGATGCTGCCCCAGGTTCAGGAGTGGTTTCCGAACGGCGAATTTATATTCATGCATGACTCTGCTCCTTGTCAGAAAGCAAAAAAGGTCATGAAATTTCTAAATGCCCAGAAAGTAAAGGTTCTTGACTGGCCTGGGAATTTGCCGGACCTCAATCCCATAGAGAACTTCTGGGAGTTGATGAAACGAGAAATTTCCAAATAACTCGTCACTATTAAACGCTAACTGATCGAGCGTTTGATAGATGTTTGGCACAGCAGTGAATCAATTCAGATAAACTGCTCAAAATGTATCGAAAGTATGCCCACGAGAATTCAGGCGGTTTTAGAAGCAAAAGGCGGTGTTACTAAATATTGATTAAATTTGTATTTTTATATTTATTGCACTTATTCAATACATAAGTTCCATTTTCTTAAGTGTATTAATAAAGCACTATACTTAATAAAATATATTCTAAACAAAAAACCTTCACATCATGATTTTATATCTACCTAAACTAATATTAATCTACTTTTTTTACTGTGGCTCTAATAATATGAGCCCCGACTGTATACCCTTTTACAACAAAATTCCAGAAAATATACAAAATTTGACCTGCTCAAAGTCCAAAATCTTTCTTAAACTAAGTTTGTATAAAAAGTTTTATTATAATATTAAAGAATTTATGGATGATAATAACCCCTGGAAATGAGGTGATCGCTACCAAGCTATTTCTGTGTTGTCTGTGTATTTGTTGTGTTGTTAATTTGTGTAACATACATGATTGTAAGCTGTTATTTTTAAAAAAAAGTCCCACTGGGTTTCTTGCTGGTTCTTCTCAGGACAGAGGTTTTTTTTCGAACCAGTGGTAATTAAACAAAAGGATGACTTTCAAGAAGTATTATTTATAATCTATATTGAATAAAAAGTTTCTGTTTTGACATTTATATTTTATTATAACTCTCTGCTCTAAAGAAAGACAAAGGTAAAGAACTAAAACTCAATACATGGAATGATCGATATTCATCGATTGTATATAAACATCGATGTTGTGCGGAAAACCAGAAGACATCTTTGTTTTTATATCGATTTAAAGTCCTCGAAAACATCGACATACCGATGTTACGAGAATAACAACGAAACATTAATATCCTCTAGGTCATTAGAATCCATTAATTTTATTTCAGGTTCTAGGATCCACCTATCCAAAGTTGAAGAAAGTAGCCGTTAAGCATTGTTGCTGCACAGCGACTTCAATAGGAATGAGAATTTTTTCAAAGGCTGGTCAACTTCTGTATAAACAAACGAACATATTAAAAAGGAAAATTTCTGACAAAAGTAACTTTTGCAGTGTATCCGGAAATACCGTAAAAGTAATTTATTTATAGTAACCGTAATAAATACATTTGATTTAATTGAAAAATAATCATAGATCGTTTATTTTGCCACTTAAAATACAGATTTTTCGGACATCGATACTTTTGAATCGATATCAACACCGATCTTTTTCTGATATCGAGCATCCCTACTCAATACTATAGGTTATATAGAAAACTAGCCATTCCCCGCGATTTCTGCCGCGTGGAATTGATTAAGATTGGATTTCATGGGTTTAAATTTTTTGCGCGGATCCGGATTTATTTAAAAAAAATAGTAGCCTAAGTTACTCCTCATAACTATAGCTATCTGCCAGAGAAAATCCCGTCAAAATCGGTTCAGCCATTTTGGAGATTAACCAGAATAAAAAAAAAGACAGATAGACAGACAAAAATTTTAAAAATTGTTTTTTTTTTGTTATAAGTACCGTATATACTTTTTTTTATAGGTTAAGGGTGACAAACGAGCACACAGTCCACCTGATGGTAAGTGGTTGGTGCGGCCCATAGACATCTACATCTATGCTCTATTACAAATCAAAATGCAAATGCGTTGTCACCCGTGAGGACTAAGATGGAATGCCTCATTTCCAGTAAAAAGGGCCTCCGGCCACCTGCACTCACCAAGCTAAATGCAGAGGTAAACCTCAACTTCACGCTGGTTTTCTGTGAAGTCGTGGTACCACCCCGGTTCGAGCCGGCCCATCCGTGCGACAGCAAAAGCTGCCGCGTGGCTCTACCACTGTCAAAAGAATTCACAATAAAGAGATTACAAACAGACACTTTAATTTTTTTTATTTTTGTATAGATACGAGCTAGTTATGTGTTCAATAGATTAAACCCAACAAAAATGGTTTACACATAATATAACATGTCGTATCTAATGGCCAAAGCAAAAGAGGACGTGTCTTAATGATTATACTGTATAAAATATACATTATAGGAATATCATACGCTTCTATACAGAAATAAAAATAGTATATACGTTTCTTTCTAACGTATGTGATTCTGCTAGTATAAAAAGAGAACACCTTATTTTGTCAGTTTTTTAAACTTGCAATACTGAAATATGACATCACATAATGCCCACCTATCGGCCACTTTGTCCGTTGTTGTTTTAGTTTCTGGTTCTGAGTAGGTCGAATGCTTCCTCTCACTACTCGCGAAGTGACGTGATGTGCTCGTCGAAGTCGATCGCAGTCCGAAGAACGTGACCACACACTCGTGCTACTTTGCGAAGAGCTCAGTCGTCTTGAGACTCCCGCACCGTTAACATGAATGACATTCAAGAGGCAGCTGCTATAGGTACCTAATTGTGTGAACAGTACGACGTCAATGCGTTAACTAAATAAATAATTATGTAGAAAGTTACTTTAATATTTATATATAAAAAAATATTCATAACTGGCGTACGCCGAGTAGTGTAGTGAGACGCTTCGTGTAACTTCGGGGTACTTCGCGAAGTCCTTTGACTCTAGCGCAAAAAACCGACACCGATCGGAAGTAGCCCGAGGCGAAGCCAGGTTGGACGAAGTGAATCGAAGTAACTCTCTACACTATTCGCCTCGTCCAACTTCGATCTACTTCGCAAGTAGTGTAGAGGAGGCATAAGAGGGTACAAGAAGTGTCATCTGGCGTTATCATGCGATTGATAATAAGCTTTTTTTTTCATTTTGAGAACGTCTTGAGTACTACAAACTTGACTGTGAAGCTATGTGCGATGTGGCGTGTAGCCACATAATTTATGTCAAAAATTAAAAATATAGTTTTTAACTGTCAACTGCCCTTTGCGTCATTGATATTAAACGTAGTGATTATATTCTCTTTGATTGATATCGTTGTTTTTCTCTTATTTAAAATCTAGTTGCTAAATTAGTATTAAATTGCATTAGCCTTCTGTTTGTATATATATATTGTGTGTTGTCATAAACTATAGTTAAATTGTAATCTGTGAAAATTGTAAATTGTAGAGCTGATTTATAAAAAGAGTAAACATTATAACAGTGAACAGTGAATTATTTCTTATCACCAATTTCACTACACTGGTGACCCCGGAAGTTTGGACGCTAGATAAAATAGTATACCAACAGCTCATAAATAGCAATGGCAAACACCAACGACACTAATAAAGCAGGAGAAAGTAGCTCATTTTCACCTTCCGACGTTTGTCGCGTCGGAGTACGCCTGCCTCCGTTTTGGCCAAAAGAACCAGGCGTATGGTTCGCCCAAATAGAAGGCAATTTTGCACTTTCTGGAATAAAAGATGATGACACCAAATATTTTTATATCATCTCACAACTGGATCATCGGTATGCAGCTGAAGTGAAGGACATTATCGTTTCACCGCCGGCAAAAGGTAAATACGAGAAATTAAAGACCGAGCTGATAAAAAGATTGTCAGCATCACGAGAAAAGGAAGTAAAGCAACTATTGATGCATGAGGAACTTGGTGATCGCCGCCCGTCACAATTTCTGAGGCATCTGCAACATCTAGCAGGTCCTAATGTTCCTGATGATTTTATTCGAACAATTTGGACTAGTAGGTTGCCAAATAACCTACAGACTGTCATAGCGTCACAACCAGACTCAACGCTGCAAGCACTAGCAGACTTGGCAGACAAAGTTCACGACCTCGTTCCTACTGTGCCACAAGTTGCGTCAACAAACGCAATATCGGTTGATGTTTTAGACAAAATGACTCAACAAATAGCTGAGCTCAATCGTCAGGTTCAAGCCCTATCAGCTAGGGACAGCAGGAGTAGATCCCGTTCAAGGAACCGTTATAGTCGAAGCCTACACAAAAATAGTAGGTCTCGTCGGTCTCAATCTAATTATAAAAAATTTCCAATTTGCTTTTACCATCACAAATATGGTGACAAAGCAAGAATATGCCTCAATCCATGCGACTATAAACAGGAAAACTCTCAAGGCGGTCATTAATGGCGACAGACGATTGCCTTAGCTTATCCGGTCGCCTGTTTGTTTCGGATCGACGATCAAAAGTGCAGTTTTTAGTCGACACAGGTAGCGACATATGCGTTTTTCCCCGCTCCGCAACAAAGCAGAGACGACCTCAAACGACGTACGAACTTTTTGCTGCCAACGGAACGCCGATATCTACTTATGGGTTCGTACACTTTAATTTAGACTTAGGTCTTCGGCGAGATCTCAGCTGGCGATTTGTAGTCGCTGATGTGAATAAAGCCATAATAGGTGTTGATTTTTATCATTCTACCACATAATTATTGACTGCCGGAATCGACGTCTCATCGATAGCAGTACAAATTTATCAGCTTCCGCCACATCAGCTCTTTCATCAAACGCCATATCATCGGTAAAAACGATTTTCGGTGAATCTAAGTATCATACTCTTTTGCGCAACTTCCCTGATATAACTCGACCTTCAGGCACGCATAAAGTTCCTAATCATAATACTCTCCATTATATTAGGACAACTCCAGGACCTCCAGTTTCTTGTGCACCAAGGCGATTAGCTCCTGACAAATTGAAAATAGCGAAAGCAGAATTTGAAGCTATGCTCAAAAATGGAACAGCAAGACTTTCAGAAAGTCCATGGTTATCTCCACTACATAAACCTAAAAAAGATAACGGGTGGAGACCATGTTGCGATTACCGGCTATTAAATGCACGCACGATACCTGATAGGTATCCTATACGTAATATTCAAGATTTTACGTACAATATATCAGGATGCAAAATATTTTCAACCATTGATTTAGTTAAAGCATATAATCAAATACCGGTAAATCCAGAAGATATTTCAAAAACGGCCATAACGACGCCCTTCGGATTGTATGAGTTCCCGTATATGACGTTTGGCCTGAGAATTGCCAGCCAAACATTCCAAAGATTCATGGACGAAGTGACGAGAGGACTCGATTTTTGCTACTCTTATTTGGACGATTTTTTAATTTTTTCAAAAGACGAACAAACACACCTTAAACATATCCATCAAGTTTTCACAAAATTGCAAGATTATGGAATGGTAATAAACACGTCCAAATGTGTATTCGGAGTCTCCACTGTATCCTTCTTAGGCTACACCGTTTCACCCGAAGGCGTCAATCCCTTGACCTCACAAATATAAGTCATCAAAGATTTTCCAGTGCCAAAGAACGTGAAAGAATTGAGAAGATTCCTGGGAATGTTAAATTTCTATCGCAGATTTGTCCCAGGAGCAGCAGAAACTCAAGCTCCATTAAATTCACTCCTAACCGGAGCGGTAAAGGGTTCACATCCAATAAATATTACAGGTGACGCACTAATAGCGTTTGAAAAATGAAAAGAAGAATTATGCAATGCAACCCTCTTGGCCTACCCTGATTTAAATTCCAAACTGGGAGTAGTGACAGACGCTTCAGACATAACAATTGGAGGAGTTCTGCAGCATTTTAAAGATGGTGAATGGCAGCCTCTGTCCTTCTTTTCTCGCAAATTGAGTCCTTCACAGAGAAAATATTCACCATACGACCGAGAATTATTAGCGATCTATGAAAATATAAAGTATTTTCGGCATATGCTCGAAGCGAGACATTTCACCATATTTACTGATCATAAGCCAATATGCTACGCATTTCAACGTCGAAAAGAAAAATGTTCACCACGGCAATTTCGCTATTTAGATTACATATCCCAATTTACAACGGACATACAACATATTTCTGGGAAAGAAAATGTCGTAGCTGACAATCTTTCACGAATAGAGGAATTATCTAAGCCCGTCGACTTAAACACACTCGCAAAAGCGCAGTCAGAAGATCCTGAGTTAAAAAAATTATTAAATAGTCAAACATCGCTTCAACTAATTAAAGTTAAAATACCGGGTAGGGCTAGAAGAATTATACTGCGACAATAAAACGCAAGTAACACGCCCTTATGTGCCCAAGCAACTTCGACGGCAAATTTATGCAACACTGCATTCACTGAGTCACCCAGGCGCTAATGCTGCCGTTAAATTAGTAGCACAGCGTTACGTTTGGCCCGGTATGTACAAAGACTGCCGAGTATGGGCTAAAGCATGCCACGCCTGCCAGACCTCAAAAATTACCCGACACGTGTCATCGCCGCTACATACATTCGAATTGCCACGTGCCCGATTCCAATACATTCACATAGACATAATTGGACCTCTTCCACCATCAGAAGGTTTTCGGTACTGTCTGACAGCGGTAGATAGATTCACACGTTGGCCAGAAGCAATTCCATTAATAGATATAACTGCGGAATCCGTTGCAAAGGCCCTGCTACTATGCGGAAATAATAACTGATCGGGAAAGGCAGTTTGAATCATCGCTGTTCAAATATCTTTCAGATTCAATAGGTTTCAAACACAAGAAAACAACTGCTTATCACCCTGCATGTAACGGAATGGTGGAAAGAATGCACAGGCAGTTAAAATCGGCCATAACTTGTCATAGTAACCAACACTGGACTGAAAGTTTGCCACTAGTACTATTAGGTATGAGAAGTGCTTTAAAGGAAGATCTACAGGCATCGCCGGCTGACTTAGTTTATGGTGAATCGTTAAGACTGCCGGGAGAATTCTTCTATCCTTCCTTAAAAACAACTACTGATGTGACGGATTTCACTGCACGCCTACGTGCTAACATGGAAAATATACGTCCATTGCCAGCGTCACGGCACAGTAAATACAAGACCTTTGTTTTCAAAGACTTGCCAACAGCTACGCACGTGTACCTGAAAGATGAAACAAAATCGCGAGCATTTCAACCATCTCATACAGGGCCATACAAAGTTATACAAAGAAATGATAAAGTTTATAAACTTCTAATTAGAGGCAATGAAGTCACAGTTTCTATAAATCGGCTAAAACCAGCCTACACAATTCAGGAAAACACTGAACTCCAAGGTCCTGTCATTATGCAGCCGCCTGAAAGCAAAGAAGACACAAAAATTAAAAAAAACACGTTCGGGACGAAGTGTGAGATTCCCAGATTACTATCGCCCGTCATGAGACGGTCTCTGGGGGGGAGTGATGTGGCGTGTAGCCACATAATTTATGTCAAAAATTAAAAATATAGTTTTTAACTGTCAACTTCCCTATGCGTCATTGATATCGTTGTTTTTCTCTTATGCAACTTTAACTTTTTTTAACAGTGGTAGAGCCACGCGGCAGCTTTTGCTGTCGCACGGATGGGCCGGCTCGAACCGGGGTGGTACCACGACCTGACAGAAAACCAGCGTGAAGTAGAGGTTTACCTCTGCGTTTCGCTTGGTGAGTGCAGGTGGCCGGAGGCCCTTTTTAATGGAAATGAGGCATTCCATCTTAGTCCTCACGGGTGACAACGCATCTACATTTTGATTTGTAATAGAGGATTGATGTAGATGTCTATGGGCCGCAGCAACCACTTACCATCAGGTGGACTGTGTGCTCGTTTGTCACCTTTATCCCATAAAAAAAATATATAAAATCTAGTTGCTAAATTAGTATTAAATTGCATTAGCCTTCTGTTTGTATATATATTTTGTGTGTTGTCATAAACTATAGTTAAATTGTAATCTGTGAAAATTGTGAATTGTAGCGCTGATTTATAAAAAGAGTAAACATTATAACAGTGAACAGTGAATTATTTCTTATCACCAATTTCACTACATGCGATAAAAACAACCATTCCTGTGTTGTATGGAGGGTTATGGCTCGAAATATAATAAAAAAGCTAAGCTGATATTCCTGCACACGTATAAGTCATTAGAAATCTTAATTTATTACGTTTCCTTTACATATTTATACCAATTTCTAGTCTCAATTCATGTTTATTACTGTTCTGTCATAGATTATTACCTCATCATAATCTTACGATAACAATATATTTCTATAGTTTATTACGTATTGTTTACATGTATAATTTAGTGTTGTGATTTACACAACGAATCGATTGTGCATCGATTAAACAGATTATATTTGAGTATTAGCACAAGTAAATATTACACACATTTGTGTAAGATACTAACATAAATAATATATTTAATAGAAATAAGACACATTTTTTACCCGACTACTTTTATTTGTTGTCTCTTCATAACTATTAGTTGCCATTCTTTAACGACCAAGCGATATTTTGATCGATATTGAGATAAATAAAAAAACACTTAACATCATTCAAAATTAATATTAAGTAAACAAAACCAATATATAAGCCGATGAAAGAGCATTCTAGAGCCACATGGCTAATAATATATCTGATACCTTTTTTCTCTAAAATAATCTCTAATCAAATACCTAGTTTTACACTACAGACGCATAAAACCCCTCTGTTTTCGACGGGAGTTAAAAAATATCAAATACAATTAATTTAAAATTTTACTGATCTACCTATTTGATAATTTTTGCATATTTTTACAGAGAGATTGCGCAACAATAGTCTTTTTATTTATATATATATATATATATATATATATATATATATATCTACTAGCGCAAGTACTAACAAAAAGACTATTGTTGCGCAATCTCTCTGTAAAAATATTATGCAAAAATTATCAAATAGGTAGATCACAGTAAAATTTTAAATTAATTGTATTTATATATATATATATATATACAATTAGCCGTGTAGTGGCGGTCAAGAATATCCACTACACCATATCCTCCCGTGGGTGTCGTAAAAGGCGACAAAGGGAAACAGGCAGGAGATGGGCAGCAGCATCTTCCTGGTAACGGCAAAAATACAATAAAAAAAACTGCGGTTGCCAACCCGCTCGCCAAGCGTGGCAACTATGGCAATATACCCCCTATGAATGAATGTAACAAAAAGACGGCCCCCAGTCCCCGGCGGCCCCGCTATTCCTGGCTACGGTGGCGACCATGGTAACGGCGGGGCAGGGGGTGCTAAGAATCTCCGGTGGAGGTTCGGTTGCCACCTTAGACGACTCGACCTGGCAACGTACAACGCACGCACCCTGAGGACTGATGAGAAGATCGTGAAGCTGGAAGAAGAGATAGACAAGTTGCGCTGGCATATTATAGGATTATCCGAAGTCCGAAGAGAGGGGGAGGACACGGTAATCCTCGAATCCGGCAACTTGCTCTATCACCGGGAGGGCGACCATCTGTCCCAAGGAGGTGTCGAATTTATCGTCCACAAGTCTCTCGTTAACAACGTTGTAAAGATCGGGAGTGTGTCGACGAGGGTTGCGTACCTTATACTCAGAATCACCAAACGGTATTCGCTGAAGGTCATACAGGTTTACGCACCAACCTCGGCATATCCCGATGAGGAGGTGGAGGAAATGTATGAGGATATCTCTAGAGCCATGCATTCCTCCAAAACCCAATATACGGTGTTAATGGTAGACTTCAATGCAAAACTAGGCACAAGAGAGAACGGTGAGCTGAAAGTAGGGAAATTTGGAATAGGGCAACGGAACCCAAGGGGCCAACAGCTGGCCGACTTCATGGAGAAAGAGGGACTCTTTATGATGAACTCTTTCTTCAAGAAGCGGCCCCACAGGAAGTGGACCTGGTCGAGCCCCGACGGTTCGACAAAAAATAAGATTGACTTCATTATGACGACCAGACGACAACTGTTCAGTGATGTCTCAGTGATCGCGAGGGTGAAAACCGGCAGCGATCACCGAATGGTGAGAGGCACACTGAACCTAAATGTTAAGTTGGAGAGGTCTCGTCTGATGAAGTCAACGCTCCGTCCCCCTCGTGCTCTAATCCAAGGTCCCGAAACCTTTCAGCTCGAATTACAAAACCGTTTTCAGTGCCTAGAAGACTGCAATGAAGTGGACGATATGAATGACAAGCTCGTGGAAACTGTCCATGCGGTCGGAGCTAAGTTCTGCAAGACCCGCCGCAGAAGAACACAAAAACTCTTCGACCACATTCTTAATCTCATGGCTGTTAGACGGGAGATGAAGCTACATTCTTCAACAGATTTGACAGCATACAGGCAACTGAACAGACAGATCTCCAAATGCATGCGGCGGGACTTACGCAACTTCAATACAGCTCGTATTGAAGAAGCGATCGAGCGGAACCAAGGCTCCAAAGTCTTTGCCAGAGATCTGTCTGCCAGAAAGAGCCAACTGTCAAAGCTGAAGACCGAATGTGGCAGCATCGTTTCCGGGGCACCTGAGATTTTGAGTGAGATTGAGAGGTTCTATGGGCAGCTGTACACGTCATCGTTGGAGCCACACGCAAGTGTGAGTAACGATCCAAGAGCGAGTCTTCTCTGACACTATTCCGAAGATGTCCCGGACGTCAGTCTGAGCGAGATTAGAATGGCTCTCCAGCATCTTAAAAACGGCAAGGCCCCAGGCGAGGATGGAATTACAGCGGAGCTTCTGAAAGCGGGTGGAAGACCGGTACTTGAAGTCCTTCAGAAGCTCTTTAATTCCGTCCTCCATGGTGGCATTACCCCGGAGGCGTGGAGCAGAAGTGCGGTGGTCTTGTTCTTCAAGAAAGGTGACAACGCTCTCTTGAAGAACTACAGACCGATTTCCCTTCTGAGCCGCGTCTACGTGCTGTTTTCGAGAGTCATTACGAATCGTCTCGCGCGCAGACTTGACGACTTCCAGCCACCCGAACAAGCCGGTTTCCGAAAGGGCTTTAGCACCATAGATCACATACATACCCTTCGGCAAATTGTACAGAAGTCCGAGGAGTACAATTTGCCACTATGTCTAGCGTATGTGGACTATGAGAAAGCCTTTGATTCCGTCGAAATTTGGGCGGTGCTGCAGTCCCTTCAGCGGTGCCAAGTTGACTGTCGGTATATCGAAGTGCTGAAGTGTTTGTACAGTAGAGCTACGATGGCTATCCGAGTACAGAACCTGTAGTGTTATGCTACTTACATTTCATTTTATACTATTTTTCCATTCTGTTTTTGATTTTCTGCATTCATGTTTTGCATCACTTTTATTTCTATAGGATCCTGTATCGTTTTTACACAATAACATATCATTTTACTTCGTATTTTCACACTATTTAGCACTTTTAAAATCGCTGTCAATGGAGTCTTACCTTTTTCGGTCTTTTATTGAATTCTCTGTAACTCTACAATTTCAGGCTTCATGCACGCTGCCGTGCATTAGTTTTTCCTAAATGAATAATATCTCATTTCTTACTAAAATGTAATAGTTTCTTAATAACAGTCCAAAAACCAAAAATGGTTAAATATGACAACTATTATTTATATCGTTGTTATGGTAACTTTTATTCAAATTAGTCTCTGGTATGATGTTCTTTCTACATAAATACTCTTTGGCTGTAGGTCATTTACAATAAATTTCGTTTTAATTTAAATAATTTCTCGTTCTCTCTAAAAAGGTATAAAAGCCGAACAATTGGAGAATACAGGACAGTCTCGCTTCAGTTCTCAAAGGAGAAGCATCTACTAAAGGCCTTAGCTACATCCGAATTCGTCGGAAGTCTGCTTCAAGCACGGGGCCACACTACCTTCGGGCACGCTACGACTGCTTGCTCCAGGCGCTGAGTGCACCTACTGCCGCGCTACCTTCGGGCGCGCTACGACTGCTTGCTCCAGGCGCCGAGTGCACCTACTGCCCGCGCTACCTTCAGGCGCGCTACGACTGCTTGCTTCAGGCGCCGAGTGCACCTACTGCCCGCGCTACCTCTGGGCGCGGCGACTACTTCTCCAAGTGCTGAGCGCACCTACCCCAGGCGCTACGTGCGCCAGCTCCGGACGCTGCGAGCGCACCTACTCCAGGCGCTGCGTGCCGTCGCCGCTGAGAAACCTCAAGCTCCGCGTGTGCCTATTTCTACAAGAGCAGCGTGTCACTTCAACCTTTTAGGCTCCACTATAATACTAATTCTCCTATTCTCCTATTTTTTTAAATCTAATTGTAAACTCACCTCATCCATAATCATCTTCATATTTCATTATTTTTATAAAATTGTAAATACCTTTTTAAAATTTTAAAATATATTATTTTCTTGGTCTACTTTTGTTGTTTTGCTGTTCTTAGGTTAGGTTCTCTTTATTTTTAATTGTCGCTTCACGACAGTTTGGCGCCCAACGTAAAAGTCCTCTTTCTCTCTTAATTCTTCACCTTTACTGCGCCTTGTCTATTCCCTTTTGATTTAATTGCTTTCCCTTTCGTTCTTTACTCATTATTCATCATTCATTTATTCATCCTTTTCATATCTTCAAAATTCTAAAACAAAACTTCTTCTAGTTTTTCAACTTATCTGGATTATATTTAGACCTACATATAACACTTCACTTACATTCATCACCTTAATAATTTTATTCTAGATAACTTAAAGAGGTACAATTTTTAATAAAATTTTTATTTCTTAAACTTAACTTTACATTTTGCACTTTATACAAAATTGTTTTAGAAAGCTGAAGTGAGACGAATCATAACTTTTCTAAACATTTATTAACTGTTAAAAACTTTTCTAAACATTTATTAACTGTTAATTTGTATATATGTATAAATACTTTTCTAAACATTTATTAACTGTTAATTTGTATATATGTATAAATATAACTGTTAATTTATATATATGTATAAATATCACCATCATTTTCACCTTATTATTTTAATTTCTTTTAATTTGTTTGTTTGCTTGGTGTTCCAGTGTTCTTCAACTTCATAGCGACTAATGCTTGCTTAAGAGTAAGTTCTTTATCTTTAACTTCACTTGGGAGCGGCTGTCTACTTCCTTAATTCTCTTTACCTTTATCTTCACTTGGGAGCAGCTGACTACTCCCTTAATTTTTTATCTTCACTTAGGAGCGGTTGACAACTCCTTAAATAAGCCTGAATGTCCTTTCGAAAACACACTTTTAGAGTGGTGTCTCTTCGACTAATTTATTTTTTTTCCACGCAGGAGCGGTTGACTACTCCTTAAATAAGCCTTAATGTCGTTTCGAAAACACACTTTTAGAGTGGTAGTCATTGAATGTGAACTCCACCCTTACCTGAATGCAGATGATGAATGTAAGAGATAGTATATCTGATTTTGCCTGTTGATGTCTGTTTCTGCAAAGCTGTGTTTTTATGGTTTATTTTAGAATGTACATGTCAAAATTTTTGCTGAGACAAAAATTTTCCAGGGTCGGGGGGAAAATGTAGTGTTATGCTACTTACATTTCATTTTATACTATTTTTCCATTCTGTTTTTGATTTTCTGCATTCATGTTTTGCATCACTTTTATTTCTATAGGATCCTGTAACGTTTTTACACAATAACATATCATTTTACTTCGTATTTTCACACTATTTAGCACTTTTAAAATCGCTGTCAATGGAGTCTTACCTTTTTCGGTCTTTTATTGAATTCTCTGTAACTCTACAATTTCAGGCTTCATGCACGCTGCCGTGCATTAGTTTTTCCTAAATGAGTAATATCTCATTTCTTACTAAAATGTAATAGTTTCTTAATAACAGTCCAAAAACCAAAAATTGTTAAATATGACAACTATTATTTATATCGTTGTTTGTCGTGAAGCGACAATTAAAAGAGAAAGAACCTAACCTAAGAACAGCAAAACAACAAAAGTAGACCAAGTAAATAATATATTTAAATTTTTAAAAGAGTATTTACAATTTTATAAAAAAATGAAATATGAAGATGATGGATGAAATGAGATTACAATTAGGTTTTAAAAAAATAAAGGTAGGAGAATAGGACAATATAGTTTCATAGGGGAGCCTGGAGCCTCGCTGCTTTTGTAGAAATGGGCACACGCAGAGCTTGAGGTTTCTCAGCGGCGACGGCACGCAGCGCCTGGACTGGGCACACGCAGCGGGCACCTGGGGTAGGTGCGCTCAGTACTTGGAGAAATAGTCGCCGCGCCCAGAGGTAGCGCGAGCAGTAGGTGCACTCGGCGCCTGGAGCAAGCAGTCGTAGCGTGCCCGAAGGTAGCGTGGGCAGTAGGTGCACTCAGCGCCTGGAGCAAGCAGTCGTAGCGTGCCCGAAGGTAGCGTGGCCCCGCGCTTGAAGCAGACTGCCGACGACTTCACGTTTAGATGGAGGCTTTCAGGATCCCGGGGCAAAGCGGCCCCGGGATAAGGCCTTTAGTATAGATGCTTCTCGTTTGAGAACTGAAGCAAGACTCTCCCGTATTCTCCAATTGTTCGGCTTTTATACCTTTTTAGAGAGAACGAGAAATTATTTAAATTAAAACGAAATTTATTGTAAATGACCTACAGCCAAAGAGTATTTATGTAGAAAGAACATCATACCAGAGACGAATTTGAATAAAAGTTACCATAACAACGAAATAAATAACGGCTGTCAAATATAAAATTTTTGGTTTTTAGGAATATAATTGGAAAATCATTACATTTAAGTAAGAAATGAGATATTATTCACATAGGAAAAACCAATGCACGGCAGCGTACATGAAGCCTGAAATTGTAGAGTTACAGAGAATTCAATAAAAGACCGAAAAAGGTAATTTAAAAGTACTAAATAGTGTGAAAATATGCAGTAAAATGATATGTTATTGTGTAAAAACGTTACAGGATCCTATGGAAATAAAGGTGATGCTAAATATAAATGCAGAAAATCAAAAACAGAATGGAAAAATAGTATAAAGTGATGCAAAACATGAATGCAGTGATATACCTTATAAAATATTAAACACGTCTTCTTCTCTATATTCCGGTTCTATGGAATACATATTTGTCGAAGTTAATGTCAAGAGTGTTAAAGTGTTTCTTGGAGTTGCCTACTGTCCACCTCAAGTGGACTACTTCTCCGATTTGGAAGAAAATTTGTTGCCTTTCAGTTCTTCCTACACACATCACATTATCATGGGAGATTTTAACACTGACCTATTAGGGGTTTCTCTCAAATCTTGCAAACTGAGGTCTACCATGATGTCGCATAATTTCACTATTTTGCCTCTGAATGCAACACATCACAATTTCCATTCTGCTGACACGTGGATCGACCTTATAGCCGTCTCCTCCGTTGAACACGTTGTCAATTATAGACAATTCCCTGCTTCTGGATTTTCACGGCATGACTTGCTTCTCCTGTCATATAAATTAAAGTCTCCCAAGCCTTTATCTGTGTCTATCGCTATTCGAAGTCTTGCTAGACTAGATATAGACAAGCTCAAGCGTGATGCGGATGCTATTAACTGGTCATCTGTGTATACTGCTTCCACAGTTGATGAAAAAGTCGACTTCTTTAACAGTAACATATTAGGATTGTATAATCAACATGCTCCTAAACGTGTCGTTCGACTTAAGCGTCCTCCTGTTCCATGGATCACGACTGGGGTAAGAATGGCTATGACAAAACGCGACAGAATGTTTCGCGCTTTTAAGAAGAATCGCACTGATCTAAAGTGGCAGGCATATAAAGCTGCGAGAAATCGATGCAATCAGATGGTGAGAGCTGCTAAACGCCGATATATTCACGAACAAGTACTTAATTCGTCTTCGGCTGATATATGGAAGTTTCTCAAAACGCTTGGATATGGAAAATCGCAATTCGACTATAATAGCATAACCTTTTCTCCTGACGATTTCAATCGTCATTTTCTGTCTTCTCAAGCAGTTTCTGATATTTCTAGAGCTAATGCTATCTCATTTATATCTTCCATGCCTCCTTATTCTCACGAAACTTTCACTTTTTCTCTTGTAGACGAAGGCGAGATACGCAAAGCACTTTCTTCTATTAAATCGAAAGCCATTGGTTGTGATGATGTGAGTAGGGTAATGGTTATGCACGTGTTGGATGCTGTTTTACCCGTGATAACTCATATCATTAATTTTTCGCTGATGAATGGTGTTTTCCCAACTCTCTGGCGTAAAGCCTTTATTATTCCCATTCCTAAATCCAGCGATTGCAACGCTATGTCCAATTTCAGACCAATTTCTATTCTGCCTTTTCTCTCTAAGGTTCTGAAAGCTGTTGCTCATAAACAGATTTCTTCTTTTGTTTTTTCAAATAATATTCTTTCTCCTTATCAGTCAGGTTTCTGCCCTGGTCTTTCTACTACTACTGCTCTTCTCAAGGTGACGGAAGATGTTCGAGAGGGGATGGAAAAATCAAAACTGACCGTCCTCATCTTAATTGATTTTTCTAACGCATTTAATTCTGTTGATCATTATATCTTGTTGTCCCTTCTTTCTCATTTGAATATCTCGTCTTCAGCTCAGGAATGGTTCTCATCATATCTTCGAGGGCGCCAACAGGCCGTGCGCACTGGACATAATATACTATCGGACTGGTGTGATGTGTCTACTGGCGTCCCTCAAGGCGGTATAGTCTCTCCTCTTCTGTTTTCAATTTTTATCAATCTCATCACATTAAATCTCAAATGCTCTTACCATCTGTATGCTGATGATCTGCAGTTATATGTGCAAATGGAACCCTCAAGCATCTCTAATGCTATCTCATTATTGAATGATGACTTGAAATACATCTCCGAATGGTCCACTGTGTATGGCATAAACGTGAATCCATCTAAGTGCCAAACAATAATCTTAGGTAGCCCACGATTATTATCGAAACTAGATATTCCCACTGTTCACGCAAAAGCGTTAGTGTCAGGCACCGACGTTAGATGGTGCTCGGCTCAGCCTATCCGGGATGACGTTCGTGCGTGTTGAACGTCCGAACTTGCTGAACGGTGGGAGTCGAGAGCAAAAGATTAGATGCCTTCTTCGCGTCGAAAGAGAAGGCAGTCCTTTTGTTTGGGAGCTCTTAGATCTAATTTTATGTTAGGCGCGTATAGTAAATATACCACTGGGAATGGTAGCGCGTGTTGAGAGTTTACCCGGGACTTTAGGTTTAACGCAGAATCTGTATAAGTGGATTCGACTGTATTAGTTACTAGTGCGGTAGTTAATATTCTAGAAATAACGGTGACCTTTGACCCGTACGTTCTGTGTTCATTTTCGCGAGTCAATCGTAACAAAGGAAGAAAGTGACTGCGGAAGGCGACTTTAGCTTGGAGAGGAGCTGAGGGCCGAACTGCTGCAGGAGGAACGGTCAAATAAGGTCAATAACACTACCAGCCACACCCAAATACACATCACTGACCTTTACTTTCTAGCACAATACATCCACACGAGACCTGACCGAATCCTGAGGGACCAGTCGCCTTGAATAGAGGTAAGTAAGCTCTGTTCAATAATTGTAACGCTCCCCCCGGATTATTTAGTGTAATTAGACTTTAACCCTTGGCGTCAGGACGCCCGACCAGCATCTGCCTGTAGCTTCTTCGTCTATGGGCCGCGAAGGATTCTACTCCTGGGATGGGCAGCTGCCGGCCGTAACACCCACCATACCATCAATTATGTTTAAAAATAATGTCATACTATTCTCTCCTTATGTAAAGAACCTTGGTCTGTACGTTGACGGTTGCTTAACATGGAACAAACATATACAGGAGGTGAGTCGCAAAACTACTGGAACTTTGCGATCTCTATATCGATTAAAAAATTTTCTTCCCACCAATACCAAGATTTTACTTGTCCAGTCCCTTATCTTACCGATTATTGATTATGTCGATGTGTGTTGCTCAGACCTGTCTCAACATCATCTTAATACATTGGATCGTCTACTTAACAATTGTATCAGATACATTTATGGTCTCCGTAAATACGACCATGTATCTTCTTTTCGTGCTCAGCTAAATTGGCTGCCTATCCGTCAGCGCAGACATGTCAGAATGCTCTGCACCATTTTCACGATTCTGAACGATCCATGTGCTCCCGAGTATCTGAAATCCAAATTTCAATACCTGGGAGATTCTCATAATCGCTCTCTCCGTTCATCGGCTAACCTTAAGTTGCTCACTCCTTTACACCGTACTGGTTATTTATCTCAATCTTTCGCCCTCACGGCCATCAGACTCTGGAACGACATCCCTCTTGACATTAAAAAAGCTTCCAACAAGTTTCTTTTTAAAAATCAAGTCCGTAAGCATATGAAAAATTGTTGCAGGTTTGAACAAACATAGCTTTTATTTTCATTCGCATTTCTGTTCTGTTTCTGTTAAGTGTGTATATTTATAATTATATGTATATATGTATAAACAATTTCTTTTCTTTTAGCGCTTTCTATTTTGATTACTGCTGCACCGCCTCTTGTTTGTCTATCTCTGTTTAGCCTAATGGTTGACTGGGAGAGAATGCCCTATGGCATTAAGTCCGCCATATGTACAACTATGTGCATAAAAGCTTAAATAAATAAATAAATAAATAAATGCAGAAAATCAAGAACAGAATGGAGAAATAGTGTACAATGAAATGTAAGTAGTATAACACTACATGTTATGGTAACTTTTATTCAAATTCGTCTCTGGTATGATGTTCTTTCTACATAAATACTCTTTGGCTGTAGGTCATTTACAATAAATTTCGTTTTAATTTAAATAATTTCTCGTTCTCTCTAAAAAGGTATAAAAGCCGAACAATTGGAGAATACAGGACAGTCTCGCTTCAGTTCTCAAAGGAGAAGCATCTACTAAAGGCCTTATCCCGGGGCCGCATTGCCCCGGGATCCTGCAAGCCTCCATCTACATCCGAATTCGTCGGCAGTCTGCTTCAATCACGGGGCGACACTACCTTCGGGCGCGCTACGACTGCTTGCTCCAGGCGCTGAGTGCACCTACTGCCGCGCTACCTTCGGGCGCGCTACGACTGCTTGCTCCAGGCGCCGAGTGCACCTACTGCCCGCGCTACCTTCAGGCGCGCTACGACTGCTTGCTTCAGGCACCGAGTGCACCTACTAGCCGCGCTACCTCTGGGCGCGGCGACTACTTCTCCAAGTGCTGAGCGCACCTACCCCAGGCGCTACGTGCGCCAGCTCCGGACGCTGCGAGCGCACCTACTCCAGGCGCTGCGTGCCGTCGCCGCTGAGAAACCTCAAGCTCCGCGTGTGCCTATTTCTACAAGAGCAGCGTGTCACTTCAACCTTTTAGGCTCCACTATAATACTAATTCTTCTATTCTCCTATTTTTTTTAATCTAATTGTAAACTCACCTCATCCATAATCATCTTCATATTTCATTATTTTTTATAAAATTGTAAATACCTTTTTAAAATTTTAAAATATATTATTTTCTTGGTCTACTTTTGTTATTTTGCTGTTCTTAGGTTAGGTTCTCTTTATTTATAATTGTCGCTTCACGACAAACCAGAGTACGAAACCTATCCAATTGCAGAGAGGTGTAAGACAGGGTGATGTTATATCCCCGAAACTCTTCACCGCTGCATTGGAAGACGTTTTCAAGCTTCTGGACTGGAAAGGATACGGTATTAACATCAATGGCGAGTACATCACTCACCTTCGATTTGCCGACGATATAGTCCTTATGGCAGAATCGCTGGAGGACTTAAGCACTATGCTGAATGACCTCAATAGTGTCTCCCAACGGATAGGTCTTAAGATGAACATGGACAAAACAAAGATTATGTTTAATGTCCATGTCACACCTATGCCGGTAGTTGTTGGGAGCACTAAGCTCGAAGTTGTTGACGAGTATGTTTACCTGGGACAAATAATCCGACTAGGTAAGTCCAACTCCGACCGAGAGGTCAATCGACGGATTCAACTCGGCTGGGCAGCGTTCGGGAAGCTACGACACATTTTCTCGTCAGACATACCTCAAAACCTTAAAACGAAATTGTACAACCAGTGCGTGTTGCCAGTGATGACTTACGGAACTGAGACGTGGTCCTTCACTGCTGGCCGTATGAGGAAGCTCAAGGTCGCTCAGCGAGCTATTGAGAGGGCTATGCTCGGAGTTTCTCTGCGTGATAAACTTAGGAATGAGGATATCCGCAGTAGAACCAGTGTAACCGACGTAGCCCAACGGATTAGTAAGCTGAAGTGGCAGTGGGCCGGCCATATAGCTCGAAGAACCGACAACCGATGGGGAAGAAAGGTTCTCGAGTGGCAGCCTCGTACCGGTATGCGAAGTGTAGGGCGTCCCCCCACGAGATGGAGTGACGACCTGGTAAGACATGCAGGAAGTCGATGGATGCAGGTGGCTCAGGAGCGTGCTTTGTGGCATTCTTTGGGGGAGGCCTATGTTCAGCAGTGGACTTGTGAAGGGCTGTAATGATGATGATGATATATATATATATATATATTGATCACGATTTCGCCGTGAGGTGATAGTTTAAGATTTCCTTTTGAGAAAATGTCGCCCGTGGTAACTATTAGACCTTTGATAGGTGGCAGGTTATTTATCTTGTTTTTGCTAGATGTAATACCCAAACCGGTGATGACAAGCGCGATAAAAGTCTAAAGGGGTATTGCAAAAGCAGTGGCGTAGCGTGCCCGTATCCCGTATCCCGTGCCGTAGATGGGCCCTGTATTTAGTAATTAATTTGTTGGGGGGCCCCAATGAAGAGTTGGGGGATGAAGTTGTTCACGTCCGCAGGAATTGCCATCCTCACTCTGCACGTGTCCCCGAGTGGCGCGAAACGTACAACAAAGTACTGGCTTCTGTACTGTTGCGCTATAATCTTGCAACCTCACGGCACTATCACAGTCGTTCAAAGAATATTGTATCATTTAATCACCCACTTGAAATGCCTCATTGCGATCAGCTCTCCTCGGAGAGCCATCGGACTAGAGATATTGGACCTATTACCCGAATCTGCCAACTTAATGTAGAAAGTATTAGTCAAGCTAAATGTGAAGTAGTAAGTAAGATTCTATTAGAAAATGACATAGACGTACTCCTTTTACAAGAAACTCACGCTAGAGATGAACAGGATCTATATAAACGTGGTGTTATCCCGGAATGCTACCTTGCTCATGCAATTAACCACGCGCAATATGGCATCGCCACTTATGTTAAAGACGGTATTAAACATGTCGCTGCGGAGACTTGCCTTGGGGTCCGGATGTATTTGCCTCTGCAATATAGATCAATAACCTTACCATTGTAAACGTATACAACCCACCGAACTCTTCATGGACTACCAACCTCCCCGCTTTCCCACACCCATGCCTATATGCCGGCGACTTCGATAGTCATCACACGACCTGGCGATATAACAAAAATGATGCAAATGGTTAACACCTCGTGCAATGGGCGGAGAACAACAACCTACACCTGGTATTTAATGCCAAGGATAGAGGATCGTTCAGGTTAGCAAGATGGAAACAGGATTATAATCCATACTAAACGTTTACTACCTGTGACATCAATCGAACCCCATTACAAACCACACCAAGAATTCTCTCAGATTTCCCGAACAGTCAGCACCGACCGGTGCTTGTGGAGGTTGGTATTAAGATCCCCTTAACAAACTCCGTGCCTTTGCCTCGAAGGAACTTCCACAAAGCAGACTGGTCCAAATTCAGCGCTGACATGGATGCTGCTATCAGATGGAAACCTCCCTGTGCCGAAAATTACAAAAGATTCACTAAACTTATCATAGCAACAGCAAAAAAGAGCATTCTCCGAGGCTACCACAAAGCGTACATACCTTGCTGAAAACTATTTGATGATGACTGACCTTGTATGACCTTCAGAAATCTCTTGACGAAGGGCGTCGAAATAGGTGGCTCGATACCGTAGAGTCAATGGATTTTAAGACTTCCAGCAGGAAAGCTTGGAGGGTGCTCAATGGGTTGGCAGGCAAGACAGGCAAGACAAACTCCCGTGGTGTATCTGCTCCACTAGCCAACGCGATAGTAAAAAGAATAGTTGAGGTATCCCGAGTTAAAGGCAGGAAAGATGATACCCGGGTGACACGACAGTGCGCTAAACAGCTCAAGGCGTCGCTACCAATTGACTACCAGCTATCACGAGAATTGAAGCGATTTTTACAATAACAACATAACTGTCATTTTTCGTATTTTTTTATTACTGGCAACTTTTTGTTCGTTTTCAAATAGGCTTTTCAACGCATTGATCCATTTTTAACAAAAATTACTCAACTACGAGAAATCTCTTGTTAAAAATTTAGTTTTTTTACAAAAACTACATAGGTGCATAATATTTAGCAAAAACAACATAACTGTTACATTTGTGTAGTTTTTGTAAAAAAAAATCGTCAAATCTGTCACTGTCAGTGTATCAGTTTCAGTCACTGACTTAGAATTTATGGACTGGGGATACCTACAGAATTAGCGTAACTACCTAAACACATTTGGCGCATTAAATGGCCGCCTTTGTTTAGGGTTGTAACTCAGCAATATGGGCAGCTGATATCGATATTTTTACTAATATGAGTTTGTTCTTATTTCATATAATTATAGAATTTTTTTTTATAGGATAAGGGTGACAAACGAGCACACAGTCCACCTGATGGTAAGTGGTTGCTGCGGCCCATAGACATCTATATCTATCCTCTATTACAATTCAAAATGTAGATGCGTTGTCACCCGTGAGGACTAAGATGGAATGCCTCATTTCCAGTAAAAAGGGCCTCCGGCCACCTGCACTCACCAAGCGAAACGCAGAGGTAAACCTCTACTTCACGCTGGTATTCTGTGAGGTCGTGGTACCACCCCGGTTCGAGCCGGCCCATCCGTGCGACAGCAAAAGCTGCCGCGTGGCTCTACCACATATAAGCCTAATTGCGTAACACACCTAAAATGGCAAACCATATCAATTTGACAGTTTAACAACATCCATTGCGTGGTTTTTGTTGTCGAGCAAACGAATTTTTCAATCACATGAAGCAATGGATATTGTTGGGTAGTTAAATTAGTTTTGGGTTGCTATACCTTAAATTTCGCTTGAGCTGCTTCACGAGGCTGCACCGCGTATGTACACTTACGCAATACACAATGCTACAGATTTTTGGTGTTAAGTACACAGTCAAACAATGAGTTAAGTATGCAGGCAGCTAATTAGCAACTTGTTTTAAACAATGTTCCGAGTATGCTAAGTGCTTACTCAAGTTTTGAAGTTATACTTCTTATGACGCGTTTGAGAAAAATGATTGAAGTGTGAATTTTTACAACTTCAATTGGTAATTATCTGTCAATTGTTAAGTTTTCGTGAGAACTGATAACTATATTCGAGGTAGTTATTCAAATATATATGAATGTATAAAACTTGTTTTATTTTAGTTATATTTGTTTTGTTACGCTAAAGAAGTATAACTTCTCAAGTGCGTGCATAAGTACACACACACGTTTTGTTTTATATCAATGTGAATAAAGTTAAAAAGTTATGACGCACATAATAAAAATGAATATTGACAGAGTATTGTTTGCTTGTATACCAAATACCTTTAATTACTGTACAATAATATTGTACAGTAAACAAATGTATGGAGATGGGATGGAGATCCTTGATTCCATATTGTAATCCCATATTATAGTATTTTTAATATAATATAGTAATGATTAGTTGAGTAAAAATTAAATAAACTGTTTTTAAAATCAATACATATTTATTATTAATTGATATATAGGAACGTTCTGCACATAATTTATCACAAATGGTAAGGTATATAAGCATGTTCGGTCCTGTTGGATATCTTATTCAAATATTTTATTCAGATTATAAATGAAAAATATAATTATTTTCGCAGGTACATTAATTTTGTTCATTTAAAATTCGAAAATCTGGCATGATCATGAAACGATGGTTGAAACATGATATCCAGGATTTATAAACTGTTATTATTATTATATATTCATTTCTGAACAAAATTAATTTATTAAAATAATTTCTATCGATACCACATAAGAGTGTACGACGCTATTTCACTGCTTTTTTGACAGTTTGACAGCAGATCTACCTCAAAACTTGGCACTTAACATGGCGGCGCAGTCACGCATGGATGAGCTAATGACGTTACACGAAAGTATTACCAAAATAAGCACTCTACAAACTGTAGATGTCTCTCTTTTCTGTTGTAGCTATTGCTTTGTTAAAAAGAGACAAAACTATTTCTGACAAGTTTGTGTCGATATTATAGATATTTGTATAACTATTATTACTATAGTGGACATTGAGATATATACCTATGGAGAGGGCATATAATAATAATAATAGTTTATAAATCCTGGATATCATATTTCATCCACCGTTTCATGATCATGCCAGATTTTCGAATTTTAAATGAACAAAATTAATGTACCTGCGAAAATAAATAATATTTTTGTATTTATTATGGAACGTTCCTATATACCAATTAATAATAAATAAGTATTGATTTTAAAAACAGTTTATTTAATTTTTACTCAACTAATAATTATTATTTTATATTAAAAATACTATAATATGGGATCAATGATCTCCATCACATCTCCATACATTTTTTGTACAGTAAACAGAAGTATTTGGTATACAAGCAAAAATATTCATTTGCCTACTACTATGTCAATATTCATTTTTATTGTGTGCGTTATAACTTTTTAACTTTGTTCACATTGACATAAAACAAAACGTGTGTGTGTACTTATGTACGCACGTAAGAAGTTATACTTCTTTCGCGTAACAAAACAAAAATAACAAAAATAAAACACGTTTTATACATTCATATATATTTGAATAACTACCTCGAATATAGTTATCAGTTCTCACGAAAACTTAACAATTGACAGACAATTACCATTGAAGTTGTAAAAAATTCACTGTCATATTTTTTTCTCAAACACACCAAAAGAATTATAACTTCAAAACTTGAGTAAGCACTTAGCACACTGAGAACATTGCTTAAAACAAGTTGCAAGTTAGCTGCCTGCATACTTAACTCATTGTTTGACTGTGTACCTAACACAAAAAATCTGTAGCAGAGTGTACATATGCGGTGAAGCCTCGTGAAGCAGCTCAAACGAAATTTAAGGGATAACAATCCAAAACTAATTTAACAACCCAACAATATCCATTGCTTCATGTGATTGAAAAATTCGTTTGCTCGACAACAAAAACCACGCAATTATCCATTGCTAAACTGTCAAATTGATATGGTTTGCCATTTTAGGTGTGTTACGCAATTAGGCTATGGATTTAATTTCTATAATTATATGAAATAAGAACAAACTCATATTAGTAAAAATATCGATATCAGCTGCCCATATTGTTCAGTTACAACCCTATAAAAGACGGCCATTTTGTGCGCCAGATTTATTTAGGTAGTCATGCTAATTCTGTAGGTATGCCCAGTCCATATACTTCTAATGCTGGGGCCACAGTAACGAGAAACGTCAATGCCCATAAACGCAACAATTATTGCCTTAATTTTAACGCGATAAACTGAGTGTTGGAACTGCTTGGAACGGTCGACGTCATTTCAATTTTAATGCCGTTCAACGGCGTTAAAGTAAACTGACCATTTATTTATTAACTCAAAACGGGACATGGGTTTATTTGTAGATACTCCCCAGTTAACAGGTTAACAATAAAAAAAATATTATGTTATTTATTTAAAAAACTGTAACTTTATACAATTAGTATTCACTATAATTATAATCACATTAATTATAATTAATTTAATTTTAACAAATTGTGAAAAATAAAAATTAATCACCAGTTCACCAGCTTCATTAAAGCAAGGGTTCCTCAGACAGTAATTATTAAATGCAACATATTTTTTAATTATATTTATATTTGTCAGTGTGTAAAATAAAAATTAATCACCAGTTCACCAGCTTCATTAAAGCAAGGGTTCCTCAGACAGTAATTATTAAATGCAACATATTTTTTAATTATATTTATATTTGTCAGTGGAACAAATTTGTTTTAATAAAGTTGGTGATGATTTTAAATAAGAGCAAGTTTTTTTTTTACATTAAGTTTTGTTATCAACATCGCCTTTAAAACTGGAACCTGTAAGTGATTTTTTTTCAGATGTCCACAATTTATTTATAATAGAAAAATACTTTTTCTACTGGAGCATTTGTACCAGGTAGTTTTATTCGATTAAAATGCAAGAGAATTTATGTTGAAGATTGTTAGTGAGAAATGTTTGAATACTTCCACCCAACGAATTTCTCCGAAAGCTTTGAAATTATCCCTCTCGGTTATTTTTTGGTCGGTCCCGCTCTCGCACCGTTCGTGTCTGACGAACTTCATAGTTTTAAATTTTCTCGCGGTTTAGGACAACGGGACTATTTTGCATCCCGGATTTTTGTTTGGGGACAACGGGACAGGTGACCGAGAAAAGTGACAGTCCCGTTCAAAACGGAACGTATGGTCACTTTACGTTAATATTCCTTGAATTTCAAGCAAGATGAACGTTGACGCTGCTACTCTATGTTTGATGAATGTATTGCATACCTTAAGCGAAAGCGCAAGGTATTGCATACCTTAAGCGAAAGCGCAAGGTAATGTTCTACTATCGCCTAAAAATTAAAATTTCAACATTTTATCGAATAAAACCGTATCTAGCAATCATATTATACATATAAATGATATAAAAAGCACATTGTTAGAAAGATAAATGATTGTTGAACTTATTAATAATTTTTTTAAATCGATTAATTGCTATTTTTAAATAAAAAAAGGGTTTTAGTGGCTTATGGTGTGGATTTATCATGACCCTGTGGCTTGTAAACACTATAACTTTTGAAAATATCAATTGTTTAACTCAATCTATTTTTTAATCTCTTCATCTATCATGTGGGAAGCCACTGAATGTAAATGGCAGTGTAATTTTGTTTTGTTTAGCTATAATTAATTTTTTTCGGCTCCAAAATGGCGAAATTTTCGTTGATTTGGTTGCCTCGTATTTAAATTGTTTCTGTAAATGGGGATCTACAGCCACAGAGTAGTTTAGTTCACAGAGTACCTTTGTATTAAGTTTAGTTCGGCTTCAGTCGCCGTCGTGAGTGGACATTGTTTCGGTTGTTTTGAGCGGCTCAAAAAGATCGCTGTACAAATACACAATATTCGAATAACCAAATTTCTTAAATACTTGATTATAATAATAATAAGAGATTTTTTTATTACAATATTTAAAAGCACAGAATAAATAATAGTAGTACGTACTAAAAGTAAGTAGTATATATTTTTTTGTCATGGGTGACATTTTCATGCTTTTCGAGGGTGTCGAAACCGATAGGATTGTCGAAATGTAAATCCAAGATGGCGGCCACAATAGGTATCAATTTTTTCATCATGGGTGTCATTTTCATGGTTTTCGAGGGTGCTGAAGCCGATAGTGCTGTCGAAATGTAAATCCAAGCTGGAGGCTGCAATAGGTATAAAATTTTTCATCATAGGTGTCATTTTCATGGTTTTCGAGGGTGTTGAAGCTGATAGTGCTGTCGAAATGTAAATCCAAGATGGCGGCTGAATTAGGTACCAATTTATTCATCATGGGTGTCATTTTCATGGTTTTCGAGGGTGTTGAAGCCGATAGTGCTGTCAAAATGTAAATCCAAGATGGCGGCTGCAAAATATATCAATTTTTTCATCTTGGGTGTCATTTTCATGGTTTTCGAGGGTGTTGAAACCGATAGTGCTGTCGAAATGTAAATCCAAGATGGCGGCTGCAATAGGTATCAATTTTTTCATCATGGGTGTCATTTTCATGGTTTTCGAGAGAGTTGAAGCCGATAGGGTTGTCGAAATGTAAATCCAAGGTGGCGGCTGCAATAGATATAATTTTTTTCATCATTGGTGTCATTTTCATGGTTTTCGGGGGTGCTGATGCCGATAGTGCTGTCGAAATGTAAATCCAAGGTGGCGGCTGCAATAGGTATCAATTTTTTCATCATGGGTGTCATTTTCATGGTTTTCGAGGGTGCTGAAGCCGATAGTGCTGTCGAAATGTAAATCCAAGCTGGAGGCTGCAATAGGTATAAAATTTTTCATCATAGGTGTCATTTTCATGGTTTTCGAGGGTGTTGAAGCTGATAGTGCTGTCGAAATGTAAATCCAAGATGGCGGCTGAATTAGGTACCAATTTATTCATCATGGGTGTCATTTTCATGGTTTTCGAGGGTGTTGAAGCCGATAGTGCTGTCAAAATGTAAATCCAAGATGGCGGCTGCAAAATATATCAATTTTTTCATCTTGGGTGTCATTTTCATGGTTTTCGAGGGTGTTGAAACCGATAGTGCTGTCGAAATGTAAATCCAAGATGGCGGCTGCAATAGGTATCAATTTTTTCATCATGGGTGTCATTTTCATGGTTTTCGAGAGAGTTGAAGCCGATAGGGTTGTCGAAATGTAAATCCAAGGTGGCGGCTGCAATAGATATAATTTTTTTCATCATTGGTGTCATTTTCATGGTTTTCGGGGGTGCTGATGCCGATAGTGCTGTCGAAATGTAAATCCAAGGTGGCGGCTGCAATAGATATCAAGTTTTTCATCTTGGGTGTCATTTTCATGGTTTTCGAGGGTGTTGAATCCGATAGTGCTGTCGAAATGTAAATCCAAGATGGCGGCTGAAGTTGGTACCAATTTTTTCATCTCGGGTGTCATTTTCATGGTTTTCAAGAGTGTTGAAGCCGATAGTGCTGTCGAAATGTAAATTCAAGATGGCGGCTGCAATAGGTATCAATTTTTTCATCATGGGTGTCATTTTCATGGTTTCCGAGGGTATTGAAGCCGATAGTGCTGTCGAAATGTATTTAAACTACTTTAATAATTCCGTATAATCATGATATACGTAATTTTTTTAATGCGCTTAAGGTATGCCCAATTGGATTTACCAATATATTATTTTATTATATGAATATATTTTATCATTGCCTAAGCATGGCTCTGTTTGCAGAATCTCAAGAAACATAATAATTTTTTCATTATTCCACTCTATCGTAACCATACGTACGACTTCGTTGCGCTCACCGTGCACAATGAGACAAACGTAGTGTGGCCGCTTCAACGCGTTAATTCGTGCGTTAATCTCTTTGATGTACCGACACTCGAGTTATCGTTCAACGGGAAACGGCATTGTTCTTGGCTTTGTAGAATTATCGCGTTAAGTGGTGGCCACACCTACCTTCAACGTCCATCAACGCGATAATTAACGGCATTTCTCGTTAGTGTAGCCCAAGCATAAGTCAGTGATAGTGGAATATGCCCTCTCCATAGGTATATGGTTAAGGTCTATGGAGTGTAGAGTGGAAGGAGAACCATCTTATAAGGTGCGAAAGTTGAAAAAGTGTCCCACTATATACTGAAAATAGAGGTTCCAAAACCTACCACAACAGCGCTGGCGTCTGAAAAACTACGATATGAACATAGCTGTTGTAGACGGAGTGAAGTCAGCTGAATTCAAATATTTGAAAAATTTTATGACTAGAGTAGTTAGTAAAATGCCAGTATACAAAACATCAACTATTTACGTAGTACAAATCCAAGCGGATTGGTCGGTTCTTGTTTATTTCTCCATCTTATTCTAATTAATTCTGGCGCCTTTTTTTTTAATTTATCCTATGCTACTGCAGCGCCACCCTTATTGGACGCGTTTTTAGGGACACTTTTCATATAAGGAGATGGTCCTCCTTCTACTCTACACTCCATATTAAGGTCATAAAAAAATGTACTATTTAAAAGTTTTGAGGTGACCCTATGTTTGATTGTGAATACCATGCGCTAACAAATATTATGATAATATTATTATTTAATAATAAATTGGTAATCATGCTTAGAATAATGTAGAAATAACTAGAATATTCGAGAAGCTTAAACATAAACAATAAAAAATATTTTTGAATCAACAAAATAAAGCTGCATAGAAAAATTTATTTGTTTCCTATCAACCTAGAGGACGAAAAAATTTAATCAAAAATAATAATATAGCATTATGGTTTTAAAATTGTAGTTTACTTTAAAGCAATATAGATGCCGTGTGATAATTTATAAATTATTGCAATAATACAATGCTAGTGGGGAAAAAGCCTATTCTAATTTGTGTCTCCAAAAGTTTTCCAGTGTGTTATTCCAATTCGATATGAGGTAGATTTTTTGTTTTCAACAGTAGACTACATTGTTTAGTTAATTTTGATGTGGTAATACCATAGTCTTACTGTCAAAAGTCAGTTTTGACATATTTTTTTTTGTGGTCGCGACTGTAAACAATTGTATATTCCATAATTTAGTGCACAAATTTCGGGCAGTGCACAGAACACAATTACTCTTTATGGGCAGTGTGTCTGTGAATTCTACGTGGTAAGTACAAAGATATTGTTTACTAGGTTCCTGATTCGAAATTATTAGTAAATGACTAGAGTATATCAAGTTTTAATAAAAGAAATCACGCGTGATATGTGGCCGTTATTCATTGTTGAGTTTTGAATTTTCTAGTGTGTTTGTTCAAGTTCGTTATGTGTGTTATGGTGTTTGTTATGTCACACACTGGAATATTATAAAGGAGACTATTAACATAACTTAACCAACCACGGTGAAAAAAAAAACAGTAATGTTATTCTGATGTACCTACATGACAGTGTTTATCTAAACACCTCGTCAACCCAACTGCCAATAATGGCGATTACAGCAACTAATTACTTGGGTACGTCAGACTTTTTTTAAGAGGGTCGTCGCCTTTTGTCACCTTTTTCACTCGCATAGGACCGTATTTAAAAAATGATAAGAAGCAATTTTTAAAATGTAATTAATCGGCAAACTATAAATAAGTTATTATTAAAACACATTTTTATTGTGGCATTTATTACATTTTTATGCTGACTTTATTAGATAAACACATAAAAGTTTTTTTTTAAATCATTACCTATTAAATTAATACTATTTTATAGTTCGCCTATGTATTGATTATATTATAAAAAAAAATTTATTTTATAGTGAAAGTTCTTGTTATATACGGCTCTGTGCGAACGCGAGTAGTGTCAAATGGGATAGCTCTCATAATAAAAAAAAAATCATAAACAAAACTGTGACACGTGTTAATAACTACAGTACCTGTACTAATTGTTGATTTATAAATACATAATTGTTAAATTTGTGAGGTTTCTTTTATAAATAGTAGCTACTTTAATTAGTACTTACTTACTCTTTTTTGTTGTAAGCACATCATTTTGTTAAAGGCTTTAATCAAAGACGTTTTATAGGTCCAGATTAGGGTATGCAATTATCGAAACTTTTCGATAATCGATAATCCGATTTTTATCGAGTATTTTTTCGATAAAAATCGAGAATTACCGATTTACATAAGAAGACCTGTCGCTTAGAATTTCTTTTTTTTTTGTGCATTCTACTCTACAAGAAAATTTAACGTTTTTATAATTTAGTGAAATACCTTATTTAATTAAAAATCTGGTTTTATATCCATAAAACTACAAATCAATATAGAAAAAAACAAGTCTTAATCATAATAGCTATGTTATCTACTAATAAACAACGAAACCAATAAAATCTTTTTCTCACAAACAAAAACAACAGGTACTTTATGTAGGTAGAAAACTAGTCAAATAAAATTTACTTATGAAATATCACTTTCCTAAGGATTAACTAATTTTAACGATCAAATCAGTCATTTAAAAACAGTAATCATTTTAAGTAATATGTACTTAAAATGATTATGAACTGTTTTAAAATGACTAATTGTTTATCAAATTATAAAAACAATCAAATAAAATATTTATATTTACCTATTACTTAACATGTTTTCAGTGCCTAGAATATTGCAATGCAGTGGACGATATTAATGAAAAGCTCGTGGAAACTGTCCATGCGGTCGGAGCTAAGTTTTGCAAGACCCGCCGCAGAAGAACACAAAAACTCTCCGATCACACTCTTAATCTCATGGCTATTAAACGGGGTAAGAAGCTGCAGTCTTCAGTAGATTTGACAGCGTACAGGCAACTGAACAGACAGATCTCCAAATGCATGCGGCGGGACTTACGCAACTTTAATACTGCTCGTATAAAAGAAGCGATCGAGCGGAACCAGGGCTCCAAAATCTTTGCTAGAGATCTGTCTGCCAGAAAGAGCCAACTGTCGAAGCTGAAGACCGAGTGTGGCAACGCCGTTTCCGGGACACCTGAGATTTTGAGTGAAATTGAGAGGTTCTATAGGCAGCTGTACACATCATCGTTGGAGCCACACGTAAGTGTAAGTATCCAAGAGCGAGTCTTATCCGACACTATTCCGATAATATCCCGGACGTCAGTTTGAGTGAGATTAGAATGGCCCTCCAGCACCTTAAAAACGGCAAGACCCCAGGCGAGGATGGAATTACAGCGGAGATTCTGAAAGCGGGTGGAACACCGGTACTTGAAGTATTTCAGAAGCTCTTTAATTCCGTCCTCCATGGTGGCACTACACCGGAGGCGTGGAGCAGAATTGCGGTGGTCTTAATCTTCAAGAAAGGCGACAACGCTCTCTTGAAGAACTACAAACCTATTTCCCTTCTGAGCCGCGTCTACGTGCTGTTTTCGAGAGTCATTACGAATCATCTCGCGCGTAGACTTGACGACTTCCAGCCTCCCGAATAAGCCGGTTTCCGAAAAGGCTTTAGCACTATAGACCACATACATACCCTTCGGCAAATTGTACAGAAGTCCGAGGAGTACAATTTGCCACTATGTCTGGCGTATGTGCCCTATGAGAAAGCCTTTGATTCCGTCGAAATTTGGGCGGTGCTGCAGTCCATTCACCGATGCCAAGTTGACTGTCTGTATATCGAAGTGCTGAAGTGCTTGTACAGTAGAGCTATGATGGCTATCCGAGTACAGAACCAGAATACAAAACCTATCCAATTGCAGAGAGGTGTAAGACAGGGTGACGTTATATCCCCGAAACTCTTCACCGCTGCGTTGGAAGACGTTTTCAAGCTTCTGGACTGGAAAGGATACGGTATTAACATCAATGGCGAGTACATCACTCACCTTCGATTTTTATTTGCGCCCGAAGCAATTGGAAAGGGCTACCCTTTACGTAGTGAGGCGGAAAATAAATTACGCATGCCACGACAGCCGGTCTATCATGGTTATGCGGGACTCACTGCCTACTGGGGGACCTAAGTGGTACCCGCTAAAAACCGCCTTTGGGGACTGGCAACCAGCTGTTTAAAGCTTCTTATGCCGTATCGGAAGCGACCCTCTTTTGGGAAAAGAGGGCGCAGATAAAGAGGGCGCAGACCTTCGATTTGCCGACGATATATTCCTTATGGCAGAATCGCTGGAGGACCTAAGCACTATACTCAATGACCTCAATAGTTTTTCCCAACGGATAGGTCTTAAGATGAACATGGACAAAACAAAGATCATGTTTAATGTCCATGTCACACCATAGTTGTTGGGAACACTAAGCTCGAAATTAATGACGAGTATGTTTACCTGAGACAAATAGTCTGACTAGGTAAGTCCAACTTCGACCGAGAGGTCAATCGACGGATTCATCTCGGTTGGGCAGCGTTCGGGAAATTACGGCACATCTTTTCGTCAGGTATACCTCAAAACTTGAAAACAAGACTGTACAATCAGTGCATGTTGCCAGTGATTACCTATGGTACTGAGTCGTGGTCCTTCACTGCTGGCCGGATGAGGAAGCTCAAGGTCACTCAGCGAGCTATGGAGAGGGCTATGCTCGGAGTTTCTCTGCGTGATAAACTTAGAAATGAGGATATCCGCAGTAGAACCAGAGTGACCGACATAGCCCAACGGATTAGTAAGCTGAAGTGGCAATGGGCCGGCCATATAGCTCGAAGAACCAACAACACGTGGGGAAGAAAGGTTCTCCCTTTGAGTCCTAAGTTTGAGTGTGAGTCCTAAGAGTGGCAGCCTCGTACCGGCAGGTGAAGTGTAGGGCGTCCTCCCACTAGATAGAGTGACGACCTGGTAAAATATGCAGGAAGTCGATTGATTCCTTGAGGGATTGATCATTCCTTTGGGGAGGCCTATGTTCAGCAGTGGACTTGTGAAGGGCAGTAATGATGAAATGATGATTACTTAACATTTTTGCTTTTTGAATCAATTATTGTAACAATTAATTCAGTCCTTTAATTTAGAATAATAAGTAGGTACATTATCTACATACCTAATCTATTTCGCACATCGCACTCGTGTTGGTCATGAAATGAGTGAGCGAGACACTGGTGGATGGAATGCCACCGCACGCGGCGCGAATTTCAAAAAATGACTCGTCTTAGTGATGAAAATAATTGCATAAAACCTTTATGAATTTATCGTTTATCGGTATTTTTAAAGAAATTTTTCGATAATTATCGTTAAAATAAATGAACTGATTACCGATAAATTATCGGTTATCGATTATCGGTTTGCATGCCCTAGTCCAGATACCGTGCACGCGCGCCTAAAATGCTTCCATTTCAAAGGCGCCAATATTGGCGTATTCGTTCGATCGTTCCGCCATTACGCCAGCGACGTTCGCTGTGAACATACGTCACGTACCGGTGTTTTTAATTTCGCAAAATGACTGTTTGTGCTATGAAATCATTTAAAAATTACTCTTGGAAAAAAGATAAGGATAAGAACATCACTTTTCATAAGTAACTATACAATTTTATGGTGTAATTCTTTGTAAAAGAATCCGAAAGCTAAATCTCAATACAAGTAATAATACTGCGCAATAATATTCAAGTGTTGCCTAGTCTATGAAATGTTTTTACCATTTTTTAATGTCATGATCAACCGCAAGGGATATCTGTATAGGGGTTTTAAACAGTCTAATTTTACAGATTTTACCCAACCTATAGAGTTAAACCGTTTTAAGGGTTATGGTTGAACTACATCTGGCAGCATGATATTGCACTTTCCTGTGCTTCTATCCTTTTTGGTCACTCATAACCGTTATTTACTAGAGCGAGAAAGAGAGCGCGAGTGTATAGTTCCACCCTCAAAAAGCCGATTGTAAACCGGTTTTAAAAGTTTATCTATCATTCTTGACAATCCATACTAATATAATATTATAAATGTGAAAGTGGGATTTTTTGTTTATTTGTTTTTGTCCTTCCTTCACGCAGCAACGAAACAGAGCAATTTAAAAAAATTAAACATTTTGCTATCTCTTGGCTGAAGTTTACGCTTAACCAAACTTACTTTTTTCGTCATTTTACTTAGGATTGAAAAATAATTTAATGTCTTCGTAAAAAGCGGCAATATTTAGTGTTCTACAATACAAAAGTGTAGTATTCTGTATATATTTAGTAATAATAGATTATAAATATATGTTACATACATAAATATCTACTGTGCTATTTAATTTATTTTAACTGTTACATTAATTATAGGTTTTATTACATATCTTCAATATTTTAGTGCGATGTTCGTACCTACATAAAAACACATAAGCAACCATATCCCCATACACACACGCACACAAATGCACACGCCACGCACACACATTTTATACTCTTAGAATCAATAGGTACGTCAATATGAATGAAATATAAAATCTCCCACATTTTTTGGGTAATCGATTCACACTGTTATTACCGAAGTCACGCACATTAATGCAGCCATGGTGCGTAAGATATGCGCGTCACGTGGTACTCACGCACACATGAATCAAAGACTGTCTTCACTATGAACGTTGCGGTGTGTTAGCAACACGGTATCTGGACCTATAAAACATCTTTGGCTTTAATTCTATTGTATTGTGTTATTTTGGTGTTTAGTTTCGCAAACACGAAACCTGCAAGCTGTAAAATTAAAATGTCTATGCATAGTCTAAGATTAATTTTTGATTAATGAATTTTAATTTCATAAAAATAAATAATTCATAACATTCGAAATGGATTTTATTTGAACATATTTCCAAGTGAACATTGACCTTTACATTATCCAGTGTGTTCTTGTGTTATCGTGTGTTATATCTTCCAGTGCGTTATATTACATTTTTTTTCGACCTTACCCATATATGATATATCTCTATGGTTTCAGTTAGCGGTAGCGAGTTGTTTTGTTTTGGCAAAGTCTATGTTTTGGAGTGAATTTGCAAGTTTCGCTATAAATTATGGCGGAAAATAGTGAAAATACTACTGGAATTAAACGTAAAAAACAGAAGATGAAAAAAGAAACTCTGATAAAATTAAAGAAAGCTCAAGGAAAAGAACATTAACCACAGAAATAACCTAGTCAAGGAAAGAGTGGTTGGACCCCATTGCAGGTTAGCTGAGTGAATATATTAGTGTCTTCATTGTTGTTTATCATTGTTACAATAAAAATAACCAAAATTCTTTATTTCCAGGTGTAAAGTTTTGAAATGTTATACCAAAATAAGTTCTCAAGATAGAGAAAATATAATACTTCATTTCAATAAGTTGGACAACAAAAATGATAAAGATGCTTACCTGATGAGTCTGATTTCATCATCATACCCCAAGCGGCATACTACTGAAGCTCCACAAAAGTATCGAACGGCTTCTTATTCATTTAAAATGCATGTTGGTGTAAATAAAATACCAGTATGCCTGACGGCTTTTTGAAACATTCATGGGGTGACAAAAGGTCGCGTCCGAAGGCTTCAACATCTGATTTCAATTAAAATTTTAACACCTAAGGATATTCGTGGATCACACAAAAGTAACAGGTATAAGAAAACACCTGAAGAAGTTCTAAATCTAGTCCGCAACCACATTGAGTCATTTAAAACCATGCAATCACATTATTCGCTGAGTTACTTATATGGTGTATTGGTTAGTTTTTAAAAATGAATATATACTGAAATTCGCTTTACTAAGAACAGACACCTGTGCAACATGTGATAAATACAGATTAAAGATAAAATTGGCTGCTTTGGATGAGACAAAAACTTTACTGAAGAATGAACATAAACTGCATAATTGTTGAAAGTTGAAAAATTCAAGGAAATTAAACGCCAAAAAAACATAAAGCTCCGGAGGGTAAAACTACGTGTGTTACATTTGATTTCATGCAGAATCTGCCATTACCTCATATTCGGACTAGTGATGTGTATTTTTGTCGCCAGCTGTGGCTCTATGTATTTGGTGTCCACAATGTTGGAACAAATCAAGTGGTTTTGAATAGCTACTTAGAGACAGAAGGTAAAAAGGGCCAGAATGATGTCACAACACTTTTATTAAGACATTTTAGTACCAACGGAATTTCTTCTGATAAAATAATGCTGATAAGTGATGGATGCTCTGGTCAGAACAAGAATTATGTAATGGTGTACTTTCTTTATTGCTTAGTTCATGGGCTGATGTTGTTTAAAAGCATTAAATATATATTTCCTATCAGAGGACATACTTATCTCCCAAATTACCAGGATTTTAGCTTGATTGGGAATAAAAAGAAAAAAATTACAGCAGAAGTACCTGGTGATTGGAATGACTTAATGGAAACTGTAAGAAAACATCCATCACCTTTTATTGTGGATAAAATAAACTATACTGATTTTATGAATATGAAAGCAGCTGTTAGTCCTTATTTTTTACGTCAGCCAAAACCTGCAATGAAGCTGAAAGAAGTTAGGATGCTTAAAATAAAGATGTTCCTTATGTTCAAGTCAGGTATAACTTTACTGGTCCATGGCACAGGGTACAGATACGCAATAAAAGAAAACTGCCTAAAGAACTTCAACTACAACCTACTTATGAATCGAGATTGCCGTTAAATCCTTATAAATATAATGATATACTTTAACTAACCCATTATTTATCAAGCCCTGTTAGTCATCAATTTTATGCAGATCTATTGGGTTCAGTTACTACATCTGAAGCTACTACCTCATTAGCTAATGAAGTAGATAATGAGAACAATAGTAGTGGCACAGAAGATAATGCACTTAAAAAGAAGTATAATTCCGCCTCCAGGTCCTTCAAAAGCGTCATTGCCAAGGCAAGGTCTGAGCACATCGGCAGAATTGGCGAGAAGCTAGTTCACCTTCCTTCGTGAACCCGTGCATTCTGGTCTCTTGCCAAGGCTGTCCAAGGGAACTTCTATCAGCCGTCTCTTCCATCTCTGCACAGAGAGGACGACTCACTGGCCCATGCCGCAAAGGAGAAAGCCGATCTGTTGAGCTCTCTTTTTGCATCTAACTCGACTCTAGATGACGGGGGGAACACCGCCGACCATCCCGCGATATGAGTGTTCGCAAAGCACTCTTCTCCTTGGACGTCAGCAAGTCGAGTGGGCCCGATGGAGTCCCTCCCATTGTGCTGAAGACGTGTGCTCCGGAGTTGGCACCGGTTTTAACGCGTCTTTTCCGGTACTCCTATTCCCAAGGCGTAGACCCGAATTCATGGAAGACAGCTTTGGTCCACCCGATCCCTAAAAAAGGCGACCGCTCAGACCCGTCCAACTACAGGCCTATCGCCATCACCTCCTTGTTCTCCAAAATAATGGACGCCATTATAAACTGCCAGCTCATGCGGTACCTTGAGGATCACCAGCTGATTAGTGACCGCCAGTACGGTTTTCGTCGGGGTCGATCAGCTGGTGATCTTCTAGTCTACTTAACTCATAGATGGGTGGAGGCAGTAGAGTCCAAGGGGGAGGCATTGGCCGTTAGCTTGGACATAGCGAAGGCCTTCGATCGGGTCTGGCACAAAGCGCTTCTTTCGTAGCTTCCTTCCTATGGGCTTCCCGAGAAATTGTGCAGATGGATCACCAGTTTCCTTGCTGATCGGAGCATCAAGGTCGTAGTAGACGGTGCATGCTCTGATTTCAAGCCTATCAACGCTGGTGTTCCACAAGGCTGCGTGCTATCACCAACGCTGTTTCTCCTGCATATCAATGATATGTTGCTAACTGGTAGCATTCATTGCTATGCAGACGACAGCACTGGTGATGCCTTATATACCGGCCGTGCCAATATTTCTCGGGAAATCGTCGCCGAGTACCGGGACAAACTTGTGTCTGAAGTCGAGTCTTTGCTTAATAAAGTCTCGGATTGGAGCCGACTAAATCTAGTCCAGTTCAATCCCCAGAAGACACAAGTTTGCGCGTTTACCGCTAAAAAGAACCCCTTTGTCGTATCTCCTCAGTTTCAAGGCACTTTCCTTGCTGCCTCAGCCAGTATCGGAATCCTTGGCGTCGACATATCCAATAGTGTTCAGTTTCGTGGTCACTTGGAAGGGAAGGCCAAATTGGCCTCTAAAAAGCTTGGCGTGCTCAGCAGAGCGAGACAGTATTTCATGCCGGCACATCGCTTGCAACTTTACAAAGCGCAAGTTCGGCCCCACATGTAATACTGTTCTCATCCCTGGGCCGGGGCACCCCAGTGCCAGCTCCTTCCACTTGACCGCATCCAGCGCAGAACGGTTCGAATCGTCGACGACCGAGTTCTTTCTGATCGGCTCGATACACTGGCACTGCGTAGAGATGTTGCATCTCTGCGTATTTTATCGCATCTATCACGGGGAGTGCTCTGAGGAATTGTTCGGACTAATTCCAGCCGCTCAATTTCACCATCGCACATCGCGACTAAACTCGCGTTACCATCCATACCATCTGGATGATTGGCGGTCTACCACTGTGCGATTTAGAAGAAGTTTTCTCCCTCGCACAAATTCCTTGTGGAATCAATTACCACCAGCGAATTTTCCGTACCGATACGACTTAGGAACCTTCAAGAAAAGAGCTTACACCTTTCTAAAAGGCCGGCAACGCATCTGCTATTCCCCTGGTGTTGCGGTTGTTCATAGGCGGCGGTAGTCACTTACCATCAGGTGAGCCGCATGCTCGTTTGCCCCCTATTCTGTATAAAAAAAAGATAATTTGCAATTTTTATAATTATATACCTAAAAGTACAAACTTAATAAATAGCTGGTTGCTGGTTTTAAATGAGTTTTATTATGAAATATTCTGAACATCTGTTCTTTTTGTTACAAAACAACTTAACTTCAGGAAAATCTAGAAATTTTATTACAAAAACAGCATAACTAACAATATTTGGCAAAAAATACATAAATGCAAAGCCTATTTTTTATTTTATTTGATTTGTAGGAAATGTAACTATAAAACATCAGTTTAATATGAATAAATAACCACAAATACATAATTAATTAAAAATTTTAATGACTCCAAATTTAGTATTTAAAAAGATATTAAGTTTTTTTTCAATACTGAATAATTATGTGTAACACAGTTATGTTGTTTTTGTAAATATTGCTTCAATTCTCCCAAGATGAAACCGATCGCACCTTGAAACTATTGCCCCCTAATAAAGTTGCTGGTTTCGATGGAGTCTACAATGAGTTTCTAAAGCACCTGGGCCCAAAATGCAGGAAATGGCTGAAAGAGTTCTTCACAGATATCTGTCTGTAATAAATTGCCTCGCGACTTCAATAGATCGAAGATTGTTGCTATGCTGAAACCCCAAAAACTTTCAGATGATCCTAAGAGCTACCGTCCTATCACCCTTCTGAGCTGTGTCTACAAACTTCTGGAGAGACTAATTTACAACCGCATTATACCTCTCATTGATAAGGTGGAACAAACTGGTTTCCGTTGTGGCCACAACTGTACGTACCTACATGTGTTGTCCCTCACAATCCACATTGAATCAGGGTTTCAAAAGAAACTAAAGACGGTTGCTGTTTTAATAGACCTGTCAGCAACATACGACACAGTTTGGCGGCAAGGATTGGTCTATAAGTTCATGAAAGCGGTACCATGCAGAAAAATGGTGGGGCTGTTAAATAGCATGCTTAACAACCGTGAATTCATGGTTTTTCTTGGCGACAGTGAAAGTCGTACCAAAATGCTGAATAATAGATTACCACAGGGTTCAGTTTTGGCTCCGCTGCTCTTTAATCTTTACTTACATGATATACCTGAAACGCAGAGTCGTAAATGTATGTATGCTGATGACATAGCACTAGCTTCCCAACACGAAACCTTCAAACTATCCGAAGGTATCCTTAACGAGGACTTAAGCATACTAGACAAATACTACAAAACCGAAGTAACTGCGTTTCACTTGGCTAACCAAATGGCAAAATACGAGCCTACTGTTGAGTTTGCTGGAGCCATTTTGCACTACAACCCCACTCCGAGATACCTGGGCGTGACTCTCAACCGGAGTCTCACGTACGCTCCGCACATGGACAAATTATCCAAGAAGCTCCAGACCAAAAACAACATCTTGCACAGCCTAGCGGGCACTACTTGGGGACCAGCGGCGATGTGCTGCGTACAACTTGGTGTACTCTACAGCAGAGCACTGTGCACCAGTATGGTCAAATAGTGCACATGTGCAGCATGTGGACACCCAGCTGAACCAGACCATGAGATGCATATCTAGAACCTTAAAATGTACCCCCCCTGCAGTGGTTCCCCGTGCTAAGCCATATAAGCCCACCCCATTTGAGAAGACAACAAATACTACTACGAGAGTCCCAGAAGATCTGAGGAAATCCCAACCTGCCAGCTCACGCGGAGTTTACTGATCCGCCACCCTACCGTCTGAAGTCACGTCACCCACCATACCAGACCGCATGTGAACTCGTGTTCGGCGGATTTAACACATCTGCTGAGTGGTTGCAGGAATGGAACGCAAACCCCCTGATAGCATGGGAGTTACTATCAACCCTACACTTAAACCTGCTGGTTTTGCGCTCCCAAGAAGAAAATGGTGCCAGCTGAATAGGGTGCGAACTGGATGCGGGCGAAGCAATGCCTTCATGTCCATGTGCGGGTGGAGGGAATCACCGGGGTGTGAGTGTGGAGCTGCTGGCCAGAATGTTGAGCATATAGCTAGAGACTACCCACTCACAAGGTACCACGGCTGCCCAACAGACCCGTTCTCTCTCGAAAATGACGCTATCACATGGATTCGATGCCATACGAATAAATAAATAAATGAAGAGTAAAGATTTCATAAAAGGAACAAAAGCACTTGAATTGAATTAAAATTATTATATATTGATTATAAGTTATTACTTACAATTAATACTTCTAGGAACTAACCTAGCCAAACAATACTAACATAGCTGAAGACGATTCGGCGGCATTCATAGCTGAAGACGTTTCAGCTTTTTAAATTCTTTGCTTCTATAGATAATAGTGATAGCCTTTCCTGTCCCGTAGAAATCCTTGGAATGTTTGGCTACACACGTTCGGGGCCCCTGTAGCCCGGGGGCCCCGTATCATTGATACGGCTGATACGGCGGTAGCTACGCCCTTGTTGAAAACCTAATTCGTTTTCTAAAGCTTCTGCGATTATCGATCTTCCTATAATCGCAGAAGCTTGTTACGTGCTGATTGACACCACTCAACTATAACCTGTTATAAAATATTTCATTTACGCTATTTCATTACGTCTTTGGGCGTAACTAATTAATTCCCACTGTGACTTCTAGAACGAGAATCGAATATCACACTGTTTCGATACGTCCCTCGTTAATTCCATTTTTTATTTCAAAATTACTTATCCTCATTTTACCTATGTAATCAGATTTTGAATTTGGTGGTGGCTCATATTGCAAAATGAGCCATACATTGAATATTGTCTGAAAATCAAAAACATTATTTTAATGTATGTGATTACGACTAATCAATTTTGTAATCAATACGATTAATGCAACATTTAGATACTCGCCGAGCACAGACGAGTAGGAACATTTAAACACCTTTTTAACAGGGCTTTTGCTGTCGCACGGATGGGCCAGCTCGAACCGGGGTGGTACCACGACCTCACAGAATACCAGCGTGAAGTAGAGGTTTACCTCTGAGTTGCGCTTGGTGAGTGCAGGTGGCCGGAGGCCCAATTCCCCCCCCCCCCCCCCCCCCCCCCATCAACATGGTAGTGGAATTAAATAAAAGACTACACCAGGAGGGTACCAGCACCCCTGGAAAATCCCTCGCTGAGCATCCACGACCAAACTACTCCACTCCTGGGCGTGGGTGCTCAGGCTGCCCCGCGTATTCTGGGGGGGGGGGGGGGGGCGAAATTCCGCTCAAGACGAAACCTGCTCGGGGCAAGCGGAGCAAGAAGACAAAGGCAACCCCTGCCACGCTTACCGTGGATTTCTGCAATATCAGGGGACTTCATTCAAACCTTAACGCCGTCCACTACCATCTGGAGATAGCTAAGCCGGCCTTGCTCTTTCTTACCGAGACACAGGTGTCCTCTCCGGCTGATACTTCGTATCTCTCCTACCCGGGGTACAAATTCGTTTGTGCCCCGGGCTGGAGTTTGCGTGTATGTCATAGAGGACATCTGTTTTCGACGCCTCGGCAGTCTTGAAGGTACGGACCTGTCCATCCTATGGCTGCGCGCAGACAGCGACGACCATCCCCGCGTCTACGGGTGCCTCTATAGGTCCCATAGCGGTAATGCCGACATAGACCGACTCATCGACCACGTCCAAATGGCTGCAGACTCCGTGCTACAACAGGTCCCATCCGCAGAGATCGTGATACTCGGTGATTTCAACGCCCACCACGCTGAATGGCTTGGTTCTCGTTTAACCGTTCGTTCGGGTAGATCTGTTTATCTGTTGGGTAGACTTTGCTTTGGCATATGGTCTAACACAACTGGTTACTTCGCCTACGCGGATCCCAGATGTGGAAAACCATGTACCTTCCCTGTTGGACCTTCTGCTGACCTCTCATCCGGACGGATATCAGGTCTCCGTCGATGCCCCTCTGGGCTCTTCGGACCATTGTCTGATTCGGAGTACGGTGCCACTCACGCTTCAATCGCAGTTGCGATCTACAGCTTGCCGCCGTGTTTGGCACTATAGGTCAGCTGATTGGGACGGGATGCGGTCTTTTTTTTGCATCCTACCCTTGGGGGTAGGATTTGCTTTGTAGGGTTTGCTTCTCGCCGGAAGATCTGTAGTGTTATGCTACTTAATTATCATTTTACATTAATTTAAATCCATTTTTCCATTCTGTTTCGATTTTCTGCATTCACTTCAAAACTGGATATTTTACATCACCTTTATTTCCATAGGATACTGTAACGATTTTAAACCATAAGAACACAATCACAAATCATTTCTACTTCGTATTTTCACATTATCAGCACTTTTAAATTGGTGTCAATGAAGTCTACCTTTTTTCGATCTTTTAGTTAGTTTTCCTTAACTCTACAATTTCGGGCTTTGTGTAGGTAGTTGCGCTACCTTTTTTCCTATTTCAATAATATCTCCTTTTCCACTTAAATCTTGCCGTTTTCTTATTACAAGCCTAAAACTAAAATTTGACATGTTTGTTATTGTTGTTTATTTGGTCTCCATGGAAATTATATTCAAATTTGCTACCGGTCTGTTGTTTCTATTTCGATAATTCCACATAAATACTCTTTCCTCTTGACCATTTACGAAAAATTTGTGTTTAATTTAAATAATTTTTCCGTTCTCTCTAGAAAGATATAAAAGCCGAACAATCGGTGAAGAAAGGCAGTCTTGCTTCAGTTCTCGAATTGAAAGCATCTTCTAAAGGCCTTATCCCGGGGCCGCTCTGCCCCGGGATCCTGCAAGCCTCTGTCCTACCTGAAGCCACTGGACTCTACGAACCTCTGCTCTATCTGAAGTCGCTGGACTCTACAAACCGTTGCTCTGCCTGAAGTCGCCGGGTTCCTACAAGTCTCTGTTCTACCTGGAGTCGCCGGAACCTGCAAACCTCTGTCCCGCCTGCAGTCATCGGATCCTGCAGGCTTCTGTGATGTCTGAAGCCGCCGAGGATCCTGCAAGCCCCTGTCTGGCCTGAAATCGCCGGATCCCGCAATTACCACATTCACCGGAGGTCGCCGCCTAGAGACGCCCACGCCTTCTCACCTACGCCTTGCGTGCTCGTTCCAGGCGCTGAGAGCACACCTTGGATCTTCCGACTCAGCTTCGGCACTAATCTCTTTTTTTTATTACTTTTTTTTAAAATAATCTGTAAATCGCATCATCCATCCTCATATTCATACTCCATTTTTGTTATATAAAATTGTAAATATTTTTGAATCTTAAATATATTATTTGTTTTGTTGTATTTTTGTTGTTTTGCTGTTCTTAGGTTAGGTTCTTTCTCTTTTAATTGTCGCTTCACGACAGTTTGGCGCCCAACGTAAAAGTCCTCTTTCTCTCTTAATTCTTCACCTTTACTGCGCCTTGTCTAGTCCCTTTTGATTTAATTGCTTTCCCTTTCGTTCTTAACTTATTATTCATCATTCATTTACACATCCTTTTCATATCTTCAAAATACTAAAACAAAACTTCTTCTAGTTTTTCAACTTATCTGGATTATATTTAGACCTACATATAACACTTCATTTACATTCATCACTCTAAGTTACATTCATCACTCTAATATTTTTATTCTAGATAACTTAAAGAGGTACAATTTTTAATAAAATCTTTATTTCTTAAACTTAACTTTGCACTTTACACTTAATATAAAATTATTTTTGAAAGCTGAAGCGAAACGAACCATAACTTTTCTAAACATTTATTAACTGTTAAATACTTTTCTAAACATTTATTAACTGTTAATTTGTATATATGTATAAATATAACTGTTAATTTGTATATATGTATAAATATCACCATCATTCTCACCTTATTATTTTATTTCTTTTAATTTGTTTGTTTGTTTGATGATCCAGTGTTCTTCAACACATCTTGCTTTAGGACCTCGAACTTTCGTTGGTTAATCGTCACTTTTTATTTTTATTTCAGACACATCTCGTTGGTGATGTTGCTGATCTCTGGCTTTGAGCCCTACCGCTCTGGCCGTTCTTAATCTTTACTTAAGTCATAGCGACTAAAGCTTACTTGAGGTATTTCTTTATCTTTATCTTCACTTGGGAGCGGCTCACTACTCCCTTAATTTTCTTTACCTTTATCTTCACCTGGGAGCAGCTGACTACTCCCTTAATTTTTTATCTTCACTTAGGAGCGGATGACAACTCCCTAAATAAGCCTGAATGTCCTTTCGAAAAACACACATTTAGAGTGGTGTCTCTTCGACTAATTTATTTTTTTTCCCACGCAGGAGCGGATGACTACTCCTTAAATAAGCCTTAATGTCATTTTGAAAACACACTTTTAGAGTGGTAGTCATTGAATGTGAACTCCACCCTTACCTGAATGCAGATGATGAATGTAAGAGATAGTATATCTGATTTTGACTGGTGATGTCTGTTTCTGCAAAGCTGTGTTTTTATGGTTTATTTTAGAATGTATATATCAAAATTTTTGCTGAGTCAAAAATTTTCCAGGGTCGGGGGGAAAATGTAGTGTTATGCTACTTACTTATCATTTTACATTAATTTAAATCCATTTTTCCATTCTGTTTCGATTTTCTGCATTCACTTCAAAACTGGATATTTTACATCACCTTTATTTCCATAGGATCCTGTAACGATTTTAAACCATAAGAACACAATCACAAATCATTTCTACTTCGTATTTTCACATTATCAGCACTTTTAAATTGGTGTCAATGAAGTCTACCTTTTTTCGATCTTTTAGTTAGTTTTCCTTAACTCTACAATTTCGGGCTTTGTGTGGGTAGTTGCGCTACCTTTTTTCCTATTTCAATAATATCTCCTTTTCCACTTAAATCTTGCCGTTTTCTTATTACAAGCCTAAAACTAAAATTTGACATGTTTTGTTATTGTTGTTTATTTGGTCTCCATGGAAATTATATTCAAATTTGCTACCGGTCTGTTGTTTCTATTTCGATAATTCCACATAAATACTCTTTCCTCTTGACCATTTACGAAAAATTTGCGTTTAATTTAAATAATTTTTCCGTTCTCTCTAGAAAGATATAAAAGCCGAACAATCGGTGAAGAAAGGCAGTCTTGCTTCAGTTCTCGAATTGGAAGCATCTTCTAAAGGCCTTATCCCGGGGCCGCTCTGCCCCGGGATCCTGCAAGCCTCTGTCCTACCTGAAGCCACTGGACTCTACGAACCTCTGCTCTATCTGAAGTCGCTGGACTCTACAAACCGTTGCTCTGCCTGAAGTCGCCGGGTTCCTACAAGTCTCTGTTCTACCTGGAGTCGCCGGAACCTGCAAACCTCGGTTCCGCCTGAAGTCACCGGAACCTGCAAACCTCTGTCCCGCCTGCAGTCACCGGATCCTGCAGGCTTCTGTGATGTCTGAAGCCGCCGAGGATCCTGCAAGCCCCTGTCTGGCCTGAAATCGCCGGATCCCGCAATTACCACATTCACCGGAGGTCGCCGCCTAGAGACGCCCACGCCTTCTCACCTACGCCTTGCGTGCTCGTTCCAGGCGCTGAGAGCACACCTTGGATCTTCCGACTCAGCTTCGGCACTAATCTCTTTTTTTTATTACTTTTTTTTAAAATAATCTGTAAATCGCATCATCCATCCTCATATTCATACTCCATTTTTGTTATATAAAATTGTAAATATTTTTGAATCTTAAATATATTATTTGTTTTGTTGTATTTTTGTTGTTTTGCTGTTCTTAGGTTAGGTTCTTTCTCTTTTAATTGTCGCTTCACGACAGTTTGGCGCCCAACGTAAAAGTCCTCTTTCTCTCTTAATTCTTCACCTTTACTGCGCCTTGTCTAGTCCCTTTTGATTTAATTGCTTTCCCTTTCGTTCTTAACTTATTATTCATCATTCATTTACACATCCTTTTCATATCTTCAAAATACTAAAACAAAACTTCTTCTAGTTTTTCAACTTATCTGGATTATATTTAGACCTACATATAACACTTCATTTACATTCATCACTCTAAGTTACATTCATCACTCTAATATTTTTATTCTAGATAACTTAAAGAGGTACAATTTTTAATAAAATCTTTATTTCTTAAACTTAACTTTGCACTTTACACTTAATATAAAATTATTTTTGAAAGCTGAAGCGAAACGAACCATAACTTTTCTAAACATTTATTAACTGTTAAATACTTTTCTAAACATTTATTAACTGTTAATTTGTATATATGTATAAATATAACTGTTAATTTGTATATATGTATAAATATCACCATCATTCTCACCTTATTATTTTATTTCTTTTAATTTGTTTGTTTGTTTGATGATCCAGTGTTCTTCAACACATCTTGCTTTAGGACCTCGAACTTTCGTTGGTTAATCGTCACTTTTTATTTTTATTTCAGACACATCTCGTTGGTGATGTTGCTGATCTCTGGCTTTGAGCCCTACCGCTCTGGCCGTTCTTAATCTTTACTTAAGTCATAGCGACTAAAGCTTACTTGAGGTATTTCTTTATCTTTATCTTCACTTGGGAGCGGCTCACTACTCCCTTAATTTTCTTTACCTTTATCTTCACCTGGGAGCAGCTGACTACTCCCTTAATTTTTTATCTTCACTTAGGAGCGGATGACAACTCCCTAAATAAGCCTGAATGTCCTTTCGAAAAACACACATTTAGAGTGGTGTCTCTTCGACTAATTTATTTTTTTTCCCACGCAGGAGCGGATGACTACTCCTTAAATAAGCCTTAATGTCATTTTGAAAACACACTTTTAGAGTGGTAGTCATTGAATGTGAACTCCACCCTTACCTGAATGCAGATGATGAATGTAAGAGATAGTATATCTGATTTTGACTGGTGATGTCTGTTTCTGCAAAGCTGTGTTTTTATGGTTTATTTTAGAATGTATATATCAAAATTTTTGCTGAGTCAAAAATTTTCCAGGGTCGGGGGGAAAATGTAGTGTTATGCTACTTACTTATCATTTTACATTAATTTAAATCCATTTTTCCATTCTGTTTCGATTTTCTGCATTCACTTCAAAACTGGATATTTTACATCACCTTTATTTCCATAGGATCCTGTAACGATTTTAAACCATAAGAACACAATCACAAATCATTTCTACTTCGTATTTTCACATTATCAGCACTTTTAAATTGGTGTCAATGAAGTCTACCTTTTTTCGATCTTTTAGTTAGTTTTCCTTAACTCTACAATTTCGGGCTTTGTGTGGGTAGTTGCGCTACCTTTTTTCCTATTTCAATAATATCTCCTTTTCCACTTAAATCTTGCCGTTTTCTTATTACAAGCCTAAAACTAAAATTTGACATGTTTTGTTATTGTTGTTTATTTGGTCTCCATGGAAATTATATTCAAATTTGCTACCGGTCTGTTGTTTCTATTTCGATAATTCCACATAAATACTCTTTCCTCTTGACCATTTACGAAAAATTTGCGTTTAATTTAAATAATTTTTCCGTTCTCTCTAGAAAGATATAAAAGCCGAACAATCGGTGAAGAAAGGCAGTCTTGCTTCAGTTCTCGAATTGGAAGCATCTTCTAAAGGCCTTATCCCGGGGCCGCTCTGCCCCGGGATCCTGCAAGCCTCTGTCCTACCTGAAGCCACTGGACTCTACGAACCTCTGCTCTATCTGAAGTCGCTGGACTCTACAAACCGTTGCTCTGCCTGAAGTCGCCGGGTTCCTACAAGTCTCTGTTCTACCTGGAGTCGCCGGAACCTGCAAACCTCTGTCCCGCCTGCAGTCATCGGATCCTGCAGGCTTCTGTGATGTCTGAAGCCGCCGAGGATCCTGCAAGCCCCTGTCTGGCCTGAAATCGCCGGATCCCGCAATTACCACATTCACCGGAGGTCGCCGCCTAGAGACGCCCACGCCTTCTCACCTACGCCTTGCGTGCTCGTTCCAGGCGCTGAGAGCACACCTTGGATCTTCCGACTCAGCTTCGGCACTAATCTCTTTTTTTTATTACTTTTTTTTAAAATAATCTGTAAATCGCATCATCCATCCTCATATTCATACTCCATTTTTGTTATATAAAATTGTAAATATTTTTGAATCTTAAATATATTATTTGTTTTGTTGTATTTTTGTTGTTTTGCTGTTCTTAGGTTAGGTTCTTTCTCTTTTAATTGTCGCTTCACGACAGATCCCAGCGTTGTTGCCGATTCTGTTGCTGATGTGGTACTTCTGGGTATGGAACTTTTTATTCCATCCTCTGTGGTGCCCATCGGAGGCAGATCCCAGCCATGGTTTGGTCGCTCCTGTAAAATAGCATCACGCTATAAGCAGGAGTGCTACCAGGTTTGGGCTGACGCATCAGCGTCTCGGGATGTAAACACCAGCGCACTTAAAAAGAAGTATAATTCCGCCTCCAGGTCCTTCAAAAGCGTCATTGCCAAGGCAAGGTCTGAGCACATTGGCAGAATTGGCGAGAAGCTAGTTCGCCTTCCTTCGGGAACCCGTGCATTCTGGTCTCTCGCCAAGGCTGTCCAAGGGAACTTCTGTCAGCCATCTCTTCCATCTCTGCACAGAGAGGACGACTCACTGGCCCATGCCGCAAAGGAGAAAGCCGATCTGTTGAGCTCTCTTTTTGCGTCCAACTCGACTCTAGATGACGGGGGGAACACACCGCCGACCATCCCGCGATGTGAGTGCTCCATGCCAGATGTGCGATTTACACAGCGCTCGGTCCGCAAAGCACTCTTCTCCCTGGACGTCAGAAAGTCGAGTGGGCCCGATGGAGTCCCTCAAGACGTGTGCTCCGGAGTTGGCACCGGTTTTAACGCATCTTATCCGGTACTCCTACTCCCAAGGCGTAGACCCGAACTCATGGAAAACAGCTTTGGTGCACCCGATCCCTAAAAAAGGTGACCGCTCAGACCCGTCCAACTACAGGCCTATCGCCATCACCTCCTTGTTCTCCAAAATAATGGAAGCCGTTATAAACTGCCAGCTCATGAGGTACCTTGAGGATCACCAGCTGATTAGTGACCGCCAGTACGGTTTTCGTCGGGGTCGATTAGCTGGTGATCTTCTAGTCTACTTAACTCATAGATGGGTGGAGGCAGTAGAGTCAAAGGGGGAGGCATTAGCCGTTAGTTTGGACGTAGCGAAAGCCTTTGATCGGGTCTGGCACAAAGCGCTTCTTTCGAAGCTTCCTGCCTATGGGCTTCCCGAGAAATTGTGCAAATGGATCACCATTTTCCTTGCTGATCGGAGCATCAAGGTCGTAGTAGACAGTGTATGCTCTGATCTCAAGCCTATCAACGCTGGTGTTCCACAAGGCTGCGTGCTATCACCAACGCTGTTTTTCCTGCATATCAATGATATGTTGCTAACTGGTAGCATTCATTGCTATGCAGACGACAGCACTGGTGATGCCTTATATACCGGCCGTGCCAATATTTCTCGGGAAAACGTCGTCGAGTACCGGGACAAACTTGTGTCTGAAGTCGAGTCTTTGCTTAACAAAGTCTCGGATTGGGGCCGACTAAATCTAGTCCAGTTCAATCCCCAGAAGACACAAGTTTGCGCGTTTACCGCTAAAAAGAACCCCTTTGTCGTATCTCCTCAGTTTCAAGGCACTCCCCTTGCTGCCTTAGCCAATATCGGAATCCTTGGCGTCGACATATCCAATAGTGTTCAGTTTCGTGGTCACTTGGAAGGGAAGGCCAAATTGGCCTCTAAAAAGCTTGGCGTGCTCAGCAGAGCGAGACAGTATTTCATGCCGGCACATCGCTTGCAACTTTACAAAGCGCAAGTTCGGCCCCACATGGAATACTGTTCTCATCTCTGGGCCGGGGCACCCCAGTGCCAGCTCCTTCCACTTGACCGCATCCAGCGCAGAGCGTTTCGAATCGTCGACGACCGAGTTCTTTCTGATCGGCTCGATACACTGGCACTGCGTAGAGATGTTGCATCTCTTTGCGTATTTTATCGCATCTATCACGGGGAGTGCTCTGAGGAATTGTTCGGACTAATTCCAGCCGCTCAATTTCACCATTGCACATCGCGACAAAACTTGCGTTACCATCCATACCATCTGGATGATTGGCGGTCCACCACTGTGCGATTTAGAAGAAGTTTTCTCCCTCCCACGACTTCCTTGTGGAATCAATTACCACCAGCGAATTTTCCGGACCGATACGACTTAGGAACCTTCAAGAAAAGAGCTTACACCTTTCTAAAAGGTCGGCAAGGCATCTGCAATTTCCCTGGTGTTGCGGTTGTTCATGGGCGGCGGTAGTCACTTACCATCAGATGAGCCGCATGCTCGTTTGCGGCTCACCTGATTCCATAAAAAAAAAACCTTGTTCGTGTGTTTTAGCTACTCGACCCGAGTATTCGCCTGTTCTCCACTCGCTGTCGGTTTTTTAGCACGAGTCAAAGGAATGCTCGTGTGTATTCGTATCGGTGTTTACGTGTTTAGAAACTCGTCATTACTCGCTTAACCCGTGAACTATGTCCCTGGTGGTTATTATTTTTCTTATAAAATAATTAAAAAAATAGTATTAAGAAGAATACCTATCTGCTGTGATGGATTGGAGTAACGAATTTACACTGCTTTTATAAAACTTTATCATGGAGAAGCCATCATATAGGATTTTGCAGACCTGACGGGGCACCACTTTCCTGATCTTACGTACGAATGAGTAGGAAGAGTAGAAGGAGTAGAATCAGTAGAAGCGAGTAGAATAATTTGTTGTAAAAGTGTGATTCCTCATATACTAAAAATTAACAAAATATACTAAGTCTTGACCAATCAAAATGTCTACATTAAAATATATACAGTCTTAAATTTACAACATCCAATAAGAATCGTATTATAACTACCACGTGATTGGTCGTAAAAAATCAGTGAAAGGAATTTTTGCGTTGTTGATTTTCTGGAAACGAAGCCAGCGTGGACTCTGGATTCCGAACGTACGGCAGAGGTATAAAAACGCTGTGACTTAGTGCGGGGCGTATCGATGTGAACCCAGGGAAGAGCTCCGCCGTTCACTTCGATCATAAACGACGACGCCTCACTACCATTCCGCCAATCCGTATGCTAGGGACTCCTGTCACCTGACATACGATCGCCAAATATTTAGGTGTCACCCTTGACACGAGGCTCACCTTCGGGCCCCATGTCAAGAGAGTAACTCGCAACGCACGCTTCTATCTGAGTAGGCTCAACATTATGCCGGGCCGACACAGTAAAATGTCCCTCCGTAACAAGCCAACCCTTTGTAACGTCTGTATATAACCAGTTGTGTCTGTATATGACTTACGCGGACCCCATATTTGCTCACGCTAACCCCAATATCCTTAACGAACTTCGAATAGTTCAAAACAATTTATGTCGTCGGGCTACGAACGCACCCTGGTACGTCTGACTTAGAGACTTAGAGGTCCCCACCGTCCAGCAATTTCTAAAAACACTCTCTGAGAACTTCTTCAAAGCCTCAGAGTCTCACTCTAATGATTTCATTCGTGAGGCAGCTTCCTATGCAGCCCCACTTTCCTCTCGTTATTGAGTCCGAAGAACGAGAAACTCTCTCACGGACCCCCCAAACAAGTATTCGGCTGGCCTAAACCACCTCCTGGCGGCTCAGGCCGAATCTTCCCTCCGCCCTTAATTTGCCTTAGTTAGGCTCCCCTCTCAGCGGCTCTTCGCCGCCTGCTTAGAGGGTCGCTTCCGATTCGGCAGAAAGGCCACACAAGCCAATGCCAGGTCTCACAAGTGGTGTTTAGTGGGTAGGCAATTAGGTTTCGCAGTGAGTCCCATATAACCACGGCAGACGGCTGTCGTGGTAAGCTTAGGGCATTCACCACCTCCCTTCCTCGTTTCCCGGAGGGTAGCAATTTCCATTGCATTTGGCCGCAAAAAAAAGTGCGAGGCGTCCCATTTCTTCTCATTGCTCGCGTCGGACGGATCTCCATTCCTGCTGCGCGTATTTAATAAATTCGTAAATCCTCTTATAGAACAATATCACGCTTCATGCTGATAATATAATAGCTCATTTCATAGCCGACGTTGCTATGTTTCACGAGACGTCGATTGTAACTACAGGATCCTAACAGTTGGTTTTAATTAAATATTAATAAAAATAAATATTTCATCATCATCTCATCTCATGTTTAACGTCCACGTCACACCTATGCCGGTAGTTGTTGGGAGCACTAAGCTCGAATTTTTTGACGAGTATGTTTACCTGGGACAAATAGTCCGACTAGGTAAGTTCAACTTCGACCGAGAGGTCAATCGACGGATTCAACTCGGCTGGGCAGCGTTCGGGAAACTACGACACATCTTCGCGTTAGACATACCTCAAAACCTGAAAACGAAATTATACAACCAGTGCGTGTTGCCAGTGATGACTTACGGATCTTTTTTTTTATAGGAGAGGGGGCAAACGAGCATACGGCTCACCTGGTGGTAAGTGACTACCGCCGCCCATGAACAACTGCAACACCAGGGAGGGAATTGCAGATGCGTTGCCGGCCTTTTGAAAAGGAGTACGCTCTTTTCTTGAAGGTCCCTAAGTCGTATCGGTCCGGAAAAATCGCTGATGGTAATCGATTCCACAAGGAAGTCGTGCGAGGAAGAAAACATCTTCTAAATCGCACAGTGGTGGACCGCCAATCATCCAGATGGTGTGGATGGTTTCGGGAGTTCTGCCGCGATGTGCGTTCGTGAAATTTGGCGGCTGGGATTAATCCGAACAATTCCTCAGAGCACTCCCCATGGTAGATGCGAAAGAAAATGCAAAGGGATGCAACATCTCTTCGCAGTTCCAACGAATCGAGCCGATCGGAAAGGGCTTGGTCGTCGACGATTCGAGCCGCTCTGCGCTGGATGCGGTCAAGTGGAAGGAGCTGGCACTGGGGAACCCCTGCCCAGAGATGGGAACAGTATTCCATGTGGGGCCGAACCTGCGCCTTGTAAAGTTGCAGGCGGTGTGCCAGCATGAAATACTGTCCCGCTCTGCTGAGCACGCCAAGCTTTTTAGAGGCCAATTTGGCCTTCTCTTCCAAGTGACCACGAAACTGCAAGTCACTTAATATGTCGACTCCGAGGATACCAATACTGGCTGAGGCAAGAAGGGGAGTGCCTTGAAACTGAGGAGATACGACAAAGGGGTTCTTTTTAGCGGTAAACGCGCAAACTTGTGTTTTCTGAGGATTAAACTGGACTAGATTTAGTTGCCCCCAATCCGAGACTTTGTCCAGCAAAGACTCGACTTCAGACACAAGTATGTTCCGTTACTCGGCGACGTTTTCCCGAGAAATATTGGCACGGATCTGAGACGTGATCCTTCACTGCTGGCCGTATGAGGAAGCTCGAGGTCGCTCAGCGAGCTATGGAGAGGGCTATGCTCAGGGTTTCTCTGCGTCATAAGCTTAGAAATGAGGATATACGCAGTTGAACCAGAGTAACCGACATAGCCCAACGGATTAGTAAGCTGAAGTGGCAGTGGGCCGGCCATATAGCTCGAAGAACCGACAACCGATGGGGAAGAAAGGTTCTCGAGTGGCAGCCTCGTACCGGTAGGCGAAGTGTAGGGCGACCCCCCACGAGATGGAGAAACGACCTGGTAAGACATGCAGGAAGTCGATGGATGCAGGTGGCTCAGGACCGTGCTTTGTGGCATTCCTTGGGGGAGGCCTATGTTCAGCAGTGGACTTATGAAAGGCTGTAATGATGATGATGATCATCATCATCACCATTACAGCTCTTCATAAGTCCACTTCTGAACATAGGCCTCGGTATGCCATAAAGCACGTTCCATATACCATAACAGTCTGTGTGTCATAACTCGGCGAGTTCTTCGTCCGATAATCTAAGCGTGCCATAACAATAGCATTGCAATCTTGAACATGAACAGTCATGGACAGCACACAGAGCCGGCCATCGTTTTTAATTTTTGTGTTGCTTGTTGCATTAGGCAACAGCTAGGTACTCACCCTACCGTACCTACGCGCTAGGTTTATAGGTGGTCGTTTAGGCACACACCTCCCCCATCGAATGGGAGCTTGGTACACATTTGTGCTTGTGTTAGCATAGTTAACAAGATGGTGTTGATTACGATCGATGACATCACCGACTTTCTATGTCGCGTCTGTCCCGACATTTGAGCTGTGTTTCTCGCACAGCGCAACGCGCGCCCTGCGGTTGAGCTCGCATTCACGCCCGAACCCGCGTCTCTAGCCAGCCCCTCTACACAGCACCTCTGGCCTTCTGCTGACCGTTCGTTTGTGCGGATTGACGACCCTATGTCGCTAAGCACCGGACCTACGACCCCCGTGTCTATCAACACTCTTTACGACGCCGCATCCCCCGCGCCTTCCGCGATGTCCACCCGCGCCCGTCTCCAGTCTTCTCGGATGCCGAATCAGGCTCAGACATGGAGACCGAACCGCGCGTCTCGCTGAAGCCCGAAGACGAAGGTTTCACCCTCGTGCAGGGCAAAAGACGCAAACGCGCAGCCCCTAAAAAGGCAGCCGGGCCTAACTCGGCCCCCTCGTCCCCCACCGACACTCCAGTAAAAAAGCCAGCCCCCGCGACGCGCTCTCAAGCCCCTAAGCCTGCGGCCAAGTCAACAGCGAAAGGGTCCCCTGCTGAACATCGGGAAAAGCCGCCGCCACCCATAATCATCCAAGATAAATTTAAATGGAGCAACCTATCATACTGGTTGGACTCCAAAAAAATCTATTACCCTAAGATACAAAACGCCGGTCAGGGCGTTCATTCATTCATCAGAATTTTTGTCAACTCGACTGAGGAATTTCGCAGCGTTACAAACCACCTGCGCGCCCAGCAGATTATCTTTCATACGTACGCCCTCCCAGAGGAGCGCAACCTTTGCGTAGTCGTCCGCGGGACATATCCTTAACTATCTCAAAGGTCAAAATCTCCCGGTCCGAGAGGTGCATAGAATGCACCACCAGACTGACAAAAAGCGTTTCTTAGATCTGTGCCTTATCATTCTGGACCTGTCTCTGGAAGGCAAGGAGATTTTTAACGCTCGACGCATCTGAAACCTAACCGGGATTACAGTTGAAGCCCCCCGACGTAGGGGCATCGTTGGCCAGTGCTACCGATGCCAATTTACAATGTAAGGAAATAATTTTACAAATCTCTAATTTTATCATCCAATCATGGAAACATACCCTACTCTCATAAAAACATACCCTACTCGAGGACTATATGCTGTACCAGTGATGGACGATCCCGTATTTCTCCATTAATATCATATCATATCAAGATCAACTTTTGTTTTATTTTTATTCTAGTACATAACTCTTATTTTATTCTGTATGTATACATTACCGTGTCCTTCATTAACATGTTATTATCTATTTGACTCTATCGATTACTTTTATACACTTGCATGCTCCACTTACAATACTAACTTGCATTATTCTCGTTCATAATGAATTCCATACCAGGAGTTTAAGCATTCATCAATATTTGGGTGATAAGTCTAATATTGACGAAACTTAGCAACGCAATCATTCGTATTCACAGTTTTGAACATTCCTTTATTTCATTGCTCACTCCTTTTAAATACATTCTATAGTTCGGCCGTTCAGAGAATGCGTTCCTGACACGTATCAGTTAGTCACGACTAGTGATGGGCATAACATAACACTGAGTTCGTTACCGTTCCTCCAAAATGAACCACCGCGTTATTTTTAAGATTATTTTCGTTTTAAATTGGCGGAATCATTTAAAATTTATATTTTAGTAATTAGTGTATATATTATTTTAGTAATAAGTGGAAACCAAAAAAAGGTAATATTAATATAATAAAATTGTTTTATTTATTCTTTGTTACAAAGTTACAATTTGTATTTCTATGCAATAAAGTACATTTTTTTTATAGGATAAGGGTGACAAACGAGCACACAGTCCACCTGATGGTAAGTGGTTGCTGTGGCCCATAGACATCTACATATATCTTCGATTAAGAATCTAAATGCAAATGCGTTGTCAGCCATGAGGACTAAGATGGAATGCCTCATTTCCAGTAAAAAGGGTCACCGGTTCTCTACACTAACCAAACGAAACACAGCAGCGTTAAGCTGCTATTTTACGCTGGTATTCTGTGAGAGCGTGGTCCTTCCCCGGTCGAGCCGACCCATTCGTGCTACAACCATAATATAGCTGCAGCATGGCTCTACCACGTACAAAATTGAATTGAATTGAATGTGCGTACAGAATATTAATCAGACTCCGATTCGCTTGAGGAGGTGTTGTCTTCATCATCATCTTCGCCTACATGTATAATTATATTATTATCAATAACAGAATCAATCCTGATATCTCGGTCAAAATGTTCCACAATCAGGTTTTTAGTCTTCTCAACAACCTTTGCCCAGTCATCTCTTGTGACTTCCCCGCAGGCTTCTTTTAATAGGGTCATCATCTTTTTCGTGCTTAATGGCGGGGAAGTATTGTGGCGGGCAGCGTAACCTTTTATTTGAGCCCAAATTAGCTCAATCGCGTTATATTGGCATATTATAATTATTTACAAAAATGGGGAAACATTTTTGTCACTCAATTTTCCGTTTGTGTTTAACTTTGTTATGAAACATTATTATTAAAACCTTTCATAATTATTTTATTCCTTAATACCTTAAAATGATAGTTTTAAATATTTTGTAATTGACACAGAAGGTTAGATGGTTTCGTCGTTAATAATTATATTACTTTTATTTACATCGAAAAATGCATTAGCTTTTTTTTATTTAGGATTTCTAGAAAAATTATGATTAATAAATTGTATACAGAAAATAATTGGTAACACTATAATTTTTAAGTAGGTTTGACCAAGTGAATAATGCTATATCAAAATTAGTGCATTGGTTTAACGTTAATAATCTGCATTTAAACGGCAATAAAACTAAATGTATTAAATTTATAACAACGAATGTTAAAAATCTGAATACCAATGTGTTTTTAAATGGGGAAGAACTGAGCCCTGTTGAATCCTCTGTTTTTCTTGGCATCACTCTCGACGCAAAGCTTCAGTGGGGCCCCCATATATCCAAACTAGCAAGCAGACTAAGCTCTGCAGCTTATGCTGTAAAAAAGATTAGAGATCTCACTAGTGTCGAGACAGCTAAATTAGTTTATTTCAGTTATTTCCATAGCATAATGTCTTATGGCATTTTGCTATGGAGAAATGCGGCTGATTTAGAAACTATTTTTGTTTTGCAGAAGGCCATAAGAGCTATTTACAACCTTAAACCGAGAGTCTCTTAGAATACAATTTATTTAGATAAATATAATATTAACTTTGGCCTCTCAGTATATTTACGAAAACTTAATGTATGTTCACAAAAACAAAGATAGTTTTAGTAAAAAAAGTGATATACACTCTGTAAACACTAGCTAGTAATACTGGTCTATCGACTCCACAGAGTCAATAATTAATTCTTGGGGCAATGTATACGCTATTACAACGTAGTCCCAGAAAATATACAAGGTATCTCTATTACCAAGTTTAAATATTTAATTAAACAAAAACTGTATAAAGAGGGTTATTATAATGTAAATTACATTTGTATTTTAAAATTTATTTACAAAAAAAAGTCCCACTGGGTTTCTTGCTGGTTCTTCCCAGGACTGGAAGAAGGGGGGAGGGAGAGGAGGAAGGGTTTCGTAGCAGCAAGTATCATTTTTGAATACCTATCCATAGATACCCCACATGTATGGGTTTGATGGAACCCCCAAAATTTATTGATTTTTTTTCTATTTTTGTGTGAAAATCTTAATGCGGTTCACAGAATACATCTACTTACCAAGTTTCAACAGCATAGTTCTTATAGTTTCGGAAAAAATTAACTGTGACATACGGACGGACAGACAGACAGACAGACTTGACGAATCCATAAGGGTTCCGTTTTTTTGCGATTTGGCTACGGAACCCTAAAAATTTACTTTCAATAAGAATTACTTGTAATCAATATTGAATAAAAAATAATTATATTCTATTCTATAAAGTTTTCTCATCTGGTTGGGCCGTATAAATATATAATTGTAAATATAAATGGTAAACGTTTGTTACGCAGCCCTTATCCAGGCAATCTGCTGCGTTGCATCGGCTTACGACAATCACGAGGCGCCGTGTCAGCATAACGTGTCTAGTGTCTTACATTACCTGATTCTAATATTTTACCGTGTGAAATCATTCTATAGTATGTGCCAAATCGATTGAGAAAAACGGACAATGACCTTTCGGTCGTTTAACCAGGGGTTACAAACCTTCAATATATAGGCACATTTTATATGTAGTACTTTCTTTATTTATAATGATTTTTTTATAATGATTGATATAATATATATTTATTAACTATTATTAAAAAGTTATGTGAAAGATCGCTGTAGAAGAAAAATCATCTATTGTTATAAAGTACTTTATTCATTTAACAACAAAAAACATTAATTTATAACACATATAAAGATTCGAGTGATAACGACACCGAATAAGTACGTACTTATGCAAAAGATAAAACTTTATTTTTAATATTATATAAGAACTTTATTTTTATTCGGTGCAATCATCACTCGTATCTTCACTTGATGAACTATCTGTAACATTAATTATAAAGCGATCTGCAGTTTGGTCAATTCTATCATCCATGCCACGCATTTTTTGTTCAACCTTAAGGACATGCTGAACACAGTTTTTCCATTTATCTGGCGTGATTTGAGTTAAACCATCTTTAAGTAAATTTTTAACATCTTTTAACTTGAAAGTTGTATTTTTTCGTGCAACGTACCCTTTCACATCTGCCCACACAAGTTCAATGGGGTTAAGCTCACAGTGATAAGGAGGTAACCTTACCACTGTGATGCTTTTTTCTTTTGCCATCTCGTCGGTGACGTAACTTCGATAGTTATCTTTAACTGCCTTTATTTTTTCCATTAAGTGGGTCTTTGTGTCCGAGGGCACGTATGCGATCTGTTTAGATTCTAGCCATTCCTGCATATTTTGTTTCCGCCAAGACATTGTTGGGGTTTTTTCTAAACGTCTGGAGTGGTAACTAGCGTTATCCATAACTATGACATCGCCGCTTTGCAGTTTTTCTATTACTTTTCTAAACCAGTCCTCGAAATGGAGAGCGTCCATACTCTCATGGTAGTCACCAGTAGATGATGATTCAAATACCCAATCACATCCCTCCAAAAAGCCATTTTCATTGCCAACGTGTACAACTATTAATCGCTTTCCTTTACCCGAAGGGGCTTTCGCGCCAGTAGAGTAGCCTTCTAACCGTGATTGACGAGAAGATTCAATTGTGGTGTCTTCCCATACCTTTCCCATAGTATGACCTGCGTTAATCCATGTTTCGTCAAGGTAAAAAATGTTACGTCCCTCGTTTCTTAATATTTGTATTTCTCTCAAATATCTGGTACGCCACAGAACTATCTCTGGGCGATCTATTAGACCACTTTTTCTGTTTCTCTTTATATATTTGAATTTTAAATGGCGCAACACACGTCGCAGGGAAGTTTTGCTCAAGTTTGGCAACTGGTCATCTTGATTTATACTGAGCAAAATTTTGTCTAAAGTCGGTAATTCTCCTGCAAGAAAGAACTGATGCACTTTCGCTCTTATAGCCGATTTATCAAAATCGTCCAACTTGTCAATTACAGACTTTTTTCTTTTATTAATTATTCCCTTTTCTGGTATTTTATGGGAATCTCTATACACGCTTAATACGCGATATATAGTGCTCTTGCTGACTCCTGAGATCTCCGAAACCTTTTCTACCATATTAACGTTTGAAGGATACACGTCTTCGGGCCAGGTGTTTTTGACATATTTGTATACATTAATGATAATCTCTTGTTCCCCGACCGACAAAGTGGTAGGTTTTCTCTTTTTTACTGGTGACGTTAAAGGTGCTCCAGAAGATGGGCCTGTAAATAAATGACAAAAATATACTACCATAGTACTACATCACATAAATACATATTGTTTTAGAAAATAAATACCACATGGTCACATAAAAAGAGCGCTTTAAGAAATAGAAAGGCTACGTCGTCGCATTTGTACCTATTTGTACGTACCTGCTACGTTTATTATGGGTCGGCGACGTCTCTTTCCACTTGATGTTGAAGGACCGGGTCCTTCACCAAATTCTCCTGAACTCATGTCGATTTAGTAACGACCGTCACAGTAAAACTAATATAACAGATTCAAAAAACAAAAACTTAACGATATAACAAATTTAACAGTAAAAACTCAACTAAAACAATGCAATGAATGCTATGAATTACCCGAGACGTACACACGCAAGCGCTATCCGAACACGAATGAAAACAAAATGGCGGACCGGCCCAAAAAAGGTGACGCATCTCTGGCTGCCATTGTCACGTTTCTTTTAGAACGAACTGACGTAACGCGCGTTTTGTTTATTTTAAAGGGATGAATTTGCAAAAGCTCAATATGGTGATTATATTGCTTCAAATATTTTTTTAATATGAAACTGTTATTAAATGAATTGCTGCGTTACTTACCATAAATTGAAATATAAAATATAACACATTTTTCGCGATGTACCGTAAGATTTTACTATGTTTATAGGAACCACAGACAATATTATTTAAGAAACAAAAAAACAAAACATATGTGCTGACCTAGAAGTGGGAATAATATCAATATTTAAATATTGTTATCACATCTAAATTGAGATTTTGTAAGTTACGCCTTTTGACACTCGGCTCATATCTGAGGTCATTGTCCGTTTTTCTCAATCGATATGGCACATACTATAGATTCAAACATCGAATTAGAGTCACCTCACTTAGTAATAATAATTAATTGTAATTATTATTTTAAATTAAATATATTTTAAATAAAGATTGCTTTTTTTTGCAATCTCTGGCTGGAGCCCACATAATTGGCGCAGTCGGTAGGATCTTCTAAAGTAGAGTCAGTTATTCAAGATTGACCAAGAAGATACAGAATCTACGGGAGCACCAGTCCAGAGGCGAATCCAGGCATCGATTCCGCAAAAAGAAGTAATGCTGTAAGTGCTTGAATCTTTCAATCCTTACCCTTCCTAGTTCCGTAATTATTATTTTTTACTCTATCCTAATTTTATATACATTTTTTATCCTATTGTATTTTACTGTGTTTTATATATAACTGTGTTAGAATAAAGCTTCCAAAATTTTCCATCCAAGGGGAACACGGAACGTTAGGTTAGATAGTAGTAGGTCTTCTAAGCTTAGTATTATAGACGAGAACAGAGGTTTGGAAACCGATAGTATGGCACAATCAAATGAAATAGACCTAGTTTATAAGTCACTTAGAGTTTTGCCCGAATTTGACGGTAACCCGTACATCCTTACGCGGTTTATTAACCTGTGCGATCAACTTGTGTTAGCTCACGTAAGAAATGAGCCCGGATACGAACTAGCCAATCTTTCTCTCATTAACGGGATTTTAAATAAAATAACTGGGCCCGCGGCTAGGCTAATAAATTCAAATGGAATACCCGAAACCTGGGCCGGCATCAAAAGCGCTCTTATAAATAACTTCGCCGACCATCGCGACGAAACTGCATTATACAGCGATTTATCATTGCAAACCCAAGGGTCTAGTACCCCGCAAGAATTTTACGAGCGAGTTCAAAGTTTATTTAGTACAATAATGACCTATGTCACTTTACATGAAACTATTAGTACGACAATTGAAGCTAAGCGCGCACTCTATAAAAAACTGACCTTGCAAGCTTATTTACGCGGATTAAAAGACCCCCTAGGGTCTAGAATAAGATGTATGCGTCCCGAAAGTATGGAGAAAGCACTTGAATTCGTACAGGAGGAATTAAACACCCTTTACCTCCAACAGCGAAATGAAGGCAGTCAGATCAAGAAGGAATGGACTCACCCTTCACATAGCCTACCATTAAATAATTTCCTTCCAAAACCTACCACGTTTAACATGCCGCCGCTACCTAGACCACAGGGTAATAATATGCTGAACTCGTTTAGACAGCCACCTATGCAACCGCATGCTGCACAGGGCTGGAGACCCAATTTACCACCCCAGATGCATCAACCACGCGGTCCCACTCGTACGCAACAGATGATGCGTGCTCCTCCACCAAATTATAACCCCCAGAGCAATGTATTTAAGCTTCCTAATAGACCTCAACAACCACAGGGCTTCAACTTAAATAATAACATGCGCCCTTCTCCTATGAGCGGTGTCACTCCATTTGTTACAAAACCCTTATCACCGACTGGACATGACTGGAGACGGTTTGGCAACCCACCGCCGAGCAATTACTTTAAGACACGGGAGGTAAACTTTAACGAGACTGATTTTGACTACGACTACAGCACCGACGCGTACTATGAATACGACTATCTTGACTATAACGATAATCAGGAGTATTATTCTTACGAACAATATCCCAACTATGGATACGAGCAACCGTATAACCACGCGGAAGCTCCTATCGTAGAGGAAGTAGACACTAGTTTTACCCCGACTAACAATGAGGATTTTCGGAAGTGCCCCAATTCAGAAAAACAAAAATAGAAGTCAATTTCCACATACAAAGGCAACTCGGTTACATTCAGACAAGTAATCCCCCACTGAAATTCTTAATAGACACCGGCGCAAACCAATCATTTATTAGTCCCGAAGCTGTACGAAAACATTTTAGCCATATTTCACTGAATTATGACCCATTCGAGGTCACCAATGTTCACGCGACAAGTAAAAATAATTATTCTATAACTCTCCCATGCCCTTTAGAATTTAATGAATGAGATAATATAACCTTGTTCATTTATAAATTTCATAATTACTTTGACGGACTGATAGGGTTTGATTTACTAGACATATGGGGTTCTAATATCGATCTTAGAAATAAATTACTTATTACTCGTAACGCAAAAATTCCAATCGAAATGTATGACTCACGTAACGCAAATTTATATGAGGAAATTATACCCGCGCAGTCATCAAAATTAGTTAGGTTGCCTATAAACTCAAAGGACGGTGACGTAGTAGTTGAAAATCAAATAATTTGCAACTGCATAATCTCTGATTGTATAACGAAAGTAATTAATAATCGTGGTTGGGTCGAAATTACCAATAACAGCTCAAATGATGTAATTTTTTCAATGGACCGTCCGGTAGAAGCCGAAATATATAATGTCGAGTGCCAGTTTACTGAAACGTTATCGGATCGCGCTAAAAATGTTTTATCCCGTCTTCGCACCGATCATCTTAATCCTGAAGAGCTAGCAAACCTACAACGGTTATGCGCCTCATATGCCGACGTGTTTTACCTTGATGGTGAACCTTTAACATTCACCAACAAGATCAAACATAGAATTAAAACACATGATGAAATCCCCGTACATACTAAGAGCTACAGATACCCGTATGTCCACCGACAGGAAGTCCGGGACCAAATCAATAAGATGCTCGAACAAAATATAATTAGACCATCTGATTCTGCCTGGAGCTCTCCTATTTGGATTGTACCCAAAAAGGCGGACGCTTCCGGCAAAATAAAATGGCGTCTTGTTGTTGACTTCAGGAAGGTGAACGAAAAGACAGTCGATGACAAATATCCTATTCCTAATATAACCGATGTGCTAGATAAACTGGGCAAATGTCAGTACTTTACCACGCTCGATTTAGCCAGTGGATCAGGTAGAAATGGATTCCGCGGATATTCACAAAACTGCTTTTAATGTAGAGAATGGGCATTATGAATTTCTCAGGATGCCAATGGGCCTGAAAAATAGTCCATCAACCTTCCAAAGGGTGATGGACAACGTATTAAAGAACTTACAGAACGAAATTTGTTTAGAGTATCTAGATGACATAATTGTCTTCAGTACATCCTTACAAGAACATATGACAAATCTGGAAAAAGTATTCAAAAGGCTACGGGAATCCAACTTCAAAATTCAGATGGATAAATCAGAGTTTTTGAAGCTGGAAACCGAGTTTCTAGGTCATGTTATTTGTAAAAACGGGGTTAAACCCAACCCAGACAAAATTAAAGCCATCGAAAAATACCCACTGCCAAAAACTACAACCGAAATTAAGCGTTTTCTAGGACTTCTAGGATACTATAGAAAATTTATACCAGACTTCGCACGTCTCACAAAACCACTCACTCAATGTCTTAAAAAGGGATCAAAGATAACGTTAGATCAAAATTATATTAACTGCTTTGAACATTGTAAAACTCTCTTAACAAATGACCCAATTTTACAGTATCCAGACTTCAGTAGAGATTTTATTTTGACAACCGATGCCTCAAACGTGGCGATTGGCGCAGTCTTATCACAGGGGACAGTCGGTTCAGACAAACCCATTGCATATGCTTCTCGTACACTTAACTCCAGCGAATGTAACTATAGCACGATAGATAAGGAACTTTTAGCTATCGTATGGGCGACTAAGTATTTCCGTCCCTATTTATTCGGCCGTAAATTCAAAATTATTACAGACCATAAACCCTTACAATGGATTATGAGCTTAAAAGAGCCCAATTCGCGTCTAACCAGATGGCGCCTTAAGCTGAGTGAATATGACTTTACTGTCGTATATAAGCAAGGCAAGTGTAATACGAATGCCGATGCACTATCGCGCATCGAACTTCACAACGACGAGCTAAGACCCATAATAGATGAACTGCTTTCCATCTTACCTAATCCCTCCGAAGGGGTACACACTTTAGACGACTCTAGGACTATAACGGCTACCGAAGCCGCAGATGATTCCAGAACTATCACCCTTCATACAGATAAAGAAAACCCCATCCTCGAGGTTCCCATTTCTGACGAACCGCTAAATAAGTTCACTAAGCAGATAATCTTAAATATAGTAGGCGATATAAAAGCTAGACCAGTTATCACTAAACCATTCGAAACACACACACGCATTACGATACAAATAGCTCAATCAAACATAGAAGAGGATGTCATTAATGCTATAAAAGAATACGTCCATCCGAAAATTAGGACAGGATTACTCATTAATCCAAACTCTGCAATGTACACTGTCATACCAATCATACAAAAGTCTTTTAAAAGTTCATCTCTTAATCTTTTTCTAACAAAAAGTGAATTGGAAAACGTTAGGGAGTATTTAAGACAGCAAGAAATCATTCATAAATATCACGATGGAAAGACGAACCATCGAGGCATTAACGAGTGTTTCTCGGCTTTGTCCCGCAAATATTACTGGCCGAAAATGAGAGAGCACGTTACTAAATTTATTAATGACTGTACAGTATGCGGACAAGCTAAATACGACCGCAATCCAGTTAAACAGAAATTTAAAATTGTACCACCAGCTTCTAAGCCTTTTGAATTAGTTCACGTAGATCTATTAACAATTCAAGGGGAAAAGTATTTGACAATAGTTGATAGTTTTTCTAAATATGCTCAGGCGTATTATTTGCGAGACGGCACTGCTGTCAGTGTAGTACAAGCTTTACTGATTTTCTGCACACATCATGGAATTCCAATTACCATAGTTTCCGATAACGGCCCTGAGTTTACCAACCAGCTTATTGCAGAATTCGTTAGACTTCATAAAATTCAGCACCATAGAGTAGCCCCACATGCACCCAACGAAAATGGTATCGTTGAACGATTTCACGCCACCATACTAGAACATCTCCGTATTTTAAAGATAAATCAAAAGAATGAATCCGCTATTAACCTTATGCCCTATGCTCTATTAGCTTACACTCATAGTATACATAGCTTCACAAAATGCAAACTAATAGAAGTAATTACAGGACATTTTGACCCCCGCGATCCTTTCCGACATCCGACATAGATCTGTCCGGCCACTTACTTCAACAGTACGTCGTAAACCATAAAGACAGAATGACTGAGACCTATAAAACTATTCACGACCTATGTAATGACATGCGTAAAGACTTGACTGATACTCGCAATAAAAACCGAGAACAGGAAGCTGAATATTCCCCGGAACAACAAATCTTTATAAAAAATCCATTCGCATCCCGTCAGAAATTAGCTCCTCGATACACACACGAAACAGTAATGGCAAATCTCCCAATTCACATTTATACAAAGAAAAAACGAGGTCCCGTAGAAAAGACTCGATTGAAGAGAATACCTAAAACGAACCAATTGTTACAGGACTCTCCTGGTACTTCATCTCCTTCTGGGACCAGCTCTAATGCAGGAGATAAGACTTGAAAGTCTTAGTGATGGACCTGGTATATTACCCTTCAAATTAGGCCCCGCTCGAATCCTATCCCACTACCATGCATTTCTGCAATATGTTAATCTCCAAGAATTAGAAGATAAAGTAAATTCAGTTAAAATACAGTTAATCAGTATTAGCCCTAACCTTAACAACATTACTAATTCCTTATTTCAGCCTCATATTGATTATCTTAAAAATAAGCTTGAAAGTGTCACCATACAGTTGAGAAGCTTTAAAACGAACCGCGAGAAAAGAGGACTCGTAGATGGTCTCGGTTCCATCATAAAAAGTATAACCGGTAACCTTGATTATACAGATGCAGATCATTTTAATCGCGCTGTAAAATCCATCCGCGAAGACGAAAATAAAATCGTTACGGAATTTAATAATCATGTAAGCTTAACTAAAGATTTAACAAATCAATACTCCAAAATAATAGATAGCATTGTGGATAATCAAAATAAATTAGAAATATTAATAGGTAAAATAAATCAATCCGAGGCTACCAGAGACTATGACCTAATTAAATATGCCCATTTTGGACAAGTATTAATGATCCTTAGTGATAACGTTGATTCCATTTCACAGGAATTAATTAAGTTACAGAATAACTTAGCATTTATAAGAGCTAACACTATGCACCACTCTATAATTAACTTAGAATCTATCGGAATAATGATTAATAGGGCAACCCGACTTTATGGAAGTAAAAAGGTAGGAGATTTAGATATAAGAGAATATTATGATATTATTAGATTAGGTTCATATTATGTAGGAAATGAAATAGTAATAGTATTTAAGTTCCCAATTTTATTACCCCATATATATGATATGTATAAGTTATCTATTGTTCCTAACAAGAAACACGAAATCCTCACACCACCCTTTCCATTCCTAGCCATTTATCAGAAAGATTTTCAGTACATAGAGGCAGAATGCCCGAAGACCAGTAAATGGTACATCTGTAAGGAAAAGCGGAGCCTGAGAGGTCAACCATCCCCTGATTGCATCCATCACCTCATCACCAAACAACAAACGAATGCAGTATGTAACCCGTTCACGGTCACCCTAGATAAACCAGCTTACGAAGAACTGGACGACAAGCACTACACCATCACTTTCCCCACACCAACGAAAGTACATCTATCCTGTGGACAAGATCTCTACAAAATACTTCAAGGTAGTTATCTCGTTATTGTCCCTCTGAAATGCTATATAGAAACGCCACTATTCTTGATCTCAAACACTAAAGATCGATTGAAGGGACAAGCTTTAAAGCTAATGGACATATCTGAGGAAAACACCAGCATCCCATCTCCTGCATCGGCATATAAACTAAATTCAATAAACCTTCAACATCTTCATGCAACGAACACTAAAATATCCCAGCAAGCACCAATAAATCTATGGAGAAACGAGGACTACAGTCTATACCATACTACAATACCATTTTACGCATTAATAATAAGTGCAGGTGCACTGATTCTATGCGTACTATATAGAAAATACAAGCCGAAGCCAACTGGAGTTACGCAAAGAAACACAGAAGAGGACCATCCTAAATCATTAAGGGCATACGCTATTCCAGACACTGAGAAGATTAATCCCGATCAACTCCCAGCTCAATTCACGACCAAGGTCTTCCATAGTCGCTGTTCTTCGGGGGGAGGTGTTACGCAGCCCTAATCCAGGCAATCTGCTGCGTTGCATCGGCTTACGACAATCACGAGGCGCAGTTTCAGCATAACGTGTCTAGTGTCTTACATTACCTGATTCTAATATTTTACCGTGTGAAATCATTCTAGATTCAAACATCGAATTAGAGTCACCTCACTTAGTTATAAGAATTAATTGTAATTATTATTTTAAATTAAATATATTTTAAATAAAGATTGCTTTTTTTTGCAATCTCTGGCTGGAGCCCACATAATTCGTTCATAAATATCAATAAAATAAATACATCAATAAATAAAAACCCAACCAGATGGAAGCCCTCGGCAGGGAACCAAACGGCCGAGGGTTAGGAGGAAAGGGAAAGAAACCGGCGGACAATGTGGGCAGTATCGAGGAGCACCGCCTTCTGAATTTGAGCTTGAAGCGAACCTTCACGGAGTCCCAGTCGCCTCAGATGACCCGAGAGGCTGACTGGGATTAACCTGTTCGCAGAACGACTACAGGAATAATTTCGGTCGGCAGACCACCCCACATGTCGGTCACCTCGTGAGCCAGGTATGGATATTTTTTCAGCTTACCTGTTCCGGCTTTCACGAGTTTCTCGTTATAAGGAATAGTAATGTCGACCAAAGGTATCCTTGATTGTACCCGATCCATCAGCACAATATCAGGCTTATTCGCAAAAATAGTCTGTGATGATGGCTTGGTCTCAGAAGAGCCTGGCGTCGTCATTTTTGAGCACGGCTTCCGGTACGTACTTATAATATGGCAGTTTCCGATCCACGATACCATATTTCAGAGCGAGTTCCTGGTGTAGAATCCTGGCTACTAGGTTGTGTCTGTGCAAATACTCAGAGTTAGAAAGCGCTGAATAACCGGAGAAGACATGACTAAGTGACTAGCGACAAGCTCGACAGATGTCGACGGCGCCATCCTTTAGGATGTATTTCCGCTAGTTGTTGGTTTTAATAACCTGATCCTGTATTGCACAGACAAAACCCTCGGTTTCCCCAAAGAGGTCACCAAAACGTTGCCAGTGGAGGGAGACAGCTGTGTCTACGAAAGGCTCATGTAGAGCCTTGTAGAACCTCCCGTGGAGCTCCTTCTCCTTCCACACGGTCTCCCGCTCGAAAATGCACTGTACTGCTGGGTCGTGACATTGCTCGTTGGCTAAGGATAGAGGAGTAAGCCCCTTTTATCACACGAAATGACGTCTCTGTAGAATGGATCATCCAATCTCGCCAAAAAGTAATTACGGAGTCTGCACACTTCGCGATTATACATGGTGAGAACGCTCAAAAAGCCGCGCCCACCATGTTTCCGCGGTAAGTACAGCCTCATTACTGACGATCTTGGGTGATGCATCTTGTGAGACGTCATAACAGTGCGGACTTTTCTATCCAGAGCGTTCAGTTCGGTCTGAGACCACCTGAGCATCCCAACGGTATATATGAGGATAGGCATGACTCAACCCTTATATGCGTGTGTCTTATTCACGCCCGAAAAAAGACTGTTGAGCACTTTTGTCAAGCGTGCATAAAACACATCGCTAACTGACTGTTTCATGTCCGCCTCATCAATACCTATGTTCTGTGACATACCCAGGTATCGGTATGTTTCAGCCTCGGATAGGGTCTTTATGTTGATGGGCATAGATAATTCTATGTCCTCAGAGTTAGAAACCCTACCCCTTTCGACATAAAGGACCGCACACTTATCCGTCCCCAGCTCCATTCCAATAGATTTACTAAAATCACAAATGATGTTTAGCAATTCCACAAGATGTGAGAGACTGGAGGCGAATAACATGAGATCATCCATACAGAAAAGGTAGGTCACTTTTGTACCTCCTCTCCGAAGCTGAAATCCCTTCCCGGAACCCTCCAGTAAGGTACTGAGAGGGTTCAGACAGAGATAGAACCAGATTGGACTCAGACAATCGCCCTGGAAGATACCCCTTCTTATCATTATGTGGTTCTCCGCAGCCGTCATCCGCTCGCCTAGATGACAAAGGATCGTACTCCACTACCTCATACACTGCCCGAGGAAGTCTCTAACTGTACATTCAACCTTGTACAGCTCGAGGACCCTCTTCAGTCATGTATGAAGCACCGATTCGAATGCCTTTTTGTAGTCTATCGAGGCGGCGGAGAGGTTCCGACGGTTGCGTTTAACCACCTTGCCAATGACCGTGTCAATGAGGAGTGGTTCCTTGGTTCCACGACCACCACCCTGACATCCATTTTGAGCGCGCGACATCACCTGATTTGAGTTCAGGTGACGAGTGATTCTCGCGCCAAAAATGGATGTTAGTGTCTTGTATATCGTGGGTAGATACGTGAAGGGGCGGTATTTACTCGGGTCTGTGGTATCCCGGTCTTTAGGAACCAAATGAGTGATCCCAGTAGTGAAGAGGCTTGGGAGCGACTTCTGGTCGAGAACCTCTTGAAACTGTCGGGCGAGCACGGCGTGACATACCACGAACCCCTTCAGCCAGTAGTGATGCAGTCCGTAAAGCCCCGGACTTTTCCAGTTCAGGGCTCTTCGGACTGCCTCAGCTACGTCGTCCGGCGTTATAATGATGGTGTTCATGGGCGTAATATTCGCAAACTGACTCGCCACAACTTCTGTCCAAGGGGCCCTCGCTGTGACGATTTACGGGCTCTTTCTTTTTTCTTTTTCTTTTCTTTTAGTTTTTAAAAACGTTACCCCCGCACTAGGATTTTCTCCTGTATCGTGGAGGCAGTTTACAAACATATATTGCACAAGGACAAACAATCAGACCCGGAACAATTATTTGTAGGCCGTACAAATACTTGTTCCGTGCAGATTTCGAACCCGCGGCCCCAAGCGTTGCAATTCATTCCTAAGCCACTACGCCATGGAGCCGTCATACTCTCTGACCACAGGCCTCGCCAGAATGCGACAGTGTCAGCCTGATTCGGTACTTGGCCCGTTCCTCGTACCATTGGTCGCTCCAATGATTTAAAAAGACTCTTCTGATCACTCTGGAAGAGACGATTCTGGTTAAACCGTGTCAACCTCTCGGTATATCGCCGAATCCGCTTTCCCCAAGCAGCAATTATCTGCTTCAGCTCGTCTATGCGCTCCGTCAGTTTTTGCGTAATATCCGGCTGGAACAAACTTATATTTTTGTCCCAGCAAACGTCATCCTGACGGTGCGCACAATTTTCGGGCTATTATTACCCGACCTGAAGCAGGTCAGTCTGCCGATTAGGGCTCTTGCCTTTGTGATACGGTCTTCAATTCTTTTTCTCCAGGCTGGGATGGCGCTACTTTGTGTAGTAACACGTACAGCCGTGGGATCTTGGCGCCAATAATACGGCATATTACCAGTGCGGCGCCAAAAATAATTGAGTCCGTATCGCAAGGGTCCCGGCTGTTTTCCAAATAGGTCACCAGCATTGGGTTTAGAGCCCTCACGAAAGCCCGATTTCACTTGCTTGGGAGTATACTGGTAAGTCGCGGTCGATTCTCGAGAGGCGTACTGCACGTTTCCCTAATCGCTTCTTCCAATATGCTCCTCATTTGCTCTTGTTCCTGGGCGAATATTCCATTGTCGTCTGAGTGAAGCACAAGGAGATCTACGGCGGCATCTACGTGTGCGAGTTGCTCTGTAACTCGTAGAGCCGCTTCTCCTGTCGTAGTATTTTCATTCGACGAAGGAATAGCCTCACGTCGTAGCCGTTTGAGTTTGGCGTCATCAATTTTTTTTTTGAGCGCATGATGTACCGAACTCGGTCTGCCAGGTTTTGCTCAGCAGGGGAGACCAAACGGCCAAGGGTTAGGGGGAAAGGGAAAGAAACCAGCGGACGATGCGGGCGGTATCGAGGAGCTCGACAAAATGTCGACGGTGCCATCCCTTAGGATGTATCTCCGATAGTTGTTTGTCTTAATAACCTGATCCTGTATTGCACAGACAAAACCCTCGGTTTCCCCGAAGATGTCACCAAAACGTAGCTAGTGGAGGGAGGCAACTGTGTCTACGAAAGGCTCATGTAGAGCCTTGTAGAACCTCCCGTGGAGCTCCTTCTCCCTCCACACGGTCTCCCGGTCGGAAATGCTCTGTACTGCCGGGTCTTGCCATTGCTCGTCGGCTAAGGATAGAGGGGTAAGTCCTTTATCACAAAAATAACGTCCCTATAGAATGGATCATCCGCTCTCGCCAGAAAGTAATTACGGAGGCTGCACACTTCGCGATTATGCATGGTAAGCGCGGTTAAAAAGCCGCGCCCACCATCTTTCCGCGGCAAGTACAGCCTCATTATTGACGATCTCGGATGATGCATCCTCTGGGACGTCATAATAGTGCGGACTTTTCTATCCAGAGCGTTCAATTCGGTCTGAGTCCACCTGAGTATGCCAAATGTATACATGAGAACAGGCATGATCCAACCGTTATATGCGTGTGTCTTATTAACGCCCGCCTAAAAGACTGTTAAGCACTTTTGTCGAGCGTGCATAAAACACATCGCAAACTGACTGTTTCATGTCCGCCTCATCGATACCTATGTTCTGTGACATACCCAAGTATCGGTATGTTTCAGCCTCGGATAGGGTATTTATGTTGATGGGCATAGATAAGTCTATGCCCTCAGAGTTAGCAACCCTTCCCCTTTCAACATGGAGGACCGCACGCTTATCCGTCCCCAGCTCCATTCTAATGGAATTGCTAAAATCACAAGTGATGTTTAGCAATTCCATAAGATGAGAGCGACTGGAGGCGAATAATTTGAGATCATCCATATAAAAAGGTGGGTCACTTTTGTACCTCCTCTCCGAAGCTGAAATCCCCTCCCAGAACCCTCTAGTAAGGTACTAAGAGGGTTCAGAGAGAGGCAGAACCAAATTGGACTCAAACTACTCCAAATTGTACTCCACTGCCCCATACACTACTCGAGGAAGTCTCGAACGGTACAGTTAACCTTGTACAGCTCGAGGACCCTCTTAAGCCATGTATGAGGCACCGAGTCGAATGCCTTTTTGTAGTCTATCCAGGCGGCGGAGAGGTTCCGACGGTTGCGTTTAACCACCTTGCCAATGACCGCGTCAATGAGGAGTGGTTTCTTGGTTCCACGACCACCGCCCCTACATCCATTCTGAGCCCGCGACATCACCTGATTTGAGTTCAGGTGACGAGTGATTCTCGCGCTCAAAATGGATGTTAGTGTCTTGTATATCGTGGGTAGACACGTGATGGGGCGTTATTTGCTCGGGTCTGTGGTATCCTGATCTTTAGGAACCAAATGAGCGATCCCAGTAGTGAAGAGGCTCGGGAGCGACTTCTGGTCGAGAGCCTCTTGAAACTGTCGGGCGAGCACAGCGTTACACACCACGAACCCCTTCAGCCAGTAGTGATGCAGCCTGTCGAGCCCCGGACTTTTCCAGTTCGGGGCTCTACGGACCGCCTCAGCTACGTCATCCGGCGTTATGATGACGGGGTCCATGGGCGTAACATTTGCACACTGACTCGCCACAACTTCCGTCCAAGAGCCCTCGCTGTGGTTTACGGGCTCTGACCACAGTCCGCGCCAGAATGCGATAGTGTCGGCCTGATTCGGTGCTAGGCCCGTTCCACGTACCATTGGTCGCTCCAATGATTTAAAAAGACTCTTCTGATCACTCTGGAAGAAACGATTCTGGTTGAACCGTGTCGACCTCTCGGTATTCGCCGAATCCGCTTCCCTCAAGCAGCGATTCTCTGCTTCAGGTCGTCTATGCCCTCCGTCAGTTTTTGCGTTATATCCGGCTGGGACAAACTGATATTTGTCCCAGCAAACGCCACGGTGACGGTGCGCACAATTCTCGGCCTGTTATTGCCCGACCTGAAGCTTATCAGCCTGCTGATGAGGGCCTTTGCCTTTGCGATACGGTCCTCAATCCTTCTTCTCCAGGCTGGGATGGCGCTACTTTGTCTAGTAGCCCGTCCAGCCGTGGCAAGTTTGGCGCCAATAATACGGCAAACTGCCAGTGCGGCGCAAAAAATTATTGAGTCCGTCTCGCAAAGGTCCCGGCTGGCTTCCAAATAGGTCACCAACATTGGGTTGAGAGCCCTCACGACAGCCCGATTTCGGTTGCTTAGGGGTATGCGGGTCTTCCGGGTCGATGGTACAGATGGGCATGCCTCAAGGCTCAATTCTCGGCCCCTTTCTGTTTCTTGTATATATTAATGACTTACCTTACATAGTAGGAGATAACCATGATATAGTATTATTTGCAGATGACACTTCTTTAATTTTCAAATTAAGTCAACATTTGCTAAAATATGACGAAGTAAATAATGCTATTTCTAAATTAGTAAATTGGTTCAATGTCAATAATTTGCATTTAAATGGCACTAAAACGAAATGTATGAAATTTATGACTCCAAATGTCAAACAATTAAATACTAATGTAATTTTAAATGGGGAGAAACTGAGTCTTGTAGATACCACCATTTTTCTTGGAATCACACTAGACGCGAAGCTTCAATGGAGCCCCCATATATCAAAGCTAGCAAGCAGTCTTAGTTCTGCAGCATATGCTGTAAAAAAGATTAGAAGTCTCTAGTGTTGAAACAGCTAGACTAGTTTACTTTAGCTATTTCCATAGCATAATGTCGTATGGTATTTTGCTATGGGGACACGCAGCTGACACTGAAATTATATTTGTTTTGCAGAAGAGGGCCATAAGAGCAATTTATGATTTAAAGTCTAAAGAGTCGCTGCGACAAAAATTTAAGGAAATTAATATATTAACTTTGGCCTCTCAATACATTTATGAAAATGTAATGTACGTACACAAAAATAAAAGTAGTTTTACAAAAATAAGTGATATTCATTCTGTAAATACTAGGAACAGACACAAGCTAGTAGTACCAGTTACTCGACTCCATCGAGTCAGTAATTCATTCTTGGGGCGATGTATACGCTTTTACAACAAAATTCCAGAAAATATACTCGTACAAAATTTGACCTGCTCAAAGTTCAAAAACTTTATTAAACTAAGTTTGTATAAAAAGGGTTATTATAATATTAAAGAATTTATAGATGATAATAACCCCTGGAAGTGAGGTGATCGCTCCCAAGCTATTTCTAATTTGTTGTGTTGTTAATTTGTGTAACATACATGATTGTAAGCTGTTATTTAAAAAAAAAGTCCCGCTGGGTTTCTTGCTGGTTCTTCCCAGGACAGAGGTTTTTTTCGAACCAGTGGTAATTATACAAAAGAGTGACTTTCAATAAGTATTATTTATAATCTATATTGAATAAAAAAGTTTCCGTTTCTGTTTCTGTTTCTGTTTCTGCGGGGAAGTCGCGGTCGATTTTCGAGAGGCATACTGCGCATTTCCACAATCGCCTCCTCCAATTTACTCCTCATCTGCTCTAGTTCTTGGGTGACCATTCCATCATCGCCTGAATCAACCAAAGCGGGAAGATCCATGTAGGCTTCTACATATGGCTGCTGGTCTATGACCTTAGGAGCCGCATCCTCAGCTATAGCTGGTTCATTCGATGAGGGAATAGCCTCACGCCGTAGTCGTTCGAGTTCGGCATCATTAAATATTTTCGAGAGAAAGAAAACAGATAAATGTTTTGCTCTGTGACAGGAACTGACGGCTCCAGCTCAGCAAAAAAGCGATGCATCCGAGCCCGATACGCTATCCCTCCAGTTTCATCCCCTTTCGCCCTATAGTACGCCTGCAATGTGTTTATGTTCATATATTTTATCCAACGTATTAGAGGTCTTCCTTTTAGATCTTCAACTAAAACTATTAAAGGTCTTCCTTTTAGGTCTTCAAATAATACGTTAAGTAAACTTCTACAATTATTTATTTCTAATAAACACTTAAAACTTATTTTTCACAATTAGTGCACGCGTGTGCTCACCTCGACCGCTCGAGCCACACTGACGCCAGCCAGGCCCTAGATTACCTACTTATATCTATAGAATGACCGACCGCTCGCATCCGATACAAAATTATTATAGATTGAATATAAAACTATAACATTAATTATATGCGTTAATAATTTTGGGTCGCTAGCAAACGCATGCGGCGTACTCCACCAGCGGCGGGTGCCGCTTGCCGAGTCCGAGAGGACCCTGCCGTCTGGTGGGGATGATGGATGCGAGATGCTGCTAGGTGATCGTGCAGCTCCTCGCGCTCGGCTGGCGGTCCGCATGCTGTCGCGTCCAGCGCCAGCTCCAGACGCGCCCCGGCGACCCCCAGGCAGCGGCCCTATGCGCGTTCTATTTTTATCCATCATCCATAAAAATGGGTGTCAATTAACGGGAGACGCCCAGACCCGGCGCCTTTTAATAGTGTGGACGTAAGCACAAACGGGCCTTTGCACCCTCAATACTGCCGAGCCACGGCGCTCACACCTCTTGGCAAGGCGCTGACTGATTGCGCCGACGTAGCAGTTTTGTCACTTAACTGTTACGTCAGCGGGCGATGGGGTCGTCACTTCCCTACGTCTTTTTATTATTATAGGGGTATCTATATAGTTTTCTCATCTGGTTGGGCTGTATAAATATATAATTGTAAATGAAAATGATAAACATACATAAATATCAACAAAATAAAATAAATACATAAAAAATACATAAATAAATAAAAACCCAACCAGATGGAAGCCCTCGGCAGGGGAGACCAAACGGCCGAGGGTTAGGGGGAAAGGGAAAGAAACCGGCGGACTATGCGGGCGGTATCGAGGAGCACCGCCTTCTGCATTTGAGCTTGGAGCGGTCCGTCACAAAGTCCCAGTCGCCTCAGATGACCCGAGAGGCTGACTGGGATTAACCCGTTCGCAGAAACGACCACAGGAATAATTTCGGCCGGCAATCCACCCCACATGTCGGTCACCTCGTGAGCCAGGTCCAGATATTTAGTAAGCTTATCTGTTTCGGCTTTCACGAGGTTCTCATCATAAGGAATGGTAATGTCGACCAAAAATATCCTTGACTGTGCCCGGTCCATCAGCACAATATCAGGCTTTTTCGCAAGAATAGTCCTGTCTGTGATGATGGCCCGGTCCCAGTAGAGCCTGGCGCGGTCATTTTCGAGCACGGCTTCCGGCAAGTACTTATAATACGGCAGTTTCCGATCCACGAGACCGTATTTCAGAGCGAGCTCCTGGTGTAGAATCCTTGCTACTAAGTTGTGCCTGTGCAAATACTCAGAGTTAGAAAGCGCCGAACAACCGGAGATGACATGCCTAAGTGATTCACCGGGATGGCGACAAGCTCGACAGACGTCAACGGTGCCATCCTTTAGGATGTATCTCCGTTATTATTATTATTATTATTATTATGGGGTATTTGTATAGTTTTCTCATCTGGTTGGGTTGTATAAATATATAATTGAAAATGAAAATGATAAACTTACATAAATATCAATAAAATAAAATAAGTACATAAAAATTACATAAATATATATAAAAACCCAACCAGATGGAAGCCCTCGGCAGGGGAGACCAAACGGCCGAGGGTTAGGGGGAAAGGGAAAGAAACCGGCGGACGATGCGGGCGGTATCGAGGAGCACCGCCTTCTGCATTTGAGCTTGGAGCGGTCCGTCACGGAGTCCCAGTCGCCTCAGATGACCCGAAAGGCTAACTGGGATTAACCCGTTCGCAGAAACGACCACAGGAATAATTTCGGCCGGCAGACCACCCCACATGTCGGTCACCTCGTGAGCCAGGTCCAGATATTTTGTCAGCTTATCTGTTTCGGCTTTCACGAGGTTCTCGTCATAAGGAATGGTAATGTCGACCAAAAATATCCTTGACTGTGCCCGGTCCATCAGCACAATATCAGGCTTATTCGCAAAAATAGTCCTATCTGTGATGATGGCCCGGTCCCAGTAGAGCCTGGCGCGGTCATTTTCGAGCACGGCTTCCGGCAAGTACTTATAATATGGCAGTTTCCGATCCACGAGACCGTATTTCAGAGCGAGCTCCTGGTGTAGAATCCTGGCTACTAGGTTGTGTCTGTGCAAATACTCAGAGTTAGAAAGCGCCGAACAACCAGAGATGACATGCCTAAGTGACTCACCGTGATGGCGACAAGCTTGACAGATGTCGACGGTGCCATCCTTTAGGATGTATCTCCGATAATTGTTGGTCTTAATAACCTGATCCTGTATTGCACAGACAAAGCCCTCAGTTTCCCCAAAGAGGTCACCGAAACGTAGCCAGTGGAGGGAGGCGACTGTGTCTACGAAAGGCTCATGTAGGGCCTTGTAGAACCTCCCGTGGAGCTCTTTCTCCTTCCATACGGTCTCCCGGTCGGAAATGCTTTGTACTGCCGGGTCTTGCCATTGCTCGTTGGCTAAGGATAGAGGGGTAAGTCCTTTATCACAAGAAATAACGTCCCTATAGTATGGATCATCTGCTCTCGTTAGAAAGTAATTACGGAGGCTGCACACTTCGCGATTATGCATGGTAAGCGCGCTTAAAAAGCCGCGCCCACCATGCTTCCGCGGCAAGTACAGCCTCATTACTGACGATCTCGGATGATGCATCCTGTGGGACGTCATTATAGTGCGGACTTTTCTGTCCAGAGCGTTCAGTTCGGTCTGAGTCCACCTGAGTATGCCAAAGGTATACATGAGAACAGGCATGATCCAACCGTTATATGCGTGCGTCTTATTCACACCGGACAAAAGGCTATTAAGCACTTTGGTCAAGCGTGCATGAAACACATCGCAAACTGACCGTTTCATACCCGCCTCATCTACACCGATGTTCTGTGACATACCCAGGTATCGGTATGTTTCAGCCTCGGAAAGGGTTCTTATGCTGATGGGCATAGATAAGTCTATGCCCTCAGAGTTAGCAACCCTTCCCCTTTCGACATGGAGGATCGCACACTTATCCGTCCCCAGCTCCATTCCAATAGAATTGCTAAAATCACACGTGATGTTTAGCAATTCCATAAGATGGGAGCGACTGGAGGCGAATAACTTGAGATCATCCATGTAGAAAAGGTGGGTCACTTTTGTACCTCCTCTCCGAAGCTGAAATCCCCTCCCGGAACCCTCTAGTAAGGTACTGAGAGGGTTCAGAGAGAGGCAAAACCAGATTGGACTCAAACAATCGCCCTGGAAGATACCCCTTCTTATCCTTATGTGGTTCTCCGCAGCCGTCATCCGCTCACCTAGATGACAAAGGATCGTACTCCACTGCCCCATACATTGCCCGAGGAAGTCTCGAACTGTACAGTCAACCTTGTACAGCTCGAGGACCCTCTTAAGCCATGTATGAGGCACCGAGTCGAATGCCTTTTTGTAGTCTATCCAGGCGGCGGAGAGGTTCCGACGGTTGCGTTTAACCACCTTGCCAATGACCGCGTCAATGAGGAGTGGTTCCTTGGTTCCACGACCACCGCCCCTACATCCATTCTGAGCGCGCGACATCACCTGATTTGAGTTCAGGTGACGAGTGATTCTCGCGCTCAAAATGGATGTTAGTGTCTTGTATATCGTGGGTAGACACGTTATGGGGCGGTATTTGCTCGGGTCTGTGGTATCCTGATCTTTAGGAACCAAATGAGTGATCCCAGTAGTGAAGAGGCTCGGGAGCGACTTCTGGTCGAGAGCCTCTTGAAACTGTCGGGCGAGTACAGCGTGACACACCACGAACCCCTTCAGCCAGTAGTGATGCAGCCCGTCGAGCCCCGGACTTTTCCAGTTCGGGGCTCTACGGACCGCCTCAGCTACGTCATCCAGCGTTATGATGACGGGGTCCATGGGCGTAACATTCGCACACTGACTCGCCACAAGTTCCGTCCAAGGGCCCTCGCTGTTGTTTACGGGCTCTGACCACAGGCCGCGCCAGAATGCGATAGTGTCGGCCTGATTCGGTGCTGGGCCCGTTCCACGTACCATTGGTCGCTCCAGTGATTCATAGAGCCTCTTCTGATCACTCTGGAAGAGACGATTCTGGTTGAACCGTGTCGACCTCTCGGTATATCGCCGAATCCGCTTCCCCCAAGCAGCTATTCTCTGCTTCAGGTCGTCTATGCGCTCCGTCAGTTTTTGCGTTATATCCGGCTGGGACAAACTGATATTTGTCCCAGCAAACGCCATCCTGACAGTGCGCACAATTCTCGGCCTATTATTGCCCGACCTGAAGCTTATCAGTCTGCCGATGAGGGCCCTTGCCTTTGCGATACGGTCCTCAATCCTTCTTCTCCAGGCTGGGATGGCGCTACTTTGTCTAGTAGCGCGTCCAGCCGTGGAAACTTTGGCGCCAATAATGCGGCAAACTGCCAGTGCGGCGCCAAAAAGAATTGAGTCCGTCTCGCAAAGATCCCGGCTGGCTTCCAAATAGGTCACCAGCATTGGGTTGAGAGCCCTCACGACAGCCCGATTACGCTTGCTCAGGGGCATGCGCGGGAGTCGCGGTCGATTTTCGAGAGGCATACTACGCGTTTCCAAAATAGCCTCTTCCAATGTACTCCTCATTTTCTCTAGTTCTAGTTCCTGGGAGACTGTTCCATCATCGTCTGAACCAACCACAACTGAAAGGTTTACGGCGGCATCCACGTGTGCTGGTTGCTCTGCAATTTGTGGCGCCGCATCCTCAGCCGTAGCATTTTCATCCGATGAGGGAACAGCCTCACGTCGTAGCCGTTCGAGTTCGGTGCTATCGAATATGTTTGAGCGCAAGATATACCGAACTCGGTCTGCCAGGTTTTGCTCGGTGACGGTTATAGATGGCTCCAGCTCAGCAAAAAGTCGATGCATCCTAGCCCGATATGCAAAACCTCCAATTTCTCCCCCTTTCGCCCTAAAATACGCCCGCAATGCGTTGCTGTTCATCTGCATTGACCAACGCATGCGGCGTACTCCACCAGTGGCGGGTGCTGATTGCTGGGCCCGCGAAGACCCTGCCCACACCAAGCCAGCTGGTGGGGATGATGGATGCGAGGGGCTGCTAGATGGTCGTGCAGCACCTCGCGCTCGGCTGGCGGCCCGCATGCTGTCGCGTCCAGCGCCAGCTCCAGACGCGCCCCGGCGACCCCCAGGCAGCGGCCCTATACGCACTCTATTTGTTTCCATCATCCATGAAACGGGCGTCAATTAACGGGAGACGCCCAGGCCCGGCACCGTTTCATGATTTGGCCAAAAGCACAAGCGGGCCCAAATTAGCACCTCCAATTCTGCCGAGGCACGGCGCTCACACCTCTTGGCAAGTTGCTGACTGACTGCGCTGACGTAGCAGTTTTGTCACATAACCGTTACGCTGACGTAACGGTTATGGGCGATGGGGTCGTCACTTCCCTACGCCTTTTTATTATTATTATTTAGGGGTATCTATATAGTTTTCTCATCTGGTTGGGCTGTATAAATATATAATTGTAAATGAAAATGATAAACATACATAAATATCAACAAAATAAAATAAATACATAAAAAATACATAAATAAATAAAAACCCAACCAGATGGAAGCCCTCGGCAGGGGAGACCAAACGGCCGAGGGTTAGGGGGAAAGGGAAAGAAACTGGCGGACGATGCGGGCGGTATCGAGGAGCACCGCCTTCTGCATTTGAGCTTGGAGCGGTCCGTCACGGAGTCCCAGTCGCCTCAGATGACCCGAGAGGCTGACTGGGATTAACCCGTTCGCAGAGACGACTACAGGTATAATTTCGGCCGGCAATCCACCCCACATGTCGGTCACCTCGTGAGCCAGGTCCAGATATTTAGTCAGTTTATCTGTTTCGGCTTTCACGAGGTTCTCGTCATAAGGAATGGTAATGTCGACCAAAAATATCCTTGACTGTGCCCGGTCCATCAGCACAATATCAGGCTTATTCGCAAGAATAGTCCTGTCCGTGATGATGGCCCGGTCCCAGTAGAGCCTGGCGCGGTCATTTTCGAGCACGGCTTCCGGCAAGTACTTATAATACGGCAGTTTCCGATCCACGAGACCGTATTTCAGAGCGAGCTCCTGGTGTAGAATCCTGGCTACTAAGTTGTGCCTGTGCAAATACTCAGAGTTAGAAAGCGCCGAACAACCGGAGATGACATGCCTAAGTGACTCACCGGGATGGCGACAAGCTCGACAGACGTCAACGGTGCCATCCTTTAGGATGTATCTCCGATAATTGTTGGTCTTAATAACCTGATCCTGTATCGCACAGACAAAACCCTCGGTTTCCCCAAAGAGGTCACCGAAACGTAGCCATTGGAGGGAGGAGACTGTGTCTACGAAAGGCTCATGTAGAGCCTTGTAGAACCTCCCGTGGAGCTCTTTCTCCTTCCATACGGTCTCCCGGTCGGAAATGCTCTGTACTGCCGGGTCTTGCCATTGCTCGTTGGCTAAGGATAGAGGGGTAAGTCCTTTATCACAACAAATAACGTCCCTATAGTATGGATCATCCGCTCTCGTCAGAAAGTAATTATTATTATTATTATTATTATTATTATTAGTTATTATTATTATTATCATTATAACAAATATCGTATTTATAATAACCGCACTCGCTTAAGGTGGAAGTTCCAGGGTGGCCCGCGAAATTCAAATTTTCTTACGTTTTTTGCAATTTTCAGATCAGTGTCAGGTTGTATGTTTAACAAAATATGATTCGCGAGCGTAACGAGTATGTATTTACAGAATTATAATAATTATAATCACCAATACAAAAATCAGTCCAAATAAATCGTTAGTCATTGAAGTATAATGTACCCATAATAACTCAATGTCGTTACTATGTAAATGTATGTAATGTGTTTAGCTATCTAAAATCGTAATCATTATCTTTATGACTAAATGCTTTGTTGATCTCGAAGAATTGAGTAACGTATCGTAGTCAGTTTTTTTTAATTTAGTTTTTCTTAAATACTTGGTCGGTGGTTATTAAAGCCTAGTAAATTTCACCATAGGCCTTATTATACTCCTTTTTATTGTGTATTTTTTTTGTTTTATTATGAGTTTTATATCACTTTTAAAATGTTATAGATGCAAATAAATCGTACGCTTTTATTATTAAACTAATGTCGTAGTCAGAAAAAGACTAGGTCTTTTTCTGCAGTCCTAGCAGTGCAAAGACAAAGTGTGTCGAAAAATTAAGCCTTCGACATTCGAAGATATTAAATTGTGTAAATTATTGGTCACGCGGCTATGCTCTCTCGAACCGTGTCGGATTGCGATTTGATGATTGTGAGGGAACAGAGTGCACCTGTGCTTGCGCATACATTCGGATACTATAATTCTGTACTGTGCTGATGAGCTAGTCTCCGTTGAGGCTAGCCGCTATGACAGAATTTTGGTTGGGAGGACACTCAACCCAATAATAAACCCAATTTTCAACTCAACCTAAAGCCGGCTACTCACTTGCCTGCCGCAGGGACAATCTAGGGTGTACGAGTGGGGATGACCCTTAATTGCCTCCTTAATTGTGATGTGTGTAGGCAAGCAGGGGCAATTTTCTAAGTCGGCCCTGCGGCAGGGCGGCAGGGGCGCAAGGTCTTCCTTGCTCCCTAGAGCGGCCCTGCCGATGTCGCGTGTGTAGAGCAATTGGGGCAATTTCAATCAGTTCGTTGCGACTGGTTGCGACTTTCGCGCGGAGCACACGTGTACAAGTCACAGTGGATACAATAAAGAATGTCAAATTTAGACACTGGTGATAAAAGTGTATAAAGAGCGGTTTCTTTACCAGTATCTGGGCATTTTTTTATTTGTTTGTAGTGGGCAATATCACGTTGTCCATTGTGGTTAATTTTTTCCTACCTAAAATTGAAGCCCGCTCTCTAGTTAAGTCTTAAAAAAAAAATAATAAATAATAAAAAATAATAAAAATAAAAAATTATAAGCAAAAAATTAAAGTTGGTTTGGAAATTTCTATTTTTTATCACTGTCCCATCTTGTTCATGTCAGACGTTTTACCTCCCTGTTTTAAGTAGATTCACGATATTTTTACATTTATGGTGTCATTAAAAGAAACACAAGCTCACTTTCCATTTTAATTAATGTAGTTTTAATCAATATATTAAAATATTATGAAATAAATAGTTTAGTGATTGGTATAAAAGTTGGGCATGGTGGAAAATTCAGCTGAGTTACGCTAATATTTCCAAGACAATAGCAAAATCTACTACAATAGTATTATTTTCATAAACTACCAACCCTACAATGGTTGATTCACAATAAGTTAGCCATTTTGAGTTCACAGTTAGAATGTAACATCGTTAGGATTTGGTTCTGTACCGGTTAGTACGGGTTAAAAACTCAGCTGATTTACGAAGATTTCATAAAAACCCTCATTTACACTGAGTTTTATTAAGTACCTAGTAAAACAATTTCACATCAATTATATTTGAACGTAATTTTTTTACGTAATCTTTTTATACAGCCTGCGTACCAGCCGAGGTTTCAAGCTATATGTTTTTTTTTATTAAATTGTTTCTACACACGCGAAGTTGCTGTTTGTTTTAAAGCTGAAAGGTTAAGCAATACTTATAACGTTATCCGTAATGTAATTTTTGTATTATGTACATACTTTACATACATATAATGACATCGATCGGCAGGCGATCGCTAGACAGTAATTTGAATTTAAATGAAACAAGCGGCGAACTGCGACTTTGCCTGATGCCTTTCAAACGTTTCAGCGTGATTGAGTAACAAACAAACATCTAAACTTTCGCATTTATTATATTAATAGGATTTAATCATTTATATTGGTTTATTTAGGTGTCAAAATGGCTCTCACTCCTGCTGAACGCATGAAAAAATATGGAGAGAAGTTGAAAGCAGATCCACAAAAATACGAAGAAGTCAAGAAAAAACATGCAGCACGAGTAAAAAATAAAACTAAGAAGATATTTGAGCTAACAGAATACAAGAAAGAAAAAAGGCGGAAAAAATGGAGAGAGCAGAAACGGAAGCAGAAGAAAAATAAAACTCAGGGTAAAAATGAACAAAATATTATATCATCTACTGTGAATGCTCGAAATAAGAAGAGGACGTTAAGAAATAGATTGGCCCGTAAATATAATGCCGCTTTAAAAAAAAATCAAAATTTGAAAACAGCACTTGAGACGTCAAGAAAACGCCTATATCGTTATAAAAAAGAAATGAATAAAAAAGTTCAAACTCTTGAAGAAACTATTAGTAAAATGAAAGCTAGAGATGAGCTGTTAGAGAGTTGTTTGAAAACGTCATACGAAAAGTGTAAGAAATACGAAGATAGGAATGTTTTTAAAACTTTAACTGAAAATGAAGCCACAAAGAAATTAAAAAAGAAGACGTTTGTTTCTAAACTATTAGGTTTAAAGGGAATAGCACGAAAAACAGCTAAAAAAACAAAACAAAATGAAATATGCAAAGAAATACGAAGTTTTTTCTTGAGAGACGATATAAGCAAAAGTACGTCTGGGAAAAAAGAGTGCCGCACATTGAAAAAAAAAGAACAGATAAGATATCTTACCGATACCCTGTTTAATCTGTATCAGATTTATCGAGCAGACGGCGGAACAAAATCGTTTGCCACGTTTTATAAATATCGACATTTTTATGTTTTATCGCCTACTGTACAGAAAAGAGATACTTGCATCTGTATCAAACATAGCAATTTTGAAAAAATATTCTCTGCACTACAAAAACTTGGAGTTTTGTCAAAATATAAAGCACTAGAAAATCTTTTGGCTCATTTCACGTGTGATATTAAATCAAAAAAATGTATGTACGGTGAATGTGATCCATGTAAAGGACAAGAATTGGAGTACGATTTAAAAGGCAGACAGATAACTGAAGAAATGGAATGGGAACAGTGGGAGAACATAAATCATGAATACATAAAAAGGACAATAATAAAACTGTAAAAACAAAGCGAATGGCGAAAGTAAGAAAAACAGGGACCGTGGAAACATTAATTCAGAATTTTAAAAGTAATATACCGCTATTCAAAAAACATTATTACAATTGGAAACATCAGCAACACCAATACAGAAAGTGTATAACCGAACTCAAAGAAAATGAAGCCGCTCTACTCTGTGACTTCTCAGAAAATTACTATGGTAAACTAGCCGAGGAAGTACAATCTATGCATTTCGGTGCCGCGAAACAACAATTTACCCTACATACAGGGATGATTTACTGGGCTGGAGGTTCACAATCATTCTGCAGTATTGCTGATAAAAATGCCCATGATCCAGCAGCTATATGGGCTCACCTTTTCTCCAGTCATAAAGTTAGCCAAAGAGCACAATCCTTTACTTAAGGTTATTCACTTTTACTCAGACGGTCCGTGTACTCAGTACCAGCAAAAGAAAATTTTTTTTACACAATTTATTTACCTTCAAATTAGGCCTTGAGTACTCGACATGGTCATTCACCGAGAGCGGACAATGAAAATCAGTGGCAGATGGAATAGGTGGTGCAGTAAAGAGGTCCTTGGACAAACAGGTAGCTTATGATAATGATATTTCCTGTGGTGAGCAAGCTGTAAAGATATTGTCAAAATGCATAAAGTCAGTAAAATGTCTTTACATATTTGAAAATGATATAGACAACATAAATAAACTGGTTCCTGAAGATTTCAAGCCTTTAACAGGCACTATGCAAACACACCAAGTTATTGCTAAATCACCTGGCGAAATTCAATATCGCCCACTATCTTGTTTTTGTGGCATCAACAGAGGATTGTGTGATTGCTTTGGCTTATTTTCTCATACCTACGGAAAGCCAATCCTAAAAACTGATTTAAGTTGCTCTAATCTTACTAGTAAAGTTACAATAACAGCTGAAATTCATGCAATACCAATCACTAGTTCAAAAAAAGTTGTATCTGTTTCGTCCAAACAACCACATAATATTCCTACAAATTTTGAGGAAGAAGAAGACATTATAGTAGTAGAAATAGTTGGCAACAAATAACAGGAAAAGAAAAAACAAGAGAGAGTAGAAGAAATTTATTCTGCGACATTTAAATGTATAGAAAAAGATAAAGAAAAAATAGACAGAGAAGTCGGTGGTGAGATAATAGGATTGGAACAAAAAGAAGAACAAGACAAAGAATACGAGATCAGTGGTGCGGCATTTGATTCAATTATAATTCCTTTAGATAAAGATTTGTTATTTGATTTTAATAATTTTGAAGAAATGTGTGATAATCTAGAAGTTTTGGGTGAGTCAGACGTCAATGTCGAAGACAGCAAATATAAAATAACCAAAAGAAAGCGAAATTGCATTCAAGAAGAAAAGTGGGAAATAAAATCACAAAAGATACCTAAATTAAATACAGAAAAAGAAAATATTTTTCCAAAATATCAGACAAAGTCTATTAGAAATGTCGTCAGCCGTCACTTTGAGTGCCACAAATGTGAAATACGAACATCATTGCAATTGAAGAAAAAATGTATTACGTGTAAAAATTTTGTTTGTTTTACTTGCGATAGTTCAATTATACCTAAAGATTGTTACAACGATTTTATTTGTGATATTTATTTTGGTGACTAGACCTTTAATAATTCCATTTTCTCTTTATTTTTTATGGTACATAAAGTGTTTATTGTAAACTATGCCTAACTTTTCCATACGCTTCCGCTGAGTGATGGTCCCCTGTTGAGGCAATTTATTTTAGTTAATGTTTTAATTGTTAAATAAAGAAGATCTCATATATTTAATTAAGATTAATCTACTCGATACTAGTATTTAAATACTTGTTTAAGTTTTAATTCAGATTCTCATTTTTTGCCAAATAAACAAAACTTTATTATGTTAATTTAATCATACTGTAACAGAGGATAGAAAATTATGTTTTTTCTATGTTTGAATAATGTTTTAGAAATTTTTGAGAGAATTTAAAATAATATGTTTAGTTTCTTCAATAAATAACGATTGTTAATTGTACTTTTTTTTTTTAATAACCTATAAACGGGAGTACTTTATGTGTAACGCAGCGGAAGAAGATTTCAGGTCATTGTCCATTCAAATTGCAATTTTGTCATATTCTACCGCATTTTCTCTTATTTTTTTGTTATTATAACAAAATTTAGATATTATAGAGTCAATCTGAAGTAAGAAACCCCCCAATATCATGACAATTTTTTTTGGCGTCATTTTGTCACCATACAAACTTTTATAAAACCGCCCATCTCCTTTTTGTCTTTTTTTGCGGTAGAACCGCAGAAAGAACGTTATTTGAACGTTGTAATTTACAAATAACATTACTGGGATTTGTTACCGAGTAGATATCTACCTAACTTACCATAAGGACCAGTATAGGAAAGAAAATATTCCAATAGTATTATAATTGCTGAAATATTAATAAAATGCAATTAACTAAATTATTAAATAAAAATTAACAGTGGTAGAGCCACGCGGCAGCTTTTGCTGTCGCACGGATGGGCCGGCTCGAACCGGGGTGGTACCACGACCTCACAGAAATACCAGCGTGAAGTAGAGGTTTACCTCTGCGATTCGCTTGGTGAGTGTAGGTGGCCGGAGGCCCTTTTTACTGGAAATGAGGCATTCCATCTTAGTCCTAATGGGTGACAACGCATCTACATTTTGATTTGTAATAGAGGATATATGTAGATGTCTATGGGCCGCAGCAACCACTTACCATCAGGTGGACTGTGTGCTCGATTGTCACCCTTATCCTATAAAAAAAAAATACAAAATTTCAGTAATTAAATTTATTAAAATTCATCATTAGAAAACTATCCCGGCTATTTGTAACATTAGTTAAATTATAGTTACTAAGCACTAGTTAGTTAAGTTAAAAGTATCGCAGAATAAATTGGTTATATTAAATTATGAGCCATAATTTAATATATATATATCTTTATATATAAAAAGTACGTGTCACGTTGTTTGTCCGCGATGGACTCCTAAACTACTGAACCGATTTCAATGAAATTTTTGGTCAATGTGCAGTTTGGTCCAACTTAAAAGATAGGATAGCTTACATCTCAATTTATAGTCGCAGTATAATATTATTTTATTGCAAATTATTTGTCTACTATTTGACAGTCACAATTATCTGTTAGCTCCAAATGATTCTGTCAGATGACAATATCTGTTGACTGGATTAAGTAAATATTCAATAGATGGTGCTAGGTTAAAAATACAAACGTTTAATATAAGCTACAATTTAGTAGTATAACCACCACGTGTTGCTGTAAGTATTCTACAGATGGAACCGATTTCAATGAAATTTTGCAGACTGTGTGCAGTTTGTATCAACTTGAGAGATAGGATAGTTTTTATCCCGATAAGTGACCCTCAATTTTTTTATTGCTAATTTCAGGAGTTTTTTGGGAAAGCAAACGGTCGTTTGGAAAGGGCAGAACAACGTCTGGCCGGTCAGCTAGTATATATATATATATATATATATATATATATATATATATATATATATATATATATGACATAATTTATGACGAGTGTAGGAGTGTAGTCACATTTAATTGTCATTGATAGCCTAAAAATAGCGTGGCAGAGCTATGCTGCAGCTTATAAGCACTATATTATGGTTGTAATTATTAGTTAATTAGTTGTTTTATTGATAAATGTGGGTGTCTTTGGGCCACAGTGTCCATTTACCATCAGGTGGACTGTGATCATTTGTCACCCTAATTCTATATAAAAAAGTGCCAAGGCTATATATACCGATTCATTGATATTTCGATAAAACTGGCGCCATTCTCAACGTATTCGTCCAGCGAGACGTACAGTACCTCTTTGACGTACACTCTCATACTGAACGGCAGGAATGTGTGTAGAGACAGTTCAGATATTGCTCCGATCGCTGTACACCCTAGATTGCCCCTGCGGCAGGTATGCTGGCATGCCCCATGTCAGTTTCAAGTCGAGACAACCGATGGACTGATCATAATCACGAGGAGTGTGTTTGTTTGTCAGTTTGTTCATCATTATACTAATGACTTTAAATACTGTTAAGCGAGGCAATTTATATGTATTTTTTTTAGAATTTTAAGTCTTAATTGCCGCATTCATGTGATTATTGATCACAGATATTTCTTCTTCTTCTTTTTTTTTTAAAACGTTACCCCCACACTAGGATTTTCTCCTGTGTCGTGGAGGCAGTTTACAAACATAAATTGCGCAAGGACAAACATCCATACCCGGAACAGTTATTTGTAGGCCATACAAATACTTGTTCCGTGCGGGCTTCGAACCCGCGACCCCCAGCGCAACAACTGATTTAATCTATTACGTTTAAATTTATTATTTGAGTTTAAAGCAGTAGGGCTTATTATCCTATCATAGTAAAATAAGGCCTAGTAGCAAGGTCTTTAGAAATGATTAATTTTGTTTTTCTTTATGGCAAATGTTACAATTATTCGTTCATACTTTATAGAAACTGTACTTCCCTTAGCTAGGCCTTATTAACCGCAGGTACCTTAGTATTCTATGGTTTCTAAGTATATCCACCTATTATTACCACAAATATCTGTTTTGTTGATTTTGTGGTCGTAAGCACGACTGCTGATCATGTGGTCACAAGATCAAGTCCCGGGTTGGGTCGGGAAATTCTCAAACGCATCCTGGAGTCAGGAAGTTGGAGGTGTTACATGCCCGTGCCTCGGAAAGCACGTAAAATTGTTGGTCCAGCGCCTGATCTCTCTCCGGTCGTGTCGGATCGCCATCCCATCGAACTATGAGAGTGTATTTGTGCTTGCGCACACAATCGTGCACTATAACGCTGTCTTACGTAGATGGCTATTCTTCGGTGAGACTGGTGCTCGTGATCGAAATTCGGTTTGGAGATCTTTCCTACAAATAAAGGATAAAAATAAATATTCGTGTTAAATATCATATTACAATTAAAGTTCAACCTACCTTTCATCATATTAGGAAAATTTTACCATGAATAGTCTTTTCTTGTTATTATTTTTTCCGTTTCTAACACCATATATAAAAAATGTGTGTGCAGTTCACACTCGGTAAAAGAGAAACCTTCAAATTAAATTAAATATAAAACAAAAACAATTAACAGTAAATTATTTATTTAATTTGATTATTTTCAACCACGTGTACGGCAAAAATATAAGATAAAAGTTTAATTTTAAAGCAAATAAATGTTACAATTTTTATTTTTAAACATGTACAAAACAATATTTTCTTTTGACCAAACTTGCTTTGTAATAGCGACGTCTACTTAATTCTATAGGGAAAATCATTTCATCGTACAAAAATTGATTGACTCTCGCAGTGGTCCGTAAAATGGACACTAGATGGTCTAAACACGTTTATACTCAACCAAATCTATCTATGTTTTTTGCCATGAGCCGGGGTTTCTGCGTCACGCGACTAGCATATCTATATCGATTGTGGAAAGGAAAAGAAAATTACCAAGCGACATATAGGCAACTTTACAGGAGAGCTGATTAAAGTTTGAAAATTAGAAAAAGAAATTCATATTAATTGTACTATTTACCCTAGTGGAATAATTCTTATGGCTCCAGTACAGGCTGGCCGAGCGCGCTTGGCGAGCGCGCTCGGCAGATTTTCGTGGTACCGTTCACACGTTGGCGTGTTTCATTCTGCGTTGGTTGCTAGATGATGATGGACGGTAGGGCAATCGCGGCCGCTGTCATATACTTATTACTATATTATACTATACAGCGCTTCACTCTTCTCAGAGTGAACGAAAAAAAAACTACACATACAACAATAATCCCAGTTTGTCCTTTTTAGGGTTCCGACCTCAAAAGGAAAAAAGAAACCCTTATAGGATCTACTAGCTGACCCGTGCCCGCTTCGCTGGGGTTTTTTTCAAAATAAAAGATAGCCCAAAAGAAACCTATCCCTATCCCTGAGCAACATAAACTCAGAGATAATTTATAATAATATTTATCATTAGGTAGGTACTCTGAAATCGCAACTAAACATGTATTATTTAATGCAATAAGGCAAGATACTTACTCTGGTTTTATTTTTATGTTGCTCATGTTTGGGGTTCCATATAATTGATTCATTGTGAGAATCAATCAATGAACCTAAATATTTCACTCCATAATTATTAAATCGTAATGCGTTGGTATGCATATAAGTAACATTAAAAATATATTATATTGAATTATATATTTTTTCCTAATATAAATATATATATATATATATATATATATATATATGCATGCGTAATATATATATATATATACGTGTGTGTGTGTGTGTATGTATATGTATATATTTGTATTGTATATGTATATTTATGTAAGTGCACACTTTGACTACCTCTATTTCCTTAAACTATCCTTCAATAGGCCTGCTGGAAGATATTTCATCATGGAATAGGCAGTGCCTTTGTACATAATTATGTTTTTACCATTTTCCTATCGAATTATGTATGTACATAAACTGTTAAATAAATAAATATTTCCTCATTAGTCCATGTCGCCGTGTTGAATTTTTGTTAAGTGTTGAGTTTTATTATGCAGACACTACAGTCTACTTCGACGCGTAACTATGAACCACAAACTATATAGAAATGAACACTCGGCCAACGTGTGATCGCTGTTTCCGGCTTGCGCCAAATTTCTTTGATTTGTGCACGGAAAACCGACACTATACGGCTTGTAGGCGAGTGTTGGCCGCAAACGCCAAATACACACAAAACGGCCCAGTACACGTTGGCCGAACGCACTCGGCGAGCGCGCTCAGCCAACGTGTACTGGAGCCATTACATGATTGAAAAACTGTTTGGACACTTTATTACCTACTTTAAGTACCCGATTTGCTTACCATTTCCGAAGTTTTTAATTTCCGAACGGAAAATACCGACCTACCGACAAGCGACTTTAGAAGTAAAACCCGAAAAAAATCATAATCAGAAATTTTTGAAGAATTTGAGCATGGAATAAATACCTTTATAATATAGACACCGGCAAAATTAGCGGAACACAAAAAAAGCAGGATTTTAAAATCTTTTAAGTACTTGAGGAACTGGCCAGTTATGATATTTTTTTAATTTATTGTCAAATTTGAAAATAGAAAATTAGATGACATACACTTTTTTCATTCATTTGTTTTATTTTCCCGAACAATACGTTTTGTCAACTTGTTCGAGTAATAACTACGTAATTGTATTTTTTTTGAAAAATTGCACTTAATGGTTTTTTATAAATTTGTTATTCTATAGGCAATTTTGTTTATTAAAAGCTCTTTATTATGCCTGACTTAACATCACTAGAAATCATTAGGGCTGATGAAATGAGAAGAAATGGCCATACCTACAGATCGATTGCCTCAAGGCTTCGTCGACCAGTATCAACGATTCATCGCAGCATCCAGCGGTACAGATCGTCTAATTCTCTTGTGAGGAGGAGGGGTCAAGGTAGAAAAAGATGTACATCGAGGCGAGATGACAGTTTTTTACAACTTGGAGTTCGTAGGAATACGCGATTAACGGCTGTACAAGCTCGAAATGAACTGGAAGACGTTCGAGGAGTACGAGTAAGTGAGCGTACAGGTTGCAGGAGATTTGAAGAAGTTGGTTTAGGGTCGTATATACCTGCCAAAGACCCAAAACTTGAGAGACGTCACCGCGTAAACCGATTAAGCTATGCGCGAGAACATCGTCATTGGGATTTGAACGAATGGCAGCAGGTTCTCTTTACTGATAAGTGCAGAGTTCTTTTAAAACAGATCGATGGGAGACAGCGAATATGGAGACGCAAAGAAGAACGCCACATACAGTCTAATTTTGAACACACAGTGGCTTATGGTGGCGGCTCGATTATGGTTTGGGGAGGGATATGTTTGGGAGCTCGCACGGAGTTAGTGACAGTCACAGAAGGGACCATGACAGTAGATCGATACATCAGAGACATTTTAGAAGAACATGTTGTACCATTTACCCCATTTATTGGTGACGATTTTATTCTAATGCAAGATAATGCTCGTGCTCATAGTGCACAATCGGTACAGGCATATCTGAGCCACGTAGGTATACCGGTGATGCAGTGGCCAGCAAATTCCCCCGATATGAATCCGATAGAGCATGTCTGGGACTTGCTAAAAAGAAGGGTTAAATCCAGAATGCCATCCCCCAACAATCTGAATGAACTTGGAAACGCATTACTTGAGGAGTGGGAGCGGTTGCCTCAAGAAATCATCGATAACATAATCTGTAGCATGCCCACACGAATGGAAACCGTAATCAGAGCAAGAGGGGGAAACACTCGTTATTAATTTTGCTTTAATTTTATTATTAAATCATTTAATGCTTACTTTTTTTTATTTTTTGTGATGGTTCATAATCATCTAAAAATTTCACTTATTTCAAATTTCTTTATTTTTCAATAAAAAATAACGAAGACTTTTCAGTCGTTGTTAAAAGATGTTAATCAATTTGTTATTTTGTGCCTAATTACATTTTCGTCAAATATATGCGTTATTATCTCATAGTCTCACTTTTTTTTCTGTTCCGCTAATTGTGCCGGTGTGTATAAAAAGAACATTTTTATGATCTGGTAAAAGTTACTTACCACTTCATGATTGATTAATTTCTGTCTGTGATATTTTTACCAGATAACAAATTAAAGTAAGGTTTGGCCCTTAATAATTCAATCCGGATTTTAGGTTTGCAAAGGAAAAAACAGTGTTTGTTTATTAAACATCAATTTTTTTAATCAAAAAAATTTTCAATTTCGAGATTCAAAATCACGTTCCCGAAACAAAACAGCCTTCTAAATTAAAATTAAAAGTACCTCCACAAGTTACAAAATACCGTCTGAGACTTTCAGTTTTATAAAAATAAAAAGAGTTGACAAGTACATTGTAACGCTAATTATTTAGAATTATTTAACGAACTATAAACTTTTTTATACATAGAAGAGAGGACAAACGTGCATGCGGCTCGCCTGATGGTAAGTTTCAACCGCCACGCACGAGCATTCATAACACCAGGGGAATTGAAGGCCAGCATTTTAAAGAGGAGTAAGCTCGTTTTTTGAAAGTCCCTAAGTCATATTGGTTCAGAAAAAACACCGGTTGTAAACAATTGCACAAAGAAGTTGTGGCAAGAAAAGAAACTCCAAATAAATCGCATAGTGATGGACCCCAAGCATCCAGATGGTGTGGATGCTGTCATGAGTTTCGTCACAAGGTGCGTTGGTGGAATTTGGTGGCTGGAATTAATCCAAATAATTCCTCAAATTCTCTTCGCAGTGCCAGTGAATCGAGCTGATCAGAAAGAAGTTGATAATGAACTATTTGAGCCGCTCTTTACTCGATATCATCAAGTGGAACTGTGGAATGAGGTGGTAATGAGGTGTCACAGCCTGGAAATGAGAACAGTATTCCATTTGAGGCCTAACCTGCGTCTTGTAAAGATACAAGCGGTGTGCCGGGATGAAATACTGTTCCGCCCTGCTGAGCACGCCAAGCTTTTTAGAAGCAAAATCTGCCTTCCCTTCCAAGTGACCGCTGAACTGTGCATCATTCGATAAATGGACGCCGAGAATTAAAAAGCCCTGAAATTGAAGCGATACTACAAAAGGGGTTCTTTTTAGCGGTGAACACGCAAACCTGTGTCTTCAGAGACCAATCCGAGATTTTATTTAACAAAGATTTGACTTCAGGCACAAGTTTCTTCCGATACTCGACAACGTGTTCTCGAGAAACATTGGTACGGCCGATGGAAAATACATCACCTGTGCTGTCATTCGTATACCAATGAATGTTACTGGTTTGCAACATATAATTGATATTCAACATAAATAGTGGAGGTGTTAGCACGCAGCCTTGTGGAACCCTACCAAAAATGGGCTTGCAGTCGGAGCATGCAAGAAAATTGGTGATCCAATTGCACAATTTCTTAGGAACCAAATAGGAAGGGAGCTTCGAAAGAAGCACTTTGTGCCAAACTTGATCGAAGACCTCTGATATGTCAAAACTAACGGCCAATATCTTCCTCTTGGACTCTACTGCATCCATCATATTGGGAGTCAGGTACACTAGAAGATCACTAGCTGAGTGACCGCGGCGAAATCAGTAATGGCGTTTAAATCAGCTGGTGGATCTCAAAGTACGTAATCAGCTGGAAGTTTATAATGGTTTCCATGATTTTGGAGTACAAGGAGGTAATAGACCTGTAGCTGAACTGTCGCTATTTTTAGGTATCGAGTGCACTAAAGCTATCTCCATGAGTTCGGGGCTACCCCTACGCCTAGTAGGACATGTCTTTAGTACATTATGAAGAACTTCATCAATTTTACCCGACTTGTTAACATTCAGGGAGAGGAGTGCTTTGCGCACTGAGCACTCACACTGCAGAATGGTCAGCAGTGTGTTCCTCCCGTCACCGAGAGTCGAGTTGGACGCAACCTAACAGCAGAGCCTAACAGATCGGCTTTCTCCCTTGCAGCATGGCCAGTGAGTCATTCTTCCTGTGCAGAGATGAAAGAGATGGCTGACAGAAGTTCCCTTGGACAGCCTTGGCGAGAAACTAGAATGCTCTACGAGACGAGACTAATATCTCGCCAATTCTGCAGATTTACGCAGGAATCAGTGCACTGCTTTGCGTAAGCAATGACTCTTTTGTCGGACCTAGAAGCGGAACTTTCTTAATTTTATTATACTTCTTATATTTTATTATACTTCTTTTCTTCTTGGTGTTTGGCATCCTGGGACACCGAGGCACAGCCCAGGCCCGGTAGCACTCCTGCTTATGGCAAGATGCAATTTTAAATGAGCTATCAATTCATAGCTGAGATCTACCTCCGAGGGGCACTGCAGATGATGGAATAAAAAGGTCCGTTCCCTGAAGTTCCATATCACCGACAAAATCAGCAATAACGATGGAATCATCCGGCGGTAAGCAACTTCACGAGGTACTTGGAACTAATACCTGTATTAATTAAAGCTAGGTACATTAATTTTCAAAAACGCAGGTCCTTTCGCAGTTGTAAAAAAAGAGTAACTCACACATTAGCACACAACTAAAGAATATTATGTAACACTTAAATGAAAATAATCACCGCTTCTCTAGACAAAGCGGCGAGTCATTGGGACGCGCGGTCACACACCTATTCACCAAGCGCCAGCTTGTAGCTTGGTGATTTAATTTTTTGTTCCTAACAACCACTTCAATATTAAATCACAACCTAGTTACACGGCAGTTCAAGATCAACGCCGAAGGCTCAACTGACGTTTTATTAAATAAATATTCCTGGAAGAGATATTTTTACGCCAAAATATATTAGAAAACGGCAGGTCACATTAATCTAAGCGACAAAATTACAGGAAGGAAAAATATCACTAAAAATCTTTTTGTTAATCAGACTTGGTAAAAAATATCTAAATGACAAATAGCTAATATTATGGACAGGTAAAAAGGTAAGAGGCTGCAAAAAAATAATTTTTTTACATAGGAAAAGATAGCCAGACACATTTTTAATTTTTCATAAGTTCAGGAAAAAGTAACTTTAAACCAAAAATAAATTATATCAAAAACAGGATAAATTTACTGAGTAGAAATACGGTAGATTGAAAATTGTCCTAAACGCCATATATTTTTAAATGACGAAAATTATCGTCGGTTGGTCGCCGAAAACTTCAAAAAATTCTCGAATTATAAAATAACTAAACGACATTAAACTCATCGTAGAAGCACGAAAGTAGGACCAATCGACGCAGAAAAAAAGCTGATTCCAATTATTTATATAACTCAATATCGACCAAAGTGTCGCTTGGTAATTTTTTCCTTTCCAGCGTCGATATGGTTAATTTTTCGGCGTTTTTGTTTTGAATTTAAATAATTTGTTTTTTATAGGAGAGGGGGTAAACGAGCATGCGGCTCACCTGATGGTAAGTGACTACTGCCGCCCATGAACAACTGCAACACCAGGGAGGGAATTGCAGATGCGTTGCCGGCCTTTTAAAAAGGAGTAGGCTCTTTTCTTGAAGGTCCCTAAGTCGTATCGGTCCGGAAAAATCGCTGATGGTAATTGATTCCACAAGGAAGTCGTACGAGGCAGAAAACATCTTCTAAATCGCACAGTGGTGGACTGCCAATCATCCAGATGGTGTGGATGGTATCGGGAGTTCTGCCGCGATGTGCGTTCGTGAAATTTGGCGGCTGGGATTAATCCGAACAATTCCTCAGAGCACTCCCCGTGGTAGATGCGAAAGATGCAAAGGGATGCAACATCTCTTCGCAGTGCAAATGAATCGAGCCGATCGGAAAGGGCTCGGTCGTCGATGATTCGAGCCGCTCTGCACTGGATGCGGTCAAGTGGAAGGAGCTGGCACTGGGGAGACCCTGCCCAGAGATGGGAACAGTATTCCATGTGAGGCCGAACTTGCGCCTTGTAAAGTTGCAGGCGGTGCGCCGGCATGAAATACTGTCCCGCTCTGCTGAGCACGCCAAGCTTTTTAGAGGCCAATTTGGCCTTCTCTTCCAAGTGACCACAAAACTGCACGTCACTCGATATGTCGACTCCGAGGATTCCGATACTGGCTGAGGCAAGAAGGGGAGTGCCTTGAAACTGAGGAGATACGACAAAGGGGTTCTTTTTAGCGGTAAACGCGCAAACTTGTGTCTTCTGAGGATTAAACTGGACTAGATTTAGTCGCCCCCAATCCGAGACTTTGTTCAGCAAAGACTCGACTGCAGACACAAGTTTGTTCCGGTACTCGGCGACGTTTTCCCGAGAAATATTGGCACGGCCGGTGTATAGAGCATCACCAGTGCTGTCATCCGCATAGCAATAAATGTTACCAGTTAGCAACATATCATTGATATGCAGGAGAAACAGCGTTGGTGATAGCACGCAGCCTTGTGGAACACCAGCGTTGATAGGCTTGAAATCAGAGCATGCACCGTCTACTACGACCTTGATGCTCCGATCTGCAAGGAAGCTGGTGATCCATTTGCACAATTTCTCGGGAAGCCCATAGGAAGGGAGCTTCGAAAGAAGCGCTTTGTGCCAAACCCGATCGAAGGCCTTCGCTATGTCCAAAGTAACGGCCAACGCCTTCCCCTTGGACTCTACTGCCTCCGCCCATCTATGGGTCAGGTAGACCAGAAGATCACCAGCTGATCCACCCCGACGAAAACCGTATTGGCGGTCACTAATCAGCTGGTGATCCTCAAGGTACCGCATGAGCTGGCAGTTGATAATGGATTCCATTATTTTGGAGAACAAGGTGATGGCGATATGCCTATAGTTAAATTGCATTACGTTATCATGTTCATAGCAAATTCAAAAACATTGCTATGAACATGATATCGTCTCTGTCAAAACGACCGGGATAGTAAAACATCACATGACATGAAGAATTCCCGGCTACCCTGTCGTTGACTGATTTGGTTTTGCCGAACATACAGAAATTTTCTATATTGTAGGGTAAATACTTAGAATTGTTATTATTCTAAGGGTAAATATTAAAAAGTAAAACCACCAATAATACACGTCGGCCTGAAGATAAAATTGCGTTAATTTCGCGTAGGTAGTAGGTATAGTGGCATAGTATACAGTACAAAAGTTAAGCACCAAGATAAGAGTGAAACACTCCAACATGAGGAACTAAATTACTCTCTGGGGTTGTTTCACCACTAATGAATTAGTATTATTGAGAAATAAATGTATTTTTATTTATTACGATACTACATACCATTTCGTGTAAGTGTGGGGCGTAGCTCTTTTTTTTTTCCGATACTTAGCTGACACTGTCGCGTGCATAGATAACGTGCAACGTGAAAACAAATTCTAAACTGACGTCTCGCTGTCAATATTATTGACAAGTGCACACTGCACACATTGTCTTCACTGAAGTTGAACATAGACCGGCCCTAAGGAATGCCACAAAGCAATTCTGAGCCACTTGCATGATCAGTTTACCGATTTGTTGATCTTTGTCGGTTTCTCAAGTTCTACTGTGGGTATCCTCTTTATTTCTTTATTCTTTTTTTAGCTTGCGTTTCCTCATTGTTGCGTACAATTATTAGTGTTATATATCAATAGATGTAGTACATCTATTGATGATACTAATAAATGCCGATGTATACTTATACTGGGAATCACCGTTATGAGGCGACCGGCCTGCCAATCAGGCAATTGAATTTAAATGTTTTGATTTATAAATTAAAACATTTTGTCTACTCACACGGAACTTAATTAAAAAATTAGTTTAGTTTTACACCTTCTTTAATTATGAGTTTCTGAGTTCACACGTCGTATTAAAAATTCGGCATTTATTTCTACAAATTTATTTAATGAAATTACTATAATTCGTATCGGGTAACTTGCAGGAAAAGATAAGTTGGTGTAACAGCGGAAATATGAATAAAACTACTTCAATATTAATTTCATTTTTATTACAAAAAAATTATTAAAAATCATTCAACTTAGCTTCTAATGCTACAAACTAAATTATAACCTATTCTTATATCATAAACGCTATGTTAAATGGATGTTGAAATGCTGGCAGTGGAAAAATACAGTAACTATTAATGACACTGCTAAATATCTGTAAGTGATACAACTATTGTTTGTACAACACCACCACTGAAGTGTAAAAACTGTATATTTGGAAGTCCTTAATTGTACTATTCTCATACACCTAGTAATTAAGGAATGGATTTGTGGTCCTTTATATTATGTGCCGCTGACTACAAAACAAAAAAACAACAAATTTAATGAATGTAAGAATATTTACAAAATTGCACGCTATTGTAATTATAAAAATATACAAAAAGCACCCTAAAATGGTTCATTTTTAAAGTTTATTGCTGTTTATCAACTACTTGTACAAAACAGATACAAAATTGTCACTTTATGTCTAAGTGCAATATTTATGATCACTGACAGTTAACTTCAACATTCCGTATATGTATATATATCTAATAGGTGTGGGTTTTTATATATATTTACTGCCTGGAGAGGAATAATATTTACAAAATATACTAATGGAGAAACGCCTTTTGTGGAAAAACAATTCGAATTTTAAGTTTTTTTTAAGAAATTGAATATAATATAATTCTTTAATCACACCTCAAAGATGAACATTATTGTTGACATTATTTAGAAGAAAATTATTTGTATATAGATAGATTTGCTTAACTTTGCAGTCTTGCATATGGGGATTAATATTTAGACGTAATTTATTTTTACAGTTCTTTTTCTGACAGCACAAAATCTTATGCAGCTAATAAAAGATAAATAATAACTGTAAAATGTAATGTTCTTAGGCTTTAAAATATCCTTGATTTGTTACAAAGATGTTATCTACAGTGGTATATTCTTCAACAATATTTTATCCTTAGACAGATCTCCGGCAATTTGACCCATTCAAACTAATGAAAACACTTTCTAACACAATTTCACGACCACAAACACTACCTACACAACAATTTTGCAACACAATAGTGACTGAACTCTTAACATTCACAGGTCGTGTGACAAGTTTATTAAGCAATCTCATATCACAGTTTCATTTAATCTAAGTGATTACCATAGTATAAAGAGATTGCTAAGATCTATTAAATTAAATTCACAAATACAATGTTTGAAAGTTCATTCTGTGTATACATTTTTTTATAATAGACAATACTTAATTGAATTTCTTAAGCTCCAAATAGATTTTATTGTGATTTATTCTACACTACCAAATTAAAAGTTGTTATGTTAAAGTTCATTTTATCTCCACGCAATCACTGTTAATTTGACCAAGACCATTAGTCTTAATTGGTATAGACAATCGGTTTTTCTCAAATTATGTAATTATTTTACAATGTTAGCAATATTTAATTACATTTGCTACCGAAATATTGGCATATTGATTTCAAAACTTTGATTGTAAAAGAAATTATCCAAAACAATATTAGTTTTTGATATAAAAAGAAATACCAAATATAAAGTTTTGTTTCATTACAAAAACTTTTAGTGTAGTTTCCTAAACTATTCTGATATTCTATTAGCATAATATGTATTCGGACGCCAAAAATATTTAATTTTTACACATTATTAAATGTACAGTCGCCACGTCAATTGAAAACAAGTCATCGCTTTTATTACTTAAAAAACATCAACGTAAAAAATCCTGTTACGAATGACATTAATATGATGGTAGTTATTAAATTATTTTGAAATATAAATCATCTAGTCTTTGTTTTTATTTGTCGAGCGATCTATTTAAATTTCTCATTTCCGAAGGAAAGAAAATTTCGTTTTAAAAAAAATTTAAGAATTATTTTTTTTTTACTTTATTTTTTCTATGTATCATGCCTCATCGTACGCCTGCCTATCAATAAATTATTTAAATGCAAATTATTTCACATTTAAATAATTTATTGATTTATTACACTTACTAGACAGTTCAAATACGTAGGGAACATATACATGATAGCAACACTAATATCTAAATAATTATAATAACTGATTTTTTTTACAAATGGAAGTTATGAATTATGAAGAGTTCAGAACTTCTATTCGTTAATTTCATTTACTCGTACAAATTTAACAAGCATAACAGGATGAAATGTTGAAAACAAAAGATATTAATGTTAAAACAAATTAAGTCTGAGCCCTTATATTTTTAAAACTGCTTTGAAAGTACATAGGTTTGCGTAAGATATCGAAAAACAATATAATGTTAATCCTAAGATCATTGTTACTAGTCCAACTACAACATGTGCAATGATTTGTTCTTGTATTGGACGAAAGCAAATCTTCGAATATATTGAAATATTAATTTGAAACTAATCGAACTCCTTTTGATTTTCCAGAAGGGGAAAGAGAATTGGTTTCAGGATTTAATATTGAATATAGAAGAGGAGGATTTGCTTTAATTTTTTTAGCTGAATATTCTAGAATTTTATTTATAAGAATATTATTTATTTTAATATATATAGGGGGTTATAATATATCTTTATTTTTTTTTATATAAAATTAGTTTTTATTTCATTTTTATTTATTTAAGTTCGAGGTCTCATATAATAAGCCGTTTACGGATTTTAGTTGAAAACTAGTGTACTGAAATTCTAGCCCAACTCTTAATTTAATAAGAATTAAAGAGTTGTGATCGAATTTCAGTCTAAATTAAAGTTTTACGCAAATTGATGATTTTTCTTCTCAGTAGGATTAAACTCTTTGTTTTCAAAAAATATACTTAACAGTTTTAGTATTAAGATGACTATTAAAAGTGACGGCTCAGAAATTAGTTGTTTATTTTACTTTAAGGAGACAATATTAAAATAAATCTAATTTTACGTATGCCTTTAAATAATAAAAAAATATTATTGTATTAATTTCAGTTTTCGGTACTTTTTAGGTCGGAGGGCCTAAAATATAGAAAGTATTTTAAATATGATCCAAGGTGTCGTGATTTAAATAAAATGTAAATTAAAGCGCGCACGCAAAATTGTTTTTATTTTAATGTGTGAGGTAACCAAATTAGTAAGTCTTTATGTCAAGAGATTCTTATGGTAGCTGCCAGCGTCAATATATAAAAACCATACATGTGTTACAGTTACAGATATATACAAGCGGTGGGACTTAATGAACATACCCGATATGCCGCGTGCTACTGTATTTAGACATTTAATTTTTCTTTGTCTTTTTACTTATAAATGTGTTAAGACAGCAGCCGACATTGTCTTTGTACTGACAGTATATGGCTGAAAAAACAACCAGCTAAAAACTATAATCGGAACCTGCTTTGAAATACAATCGTACCAAACTCAATTAAGTAAAGTACGGGCCTGGTTTCACTTAAATATTACAATTATTATACAGTGAACGATATGTAACAAGTGTTCGGCATTCAATTAAACATGTAAATACACTTATCTGGTACGGACTATCACGTTTTTTTTAAAGAAATTTACAGTAAAAAAAACACACATTCAGTTCTTCTAAGCCACTCACAAATAGACAACTAAAATTTCACTCAGTTTAAAAAAAATGGAACTTCACTGGATACACTACATTGCTACGTTGACCCCGCGCTAATCACTTTACTATCGAGTCCTCACTATAAAATTTATTATTATAGATTAGATTAACGCCACTCGGTTCACGAGAGGGGTTTTCCGTCTGCTTGTGTGGGTGGGTGTTGACACTGGCTGATAGATGTAGCTTGTTTTTGACCTTTTCGCCGGATGTACTGTTGAATAATTTAAAAGCAAATGAATGAAATGAAAAAAAAAAACTACGTGTTTTCAATAAAGAGCACATCATGTAAAAGAATATATACTAACTTGTGTAATTTTCAGTCATTGATACATCAAGTTTCATGGGTTTCGTTACATCTATATCGATTTCTTCGTAGGAATGGTCTAATACCTGTAACAATAAGAATACATTGGATAAAATTAATAAATCAACTCACTAAAAGCTTCGAAGGTGGAGGATGTCTCTGGTGCCCCCCCTCCTCCCTTCATCTTACATCTTACAATTTTTTCACACACACACACACACACACACATGTAAATATAATATTTTTGTTATTACGTATCAGTTGTCACTAGAAGCAAGATTTTGCCGAAGTCCAGTTAGACGGCTTTCTGTTCTAAGTTTGTGCGAAACGATGACCGAAACTTAGAAATATGTTAAGGGCCTATATTACCTCAGCTCAAATTCTAATTTCGCCCCCACTTCCCCGCGCCATTCTTTCGCACACTACGGCTCGCGGTCACGGACCTCGTGTTCCCGACACGAGGTCAAAGCGACTTTGTTAGAGTAAAACAAACTATTATAGGACGAGAATTAAGCAATAAAATTTTCAGTCATAATTTAATATTAACTTGTCATTAAATTAACATAAAATTATATGTCGCAAATTTAATTTCATTGTACATAAAGCATAATCTAGTATAAGTTGACCCTTCATTGTACGGCAAGCCCATACAATACGAGATCAGCTTATACTGGAAATTTGCTCTTATACTCGTAGTGAAAGGATCCGCCCATTGTTGGTTTAGTAGTAAGCTTGAGTTTTATAGTATTATAGTTTTTGTATGTTTGTAATGTGACAGCCATTTACGTATTTAATTATATTTGTAGTAGGTCTATGCAAGTATCTACATATTATACTATAAGAAATTTTGCAAACCGATTCTAAACCAATGTATAAATTCTACTGCTACAAAAAACTAGTCAAGCGCGAATAGGGTTACCATATCTCAGGATTTGTCCTGAGATTTTAGGATTTTAGACTCTTCTCAGGATTGTGGCTGGATTGTGCAAATCTCAATAAATCTCAGGATTTTTTAGAACTTTCAATATAATACAGCTTACATTTTAAAGATCTCTTTAATAAAAAGTTAAACAAACTAAAAATAATTTTCCTATGGTATTATTACCACAATTACACACACAATTAAAATCAAAACTTATTTATCCAAGTAGGTACTTAAACAGTTTTATCATACTTAATATGTAAAGACACCTTTTTAAGTAAGGTTTTCTTTCCGAACTGTAAAAAAATCTCAGGATTTTTAAATGAAAATCAGGCCTCTTCTCCGGACTTTTAATTTTTTCATCTGGTAACCCTAAGCGCGAATCACCATTGCACTGAAAGTTCTGTAGGTACATTGGCTTGGTAGTAAGTTTACGCTTTGCATTTTACAATCTTATAAACTTATAACAATATAGTTTTCGCCTTGTATTACATACTCTTTTCCAGTAAAATGGGTCTCCGGTTCTCTACACTCACCATACGAAACACAGCAGTGTCAAGCTGCTATTTTACGCTGGTATTCTGTGAGAGTGTGGTCCTTCCCCGGTCGAGCCGACCCATTCGTGATACAACTATATTACTAATATAGCTGCAGCATGGCTCTACCACGTAAATCCTCATTTCTAAGTCTATCACGCAGAGAAACCCTAAGTCATTTATATCTAAACAAATAAATAAAATTGAAGTGTCTGTTTGTAATATCGAAATAACAGATTTTTAATATATGTATATGAAAGTATATACGGTACTTATAACAAAAACACGATTTTAAAATTTTTGTCTGTTTGTCTGTTTGTTTCGGCTAATCTCTGAAACGGCTGGACCAATATTGACCGGACTTTCACTGGCAGATCGCTGATGTTATAAGACATAGGTTACTTTTATTTTGGAAAAAGAATTCCGCGCAAAAAAATTAAAACCCATGAAATCCAATCGTAATAAATTACGCGCGGGCGAAGTCGCAAGGAACTGCTAGTCTATACAAATAAATAAAATTGAAGTGTCTGTATGTAATTCCAAAATTACAGCTTTTTACTAAATGCATATGAAAGTATAATACGGTACTTATAACAAAAATAATTTTTTAAAGGTTTTGGTCTGTTTGTCTGTCTGTCCGTCCGTCTGTCTGTTTGTTCCGGCTAATCTCCGAAACGGCTGGACCGATTTTGACGGGATTTTCAATGTAATGTAATTTAGGCTACTTTTATTTTAGAAATAGTATTACGGTTCCGTACAAAATATTAAAACCCCAAATAACACGCGGGCGAAGTCGCGGGGAACAGCTAGTATATATATATATATATATATATATATATATATATATCTTTATATATAAAAATTACGTGTCACGTTGTTTGTCCGCGATGGACTCCTAAACTACTGAACTGATTTCAATGAAATTTTTGGTCAATATGCAGTTGGGTCCAACTTAAAAGATAGGATAGCTTACATGTCAATTTATAGTCGCAATACAATATTATTTTATTGCAAATTATTTGTCTATTATTTGATAGTCACAATTATCTGTTAGCTCCAAACGATTCTGTTAGATGACGATATTCGTTGACTGGATTGAGTAAATATTCAATAGATGGCGCTATGTTAAAAATACAAACGTTTAATATAAGCTACAATTTAGTAGTATAACCACCACGTGTTGCTGTAAGTATTCATCAGATGGACCCAATTTTTTTATTGCTAAATTCAGGAGTTTTTTTGGGAAAGCAAATGGTCGTTCGGAAAGGGCAGAACAACGTCTGCCTGGCCAGCTAGTATATATATATATATATATATATATATATATATATATATATATATAAATGAATCGTGATCTTTAGGACAAGGTTTGTATAAATATAAGATGGATAGGTAGGTAAGTATGTAGTAGGTAGTACGTACCTAACGTACGTAGGTAAGTAGGATAGGTAAGATAGTAAGTAGTAGGTAGATACGAGTAAGTAAGTAGGTAGAAATGAAATGAATGATTTTTTATTCAATATAGATTATTGTATAATACTTATTGAAAGTCGTTTTTTAATTTACCACTGGTTCGCATAAAAAAAAAACCTCTGTCCTGGGAAGAACCAGCAAGAAACCCAGCGGGACTTTTTTTAAACATATTTAAATTTACAATAAATTTATTATGTTACAATTTTTGAATGAATTTTTATAGAATCAGCATTGTGGCGATCACCTCATTCCCTGGGGTTATTTTCATTTATATATTCATTTATATTATAATCACCCTTTTTGTACAATTTTTCTTTAATAAAACATTTAAACTTGTTTACAAACATCCAGATCCGGAACAATTATTTGTAGGCCATACAAATACTTGTTACGTGCGGGATTCGAACCCACGGACTCCAGCGCAGCAACTAATTGCTAAGCCCGTGCGGCACGGAGTAACGATAACGTAAGGACGGATAAGCAAGTTACAGTTTTATTTCTTTATAGTTAGATAGGTAGGTACTTACCGAACACACTTATATTTTTTATTACTAAGTGCTTGGTTTCTGAACTTCGGGTCGCGGGTTCGATCCCCATACGGAACAAATATTTTTATGGCCTACAGATAGTTGTGAAAATTTGTGTTTGTAATCGCACCGTCTCCGAGTCAGGAGAAATCCTCGAGTGGGGCAACGTTATAAAAAAAAACAATTACTACATAGATACCTATATTTTACTTATACGTAAATTTCTACATATTCGTAATCACTAATACTGTAAGTAGATAGGTTGGTAGATACTTCATTAAATTTATCATATGTTTGACCGTTTCTTTACGCCAACCCAGTCGCTTCTTATTTTTATTCCGCTTATTTCCCATTGCGCCAACACTATAAACCTAACTATCTATTTCAATATTTTAATTTTACCTCGTCCTGTTACGTAATGTGTGTTCTGAGCGCAAGCGACACAGCTCTCCCGTTCGAAAGCCGAAGCGGGAGTGAGTAGCTTGCTACATATATATTTATCTATGGGAGTGAGCTGCGGTGTCGGGCGGCAGGGAACAAGCTTTAAAACGGCGATAGTTTAGGTAATTTCTTTTTACGGTGAAAATAATGATAATTAAAAAAAAGTAATAAATATAATCACTGCTTTATAGTTATTTCAGTTAGTATGCAAAGTTTTATAATCTAATTTGAAGTATTTTTTGAATATCAGCCGTTTATTTTTCAGTTTGGAGGTAACTTTGGATTTTTTTTCTATCGAGAAAATTTTATGGAATCGTGTTTTCGTCTAATATAGTACTTAGCATTAATCCTCAACTTCACCATATGTTTATTTCAAAATCAATGCTGCAGTATTTTCGGCATAACGGACGATCATTCTAAGCCATTTGAGGTAGTAAAGGCCCTTAATATAGTCAGTAATTGCTTAAAACTTGAAATTAGACATTTTATTTCAAAAATTTTAAGTTTTTGTTCCATTGATAAATACATACTATAAATCGTTTAAGAAAACTGATAATATTTTCTACTAATTATACACTATTTTTTGTGTAATTTTCAATTATTAAAGCGTGTTTAATATTTCATTCGCATTTTGGAGAAATTTCTTGCAGTCCCCATCAGATACTACAATATCAGATAGTACAATGTGCAATTTCATAGGTAGACCTAATATTAAAGTGAAGATAGTGGATCTGTACGCCACTGCTGGACTTTCCCGAAAGCGATTTTTTTCATTGATATTACCTATATAATAGATACCTACAATAAATCTCCCTGATATGTATTTTGTACAATTTCAAACTGAATAAATCTTTTTCATTGATATCTGTAATCTTGTATTGTAATGTCATCTTGTATTGCAGAGATCGAAACCCATTAGAGGGTCATCATCAGTTCCTTTTATAAACCATTAAGGCGTACAAAACTGCTGTTACATTATTATAGTCCGCGTTGTCCAATTGAAATTTTTACCGAAATATTTTATTAGATTTTAGTATTATTTTTAGTTTTAGTTTTAGTAATGATGTAGTCGCGAACACTACACATTGAGTAAAATTAATTTTACACAAGGTAGCTTTCGTCAACTATTACACCAGCACGTGAGTCTCACCGTGACCATGGGTGCTGTAAAGTGCCCGAAACGTCGGGAATTAAAAAATCAAAATTAGACGCCATAAAATCGGTAAAATTAGTTACAGTTTTATTCAATGGTTTTAATAAGTTTTCGCTACGTTTTAAGTAAATATGTGATTTTCAAAGGAATAAGCATTAAGTCCGCCATATGTACGATTTTTCTTTTGTGCATAAAAGTTTAAATAAATAAAAAAAAAATCTTAAAGCTTACTTCAATGTCGCTAACTTCCTCGCTCGATTCGATGTCGGTGATGTAGGACGTGAGTGAGGAGGGTCCGGTTGCAAGTAGACGGTAGGTGCCTCCCACCATTCCAGTGCCTTCCACTACTTCCTCCACTTCTAATTCTTGGTCAGATGTCTCCTGAACATAAAAAATTAATTAAAATCACTTATGCTACAAAATATGATTATAATATAAACATCATTTAAATGCATACAAAACGTGTACCTATTATAATTATTGTAAAGATGAATTAAAGTTTCGATATCGCTAATTACAAACCGCGATAGGCGTGATGATATAAATTTTATTTACATTTTAATTAACATTGTGCTATCAAATAATCCTCTACATTTAACCGAAAGTGTTAAAAAATATTAATGAATAAAAACATTTAAAACTTGGTAGAATATACATTATTATAACATATACAGGGTGATTGGAAGATGGGTGCATAGCTTTCAAGGGGCGTTAGTATAGACAATTTTGAACCATTTAAGCTATGCTAGTCTTAGATTAAGTCTAAGCATTTTTTTTAAATAAGTTTTTATGATCTTTAGCGAAAATGCCCAAATTTTTATCAATTACTATTATTTATAGCCAAATTAAATAATAAAAAACATGTTTTTTATTTTATTCTATTAAAGTCATGTGTAAGCAATCTAATAAGATGTATTTTAAGATATTTTTTTTACAGACGTTTGAAGTTTATAAAAAAAACCTAAAATTTATAAATACTGTGTTTAGCTCGCATTTAAAAAAAAAACTAGGCTAGGTTTTTTCGTTCAAACCTCTTTGAAAACGTGCTTGATTATCGCTCTTTGTTTTGAGGTATCATTCATGCCGATATCATAAAAAATGTTGAAATTAGGACCCGTTAACCAATTTGTGGAAGAAAAATTTTTTCTTTTGATATCTAATTAAAACAAAATTTGAACTGAAATTATTAATTTTTGATGTTTAAAATAACTGCCGTGATTATTGATTACAATCACAGACCCGGTTTTTGCTCTACAAATACTTCTTTGTTCAAAAATGTAGCGTAGTAAAATTCTAAGAAAAAGTTGTGGGGATTCTCTAAACAATAGCTGGTTGCCGGTTGCATGGTATTTCCAGGTAGCTCGCCTAATGAATAGAACTTTAATTTTAAAGCAAAACCTACTTAGTTATTAGGGAAACAGAGTCATTTTTCTTTAGTTAGGGTCAGTTAGAATTAACAGAATGGAGCGGGAAGCTAATAAACTGTTATTTATGGCTAAATTAAACAATAAAAGACATGTATTTTATTTTATTCTATTAAAGTCATGTGTACGCAATCCAATCAGACATGTTTTAAAGACATGTATCTTAAGATTTTTTTTTAAAAAACGTTTAAAGTTCACGAAAAAGTTCTAAAATTTATAAATACAGTTTTTAGCTCTCATTTAAAAAAAAAACTAGGTTAGGTTTTTTCGTATGCCTGGGTTCACCCCAGGTTCCACGTGGTGTATCCCATCTTGAGTCAGTCCTCGATATGTGTTGTAAAATACTCGAACATTCGGCACTCTGCGATTCGGATAACGCTCTTGATACATCCGTCGTGCTAATGATCCATTGCCATCTGCTCTACCATACATAAAGATGATATCCGCATATTCCTGATTCGAAAAAGTAGCCATAGCCACTTAATAATCAAGAAAAACAGCGTAAGAGCGCCCTAAATGTCAACTCAGTACATCAACACGTGCAGGAGCACAAGGCTACGACTGGACACGGTGAACAAAGTTAAACAACTAAGGAGATCAACACTTGCAGGAGCGCAGAGGGCTTCAACTGAACCAAGTTACATATCAACGCGATAACGTCCACTCACAAGGGCAGTAGTTATTTGACTAATGTTATGGCTTCCCGCTCCATTCTGTTAATTCTATCTGACCCTAACTAAAGAAAAATGACTCTGTTTTTCCCTCATAACTAAGTCGGTTTTGCTTTAAAATTAAAGTTCTATTCATTAGGTGAGCTACCTGGAAATACCATGCAACCGGCAACCAGCTATTGTTTAGAGAATCCCCACAACTTTTTCTTAGAATTTTACTATCTCAGTTCAAATTTTGTTTTAATTAGATATCAAAAGAAAAAATTTTTCTTCCACAAATTGGTTAACGGGTCCTAATTTCAACATTTTTTATGATATCGGCATGAATGATACCTCAAAACAAAGAGCGATAATCAAGCACGTTTTCAAAGAGGTTTGAACGAAAAAACCTAGCCTAGTTTTTTTTAAATGCGAGCTAAACACAGTATTTATAAATTTTTGATTTTTTTCATAAACTTCAAACGTCTGTAAAAAAATTATCTTAAAATACATGTGCTTAAAACATATCTTATTAGATTGCTTACACATGACTTTAATAGAATAAAATAAAAAACATGTTTTTTATTATTTAATTTGGCTATAAATAATAGTTATTAAGAAAAATTTGGGCATTTTCGCTAAAAATCATAAAATTATTTAAAAAAAATGCTTAGACTTAATCTAAGACTAGCATGGCTTAAATGGTTCAAAATTGTCTATACTAGCGCCCCTTGAAAGCTTTGCACCCATCTTCCAATCATCCTGTATAACCAATTTGCATTTACAATCTTTTCTAAACTATAAACTATGCGACTCCCCTCCCTAAATGCAGTGAACCTGGTAAGATATGCAGGAAGCTGATGGATGTAAGTGGTTTATGGTAAGACTGTTTTGTGACAGTGGATCAGAATAGTGGACTTCTGACGGATTTAAATGAGAAAAATGATAAAGTCGCCTTTGTATAAAGCGGCATTTGTATATTCTTCTTATCCCAGCTTTATAATTATATATAGATTTTCTATCCCTTTGAATAATTTCTTTAGGAAGTAGGTTTATGAGGGTCTTATTTCTGTATATCTTATCTCTGTTCGTCCTAATAATGCTTTTATTAATAAAACAGTTTTAATTTATAACCTTTCTGTATATTAAATTAAATAGTAAAGAAGTATATCAGGGCTACAGACTAACATTGGGCATGATCCCGTAGTCCGTTGTCTCCGCTTACCCCTCTGGGTGAAAGGTGTAATAGTTTATGTTATTTCATTAATTTTAAATTTTCTTCATTTTTTGACTACTGATCTGTACCATCTCCCCGTTTTGGTTTTACCCTGTCGCCTCTTACGACGTCCATGTGACTTGGGATAGTGGAATTACTCAAGCCAAAAGGAAAAAATATTTTCAAATTTCAGTAAAAACACTGAGACCCATAAACGCTTCACCATGAGCCACGTTATAGAATAGAATAGAATAATTTTTTATTCAATATACATTACATGTGTAATTCTTATTGAAAGTTATATTTTACTTCACCACTGGTTCACAAAAACCCTCTGTCCTGGGAAGAACCAGCAAGAAACGCAGCGGGACTTTTTTTTTAAATAAAAAGTTCATTCGATGTATTACTAAATTGTAGATCTCAAAAAGTCAGCCGAACGTTATTGTAGGTAGCCCTCCACGGCCGACCGGCTCTTTCTACCTTTGTATCTGGGCCAAAGCCGCAATTCACTAGTTTTTTATATAACAAAACATTAATCAAAAGTTAAGAGTTCAAAATGCCAATTGCGTTTAAACGAGCTATGTAAATTCAACAGTGTAAACTTAAAATGGATCAAAGGCCACATGAGGTGTAAAGGTAACGACGCGGCTGACGAACTAACCCGAGGAGGATCAGCAAAAGGTGCCATAGAGCTGGAAAAGATCTTACTGATTGCATTTGGGCATGTTGATTCATAGTCCCTAAACAGTTCATCAATTAACGCGCTCAACTTTGGGCAAGTCAGAAAATAGGCAAAGCAAGCCTTAAGCTAAGTTGCAGCTTAAATACGTCCCGTAGTTGGACATAGACCTCCTTTCATTACTGATAGGATTTTAGGGCAATGAAGTGTTCGCCGCGCTGCCCAATGCGTGTTGGCGGACTTCACATGTCTTCGAATTTTTATTTTTCAGACATGCTGGTTTTCTCACGATGTTTTGCTGCACCGCGAAGCATGTAGTAAATTAGCATTTTCATTGGTACCGGCGGGGTTGGAACCAGAATTGATCGCGTATTGTGAAAATTACAACGAGCTTAGACCTAGAGTTACGACAAAAACCCCGTTGCAAATTGATGTTTAAAATAAGAAATGGCATTTATAATTCAATAGCAATGATTATGAATTTTTTCACATATAATTTAAATGTATTTTAATAAAGCTTTTATTACTAATGATTATTTTATTACTGAAAGTGGATGTACTACGCGTGACGCGAGCTTGATCGTAAATTCATAACCTTCAGTCTGAGTCTCGAATTACTTTATTTATTATTAGAACATTAAGATTCCTTACTTTATTCTTAACAGGTCTTTTTATCACTTACTTGTTCTATTACTGTCTCTTCTTCTTCGACCTCTTCTTTAACCTCAGGGTCTATTTCGAAATCTGGGTCCAGTTCCACATCAGCGTCGGGATCTACGTCGTCTTCAGCTTCAGTATCACTTGCGAATCCGCTGTACTTCATCTCGCCCCGTTCTAATGCCTCTAGGCTGTCTGAAATATTAGTACGCATTTAAAAATTAATCACATGCCGATTTTGTTTGGGAAGTATACACAAAAGAATAAAGTTTTGATAAACCATATAAAATTTTTAGTCACATCGCTGATGTGCATAATTCAAGAAGAAATGAAACTTTCATTTCGGTAAATTGGGATGCCATTGATAATAATAATAATAATTGGTATTTATTTTCTCCCACATATTACGATCAGTACATCACAAAAAACTTAGTAACAATGAACTATACAACTAAATAACAGCTATAAATATTAGCTAAATAACATCTAGGTGGGAGACTGGTGCCCAAACTAGGTTGCCCTGTGCTATGGGATCACCAGGCCCCTCCCTCTACAGAAGTTATATTGCTGTAAAACATTTAATAACCAATACAGCTACGTGTAATAAAATTACATTAAAATATACTTCTTCAGTTTGGAGAAACTGTGTAAAAATTTGTTAACAAGATTATATAGGACTGGACCTCTGTAATTGAAAAATCTTCGAGCAAATAATAAATTTGTAACAGGTATTGTGCATACCATAATATGAGGAACTCTTTTGTTTAAGGTGGAAGCTCCAGAGTGGCCCGCGAAATTTAAATTTTCTTGCGTTTTTTGGAATTTGCAGGTCAGGTCAGGGTTAGGTTATATATTTAACAAAATATGATTCGCGACCGTAGCGATTATGTGTTTACAGAATTATTATCATTAAAATTACCAATACAACCCTGTAAGTTCATATTAGCCATAAGTTCATATTTTTCCGGAAACACTAATTCAAAGGACTAAAGTATAAGTGTTTGTGTACGCTCTAACCTAATCAAGTGGCTTTTTGCTGCACCACCCCAAGACGTTATGCTATAGTTAATAATAGACTGATATAAGACAGTATAAACAAATTTTATAATACTGGTATCAGCAAGATGACGAAGTTGCTTAAAAATGTATGTAAGTTTACGAACTCTGGAAGAAATGTGGTTTACATGCTCTTCGAAAAAAAATTTGTTGTCTATTATAACACCTAAGTATTTTGTGTTCGTGGTCTTTTCAAGAGAGCGACACGTACAGGAACAAAGCGGTGGTATGCAGCAATCATGGACGTATAAGTTTAAGTTCTCTTGGCTTTAATACAAAAAGGAATGTATTTAGTTTTGGTTGCATTTAAAGATAGGTAATGTGTAGCAAGCCATTGTTGGACTGTATTAAAACCAGTTTGTGCAACAGAATAAACTTCTTCCCAAGATTGACCGTAAAAGGTAAGTGTGGTGTCGTCGGCATAGCACATAACCTTACAATCAAGAATATTAATTTGACAGAGGTTATTAATATAACACAAAGAGGGTAGGGCTCAGAACACTGCCTTGGGAAATTTCGCGCGTTATACAGCAATCGTCACTCAAAATATCATCATTGATGCTATCAAACAAGAAATGTAGCATGTTCCAATTTACAACGCGCTATTGGGTTCGTTCAATAGTTTTCAAATTAATATAATGATAGTGTGTAATCACGTAAACAAATTTATTTAATCCCGTTGCAATTGTAAGAAAGTTGACAGAAAATTTCTATGGTTTCAGCCTTTTTTCCCACATATTGCTATTTCAGATCTAAAATACCAGACCCCGGACTTACGAGCAACATCCAAAGGTGCGAAAATTCTTGCTACAGCCTACTGCAATTCATTCGCCTGTAAGGACTATGGCAAATCCTGCCTTTTTGTACGGCCGCACTGTTCCCGTACTCCAAGATTATAATGCACGAATTAAAAGAGCGCACCTGTCCAATTGCGATCCGATTTTGATGTCATTATACTGTATTGCGGTCTGGCGCCGGTGCGGCTCCGGTGCCATTTACGAAGCCTTACGGCGAATGACCTACCAAACCCTATTTGCCAGGAGTGTATATTTTAATAATAGTAAAAAAAATAACGTTTCAGTAAAAAGGACGTTCACAACATTAGTTTATTTTATTCCAAATCTAGCATTAAGTTCAGTTCGCGCTTTTCTATAAAATTATATGAGGTTTGCGCGCATCCCGGAAAAACTACTGGATAGATTTCAATTAGGTTTTCCAGGTTTTATTTCTAAGACCCTAGGCCCTTATCAAAAAAAATATTGCGATATCTTCATTTAATATAAAGTTATTAAAGTTTTAAGAAACAACGATTTTTATAAGCATTTCGTTTTCACTGATGTATGTAAGCAACGCGGACAAAGTCGGGATGTCAGCTAGTATTAAATAAGACATTGGCCTCAGGCCAAGGCTTATGAAAGAAAGATTTCAAGCAAAAAATTATTCGAGAACATGACGTGACAACCGTCAGTTAGGGCAGTACGGCGTACTATTTTCGTATTCCAAAAACCCTCTCTCAAAAAGGAAAGGTGACCTGACCCTAGTAACATTACGGATATCGGCTAAGTAATAGCTTTTTATTGACTGTCTCGTTGGTGTAGTGGTCGCAGGCTAGACTGCTGATCATGTACGCTGGTTCAAAATTCGATCGAACCAAAATGAGTTTTTGGGTTTTTCTGTCAAAAAGATCGTACGTAAAAAAAAGCGTGCTACGGTTGATCTCTCTCCGCTCTGGCCGGATGCCGACCAATTGAAATATGAAATTTAGTAACAGAAACTGCACCTGTGCTTGCGCACACACCAGTGCTCTATAATCATCTACTGCGCAACCATCTGGCAAGTCTTCCGTCCATCTGGCAGGCCGTTATGATACTATATAGTCACACTTTCCACGTTTGGATATTATCAACTTTTTAAAACCATAAGCATATTAAAAAAAACATGTCTTACCTGGATAAACCATAGCGTTTTTGATAGCCTGCGGATCCTTCCGTGACCATTTCAGAACTTCTTCATCCATTTTTCCAACTTTCGAGGGATTCATAGCCCACAAACAACCTGCAAATACGTAATTTTTACTCTATTTACAGATTACGACAAAATTAACAAGCACAAATATGGATACATTACGTACCTTTCCTTTGACTTCCATTTGTGGAAGGCTTTTCAATTTTTTCGAAACATTTATTTAAACTAAGATTGTGTCGTACCGAATTCTTCCACCCACTCGGAGCGGTTTTGAAGTATGGGAAATGTTGACTGAAATATTAATAGAACTGGTAAATAAATATTTCTCATAATTACAGTTATCGATTTCAATAAGATACTAACAGCGAATAACGTACCACATAAAATTATAGATCTCAGAAACGGGCAAACTTCCTGTTCGTGAGTTTTTTAGAGCCATCGCTATTAAACACGAATAAGAGTAAGCGGGTTTCGGAAATTCTCCCACGGTGGTTTTAGTAATAGTATTTACAAACTTCGCTTGGCTATTGTCGATCTTAAAAGAACCGTTTACAGCTGTTTTTATTATTTGTCTATTGTTGCCTAACGATGAATTGTCTATCAGGATCGTCGCCTGATTTTTATTACCATTCGCTAAAATTGTTCTAGATTGTTGCGCATCTAATATGTGTATATTCCCGGAAATTATCGTCTTGGTCCCCATTTGCTGTGCCATCTTTTGACTAGTATTCAATATCGAGCAGTTTTTATTGTTTAATTTGATTATTTCAGGTTTAATACGAACTGCTGGCGTTGCGTGCGACGCTGTTGATTTAGACTTATTCGTATCAACATCTAAATCTTTTAACAAATCCTTTACTACATTCTTGTCTTGTTTCCGCACGTATATCAACATTTGAGTCGCTTCTTCTAATGATTTTTTGCTTTTCGGCTCTTCTGATTCTTGTACTTTGGTTACTTTTATTGCGTTCGGAGAAAAGGTAAGATGACTTTTTTCTTCTTTAGGGCTCGCTAGTGATGCGGTCGTGTTCGTATCGTTATTCGCCGCCGCTGAAGTCAGTAAGAGATTTGAAGCTTCTTCTTTTACTATATTTTTGACAGGCGTTTCCGCGAAAGTCGATGGCATTACAGAATTTGGATTGACCATTACGGCATTTGCCTCAGAACCGTATAAGTCTAAATTGTGAACGAAACTAGATGATGAGTTGTTGAGCCAAGTCACGGAGTTATCAGTGTCTATATCTAATAAAGGTGGGAGTTCTGAGAAATTTAGTCCTAGCGAATCCTGCAAATATATTTTATTAAGTGTGACGTAATATAAAATTTACTAGTCTTTATTATCCTTAGTTTTACTTACTGGAAAATCTGTGATACTACTTAGGTCTGTTGCTATTTCATTTTTAATATCCATATCCAACATATCCTGGAGTGAATCAGTTATGTACAAATCCATGTCTAAGCACGCCTGTAAAAAGTATTAAAACGTTTTAAGATTTTTTGGGCTCTTTTAATGAAATATAAATAAATTAACATTTAAGTTCACCTTTTTTATATTTATGAAATTGTAAATCAGAGACCGGATTTCAGAAATATGAACATAATATTTAGGGGCCATTACAACAATTTCCGATTTTTTACTTTAAAGATGGCGCTGAACAAAGTGTTTGGTACTTTTAAATTACTCTTGTTTTGTTTGATGATTTATGATTCCTTCAAAGGTCATTACAAGAATGCATACAATTTTCGCGCCAAACGAAAATCGTCATATTCATTTACTACACAAAGCGAACGGGGCGGCGACGACGCAGCGCAGCCGCTGTTTAGTATAGAAACCTGTTTTTGTTTGGTATGCGCTACCCTAGTTGAGAAAGAGTTATAAATATTATTGCCGTCTTACTTACACATACTGAATGACCTAAATAGTATTTTGATAATAATATAAAGAGTACCTACAACGTGCTTCGTTTACGATATAGATAGATACTTATTATAAGTTGTATCTGAAAACTTAACTTTTTTTATGGGATCATATTTAATTCAGATGTAGAAGTTATACTTTTTTTTATGTTGATACTAAGATACATTTTTATTCGGAAGACCTATACCAACGTATAATTTGTTACAGTTGAGGGGTCGCTCCTACCTAGAATCTTACATAAAAAACGCCAACAGCGGACGTACGGAGGCTTCCAAGATTCGGGACGACGTTTTTTGTCGGTGCTTTTACAGTATTTCTATTAATAGGCGTTCTCGAGTGTTGCATGCTCTCCATTAAGCTTATGAGTTTTACTTTCATCTTTTCGATAGGAAATGGAGCAGATTCATTATATTTTGCTAACATGACGAATAAAGAAATGTTTAGTTCTTATACTTATATTAAACATATATTTTAGGTTTTGAACACTTAAAATTATTATCAATTTATGAAAAAGAAACAAGAACATGTCAGTGGTAGATATAGATTGGATCGTATAAAATATAAAATCTCTAGTGAGTTGCTTCAGGGAGAAAATATAAAATAAGGTTGTAGGTATAGACCTCCCTCATAGAATAAATATAGGAGGATACACTTCAAATTTATAACGTCGGAATATAAGGTGTGTGTGGATAACCTATTAGATACTATTATACATTTTCCTGCATAGAGGATTTAAATTTTTAATTCTTACTTTGAGTAGATATTAATTTGTAAGATTAAAAAAATACATCGTCTGCTTTTTTTAATTTATCTTTATTAGGCATTATTGCTTTAACTCAATAAATGTAACACCTACATACCAGGTCAGTATGTAAATATGCAAAGCAACACAATTTGAAGGTATGCGTTAATAGTGCAATGACTTCAGGCAATGACAGATAAAACGTGAAAACCTGAACATACTATCTTTGACCAATCGCAACTTTTCTACTGATTATTTTAACTATATCGCGTAATCGTTATCATCATATTAAATTAAATACATAACATAATAATTATTGCCGAATAAGATTTGTAAACAAAATGTTGGACAATATTTAGAAGGAATATCCTGCAATAATTCAAGATAAAATCAACTATTATCAACAGCAAACTCACTTCTAGACAAGTGGCAAGGAGGTGGAACAAGCTTAGAATAATAGGTGTTATTATTCTAAGGGAACAAGGGACTAGACAAAAACAGTATGGCTTATAGCAAAATCCCCTAATCTATGGAGGAAGATCATGTTCAGCAGTGGACTTTTGATACTTTGATAGGATGTGATGGGCGGGAAACCCCCTTAGATTTCCTCATATCATTTATATATGTATATACATACACCAAAAATAATATATCCATAAAGAATTTAAAATATTTTATAGGCCAAAAAGGTATAAAATAAAATAAAAACATTCACGCAGGGCACATAACAAAAAATATTCATCGTTAAAACCAACAATGAAAGGAAAAGGTTCACGAAAGAGACGTTCAAGTGTAGGGGTGGTAGAACGAGACAGCAACAGAAGATCGAAAACGGGTGAATCGACCCCTAACGATATTGCAGCCGGCTTTGCGTCCTTAAAGCGGGGTAGGCAGGCCTTTGCAATGTAAGAGCAAATTGATGCGAGATGCGAGCCTTGACAATCTCTTGATTACACTATAATTTTCACTATCTATTCTTTAAATAAATCTACAAAACATCTGGTTTTGATATTTTAGGTGTTATCGAGATGGTTATTCCAGAGATTTGAGACTATAAACCCTTAGCAAAATGTTTAACCACGGAATGGCAGGGTTGATGGATTCCTTTATGCCACTATCCTACTTTTAAATATTACTTAAATCCCGTTAATTATTTTCGGCTGAACTACTCTTATTTAGTTACTGTTGCGCTGGTAGCGGCATGGATTTGCATAAGCCATTTTTTTCCCTTGAATGTTGTAACTAAGTCCTTCCAGTTGCTTCTAAAGCGTGTTGATTATGAAAAATCTTTCTAAATCCAACTGTATACTTTAAAGTTAGATTGTATACAAATAAAAGAAACTTCGGTTTAAATTAATCAGAGGTTCAAGTCAAGTCCACAAATTTCAAGGGAATAATTTACGATATGTGTAATTTTTTCTACATTTTACAATTTTATTGCACTGAAAGATAAAATTACTTATATTCAGATAGATATCACGAGAGAAGAGTTGCGTAGAGGCTACCACCGCAGTGGGATGCTAGTGAAAATACGGCAAATAGGTATAGGACAGATACTTTATTTATTGGCAAATAACAAATTTGTCTCTATTTCAGCTACGAGTTAAACGACTATTTTATTTATACATTTTATTATTGATTCAAACCCACATTGTGTTAGTGTTACGCGGGCCGAAAACGTGCGTAGATCCGTCTCAAGAGCGAGCCATGCCGCAGAGGGCCATGAACTCTTTCTTTATTATTTAGAGTTCATTTTGCGCAATGCAATGCAAAGAAATATAAATTCTCGTCTCGAATAGTTGTAGTATTTTTGTGTTTCTTTGAACAAAAGTATAATATTATAAAAAATATCATTCCGCTTTGATCATTTATAATGAATTGATACTTATGAATAAGTATGTTTTATATTTTTTAATAACACGATTAATGACATGATAACGTAAAGAAGAAAAGAGATCTAGAAAACACATTAATTTATAGTTATCTATATTTATAGGATGTGATTTGAAGCATAAAATAGTAGTGGCCTAGTAAAATATCTGGAAGACAATCCTTTTTATTTCCTCTGTAGTTCATTTTCAAAGTCGAAGCGAAGATCCCAGCAATGTGGTTTAAGGGCTCATCACACTTTCGATATTAATTAGCTAAAAAAAGTTATGTATCAACTATATAAAAAATCTATTTTAATAATTAATATAGTGCGATAATCATGTATATTTACTTCATCTTTCCCAGGGTTATTAGTAGAGACCACCATAGGGCATTAAGCCCACGCTTTGTAACCCCTAGTTGAAGGTTAGTTGCAATTAAGGATAAATAAAAATAAATATAGTAGGTACGTTATCATGTTTTAGTAATCGATTAATATATTAAATAATATTGTTCTTTAATATTTAAATAAAAATTATTTGTCACGTTGTGTTGTGGAGCTGAAGAAATCCGATACCCATAGGTACTCAAAATTAAAAGGGAAAGATGATTTTACCTACTCCATCGCTATAATATAAGATAAACAGATTTCGATAATAATATAAGATAATGCAGTCGATAGTGTAAAGCGTATTAATAGAATTATTTCGGAATATTTCGTGTGAAGAAGCCCTCATCTAGTCGTGGTGTTGGTAGTAGATATAGGCGGGACTGAAGGGGAGCGTGGAGTGAAGGGGTACTAGCGTCGCCCGCGCCATCATGCTGTGTCCTCGAACCTGACCGCGTGCGATCGCCTTGAACTCGACGAGCTCGGCTCTTGAACAAATTACCTTATGTCTCTTACGCCGATGGTCGACGCAACAGCGTGAAAAATCGCCGCCTCGGAAAACTTTAAATATGGAACAAGAGAAACAGAAATATGTTGTTTCTCAAAATTAAGTGATGATATATTTTTTTTTTAAATCATAGGCAGTTTTAGCAACATTAAGCCTTGATATTATTTAAAAGCGAAAGTGTTTAAAATATACTAAGTACACAAGTAGCACCTATTTCAATAATCAGTAAAGTATACTGGTTTCTGCCTAGTATGCTAAGTACTAACATACTCCTAGATCTGAAGGCCAAAATTTGCATGTACCTATAAATATATTTGAATACCACAATATTAGATATTAATAGAAATTATCTGTAACGGGAATAAAAAGTATTCACAACACTAATTTAAATGTATTTGGCGCGAAAAGTACTTAGTTTTCTGTATGCGCGCGCATCAACGCAAAATAGGAAGGAGGGGTTCCGTATTGATTGAATGTGTGGCGCAGTCACTCCCCTCGTAGCCGTCTGCTTTCCTGTTTACAACGGAGGGAGGGAAATAGAAATATTTTACGTAAACTTTCATCCTTGTATCTCATTTTCCGCATCTATATGGGAAGAAAAATTTCAAATATTATACTATTGAAGTACCTGATTACTTAAATTTTATTTTATATTCACTACAATTGCAAGTAATACTGCATGAAATAATGACATTTTTTAAGGAATAAATTGTCTATAATTACAATTGACGATAATAAATAGCCAACAGTGAGATGAAATCTGATTATACGCGAGGTCAATGTCCTCATGGTAGTTAAAGTACTGACTCAACCTTGCATGAGTAGATAATAATTTATACAAATATTATTTAATAGACATAACGTGACGACCTCGCAGACAGGTAAAAAATACATTGTAAGTACCTACCTACCTACTGGTATTTTTAGACGATGGACATAGACGTAATTAAATTATTTATCATAATTGCTGCGATCCTTATCGAAATTGAATAACTAAGCATTTATATTATTAAAAAACTAAATATTTACATTTTTTTAAATAAAATTTAAAAATGTAGATAATAGTTTTTCTTTAAATAATAACTCTGTATCGACTATCGATTATTTTTAATGATAAAGAAATCTACAATTTTATTTATTAAAAAAAAATAAACACACACTCGCAGGGCAGAGTAACGGCTGGCCGACGGAAGCGGCAGGTGTGTGTGACTACGCATTTGTTGCTATAGAAACTACTACATTCATAGAAACTCACACACCTTTACAGGTTGCAGTCACCCCTCCCTCCCTAGTTGCATTTTCCACAGACTAAAAAGAACAGTGTCGTCATTTATTATAAAACTTATTGTTGTGTTATAGTAACTTGAAAGATACTACTACCATAATCACTAGTTAATAAATGGTACAAGCTAGTAAGTGACTAATTATACTCAAACAATTATTCCTTACTAGGAAGTTATATAATAATAAAAGTTCCTAGATACTTAGGTACATATTTTTTTTATTTATAACACAGTAGTGTAGTTCATCTCTTTTCATACAGTTCAAAAATAACTTGATCGACTTTTAGCAAACTACAAAAAAGGGGTAATTCTCAAATGGATTGTATTTTTTTTCGTATGTATAGGTAGGTACCTAATTTTACACAATATCTGCACTAATTGAGAATATCAAATTCCAGCCCTGAAAGAGGAAATATAGGGATTAAATTATTAGTTTAACTATTTAGATGATATTTTAGTTGATACGTTTAAGTTATGATATTGCCTAGTCCATTTAAAGGGGTCAAAAATTTAAAACAAACTGAAGAATCTGGAAAAAAATATTTTCCTCCTAATATTATGTAGGTAACTAAATAGCTTCTAAAGTAGGAGCTTTAAGCTTTTGATACACTATGATTTAGCACCCACTTTAGAAGTTATTAATTACACACATGGACATTATTTTTATTTTTTCTGCCAACTTCCAAAACGGAGACGGTACTCAATTCGACTGTATTTTTTTTGTTATTTTTTTTTATGTGTGTTACCTCATAACTTTGTACTGGGTGAACCGATTTCGATGATTCTTTTTTTTATTTGAAAGCTGGTACATCTCGTGTGGTCCCATATAAATTTGATCAAGGTCGGACCAATAGTTTTTGAGTTATTCTTAATAACTTATATTGAAGTCAGCTGTATAACATTTTTAATTTTAAATTATTGGAAAGTAGGTTTAATTTTATTTATTTTTTAAGTTTTATCTTGACATGTAAGTTTTTGTCATCTGTAGAATAACATGTAAAAAAGCAAATTATTAATGGAGATTTTTTTGATCCCACTGAAATTTAACTCCTCTTACTTTAATTTAGATGATACTCTGCACTTTGACTTGAATAATAAAAATATAGAATGACCTATAGAATTTTAAATACACCATTTTTACAACCTAATCATCAACAGAATCAAAGTAAGTATCTACACTGCTGAACGTAGGTCTCCCCATATATTGCCTAACTTATAATATTATACTAATATGTAAGCACTTCAAATTAAATTGTGATCAAAAGTATGTACAATCTACTCTACTCTACTATGTTATCTTCCTATTTTCACCCACACGTGTGCAACTACTGACGTATAGCAATACACAAACACACAGCCACAGAGTGCACTCATTGTTAAACGTTTTGAAATTCTTGTTCAGAATTGGCCGTGGGAACATTGCAAAGGAAATAATATTACTACTACTTTACCGAACTTGTTTTAGGCAGGGTAGTTAAATTTTAGGTAGTTCAATAATTGTTCATATTCAAAATGTTATTAGCGTAAAATAACTTTTATTTAAAATTCTTTCTGTGAAGTTTACATACAAACCCGTATCAATAACAAACATAAATACCTATATAACTACCTATCATGCAACTCCAACCCACTACTTACATGCTCACAACCGTTTGTAAGTTCATTGACGGGGAATTGGCGCCGTTTTTAACAGCTATGTATGTGTGAATAAATAAGATTTGTATTTTTATTAAAGTTATTTGAAGAAAGAGAATAAGTCAAAACTATGAATATAACAACTAAGCTTTAGGAGTGGCCAAAATAAACACAATTCGAAAATAATAATAATTCTCTTATCGTCCCTTTCTATATCAACGTCAGTACGCCTAAGGAAACGAGACAGAAGATGAAACAATTTATCCGTTATATTTCTACCTCGTGTTAATAATTAGTTGCAATATTGGGAATTGAAATGAAATATATAGTACTAGAAATTCACTTTTAATGATATATCTGCTTAAATTGTTTATTTATACTAGCATCTTATTTTGAAGCTTGATTGTGTAGACGGATACTTATGATACCTACATATGGAGCTGGAAATGATTTCCCGCCACTTGAAATATAACGTAAATAACAAGTATCGCTTAAATTTATGAGATGATGAATTTGTTCTATACGATATGACTACAATGTTTATAATTTCTTTCCCATATCATTTAATTGATGAATGACATTAAAAAGAGCGGGACATAACTCAATTGGACTTTCCCATTACCCGTACATCTTGTTTTGAAGCAAAAAATACTATTTTAGAACTAAAATGTTACTTACCGAATATTTATTCACATAAATATCCTTATGCTCAGTAGAATAATCCAAAATTTCACACATTTACGTTTTTACCGTCATGAAATTGACAAAATTTAACACCACTCACTCCATAGACTACGATCTGTTTTACTATTAAGTATTATGTGAAAAGGTATACAAAATACAAAGAATGGCGTCTTTCTCTATTGGTGCGTTACGACCACGTGACCAAGCTAATATCACATTTATTGGTCGAAAGCAATATCTGAGTTGACGTCACTAGTCAAGTGACATTCTCATTATATATTTCTGAGTAAATTTTAAATCGTTTTGATATAATTATTGCACTTTTTATTATATGCATTATTTTATTTTATAAAATGAAATGTTTGAGACTTTTTAATAATACTTACATCATAACTTACCAATTACCGTGAGTCGACTATTCTCGACAATATGGCGGTTTGTTTACACCGGCATGATAAGGCGGGAAGTATTTCCGAAGAGTATGAGCACCTAAACTTTCGAATAGTAACTTAAAAATAATTGTTAAATAGCAAAAAATAGCTTTATTCAATGAAGTAACAGAGTTATCCAAACTTAATTAAATTATAGTAGAAAACAAGACACATGGGCGATACCAATTTTTTAATGCTCACCAGCGCCATCTCGTATCCATTGACGTGATTTAATCTATGGCGGGGAAAATAAAACTAGATTTAAATTTTTGAGACTTACAAAATTAAAACAATTTAAAAAAAAAGGAAAATAACAATGAAGGGTTTTTTGAATGTCATAAAATATAAAAATTGTTTGAAAATTATATTATACATATTTGTCAACTTGTGTTCGGTACATATTTTGATAAAAATGTATTTAGAAATATGTTATGAAGATAAGATACCTCCTATTTGCTCGAAGGGTATACTGATATTACTCAAATTTATAAAGACAGCAACATATCGTAATAATAGTCATAATAACATTGGATTCAGTCTTAGTTATTCATAACAGGCAACAACATTAACTTTTGAACAATGAATTAATTACATTTAATTTACAAGTTAAAATTTAGATATCTTAATGTTTCTGTTTCTCTTGTATAAGTCATAAGTTCCTAATCTTTTAATTTTTTTGCTGTATAAGTAATCATTCTTAAAACTGGTAATATTATTTGATTGGGCAACAAATTTTATTTCTTGAGGTACAATATTGACTTTAAAATTGGTGGTATAGCCACTGTTTGAAGTCGTAGCAGTAGGAATAAAAGGCAGCACTTTGGGTTTTTTTAGAATGCCCCTTTGTTGTTTCGCCTCTGGAGAATCATTCTCATTTATGTATATACTTTCTTCTAAGTAATTTGATGGTTTATTTTTTCTTTTCTTTGTTTCTTCTACTACGAATTCTGTGGTGGAGATAGCTTTGTGCTTCTTTGCGGTTAAATTTTCTTTATTAGGTTTTTCTTCCAACTGATTAAGGAGAGAATGTGGTAGTCGAGGTATATGAATCTGATCAAATGAATTTTCCTTAAGCACCTATAAACAGAAGAGGGTTTTAAATTATAGGCTATAAATTTAGTGATAAATTTAATGAAAAAATAACATTCGTGGGTGTCGTGGAACACTGTGTGTGGTGTGTTGGAACGAAGTTCATTTCGTAGTATATTATTATTGATTAACAAATACAAATAAATGAATTACTAGCGTCTATTACAATGAAGCGTCGTTTAAAATAAAATAATATTTTTTTCATGGCAAGATAAAAATAGTGCAAGGGAAATGCATATTATTCCATTTCGTTTCTTCTTACACTTTTTCTCGCCTAGGTCCCATCCGCCAAATTCGTACCGTCCGATAAAGAACTTCGTTCCAAAAATATTTTCATTCCTCGTCAGATTGCAGTGTAAGATAAAAATATAAGAATAAATAGTAATAATGTTGCCTACTGTTGCTAAGTAAAACATTATCCACATATAAGTTACATTTTATATTGTAGTTTTATATTATAAAACATTAATAAACCTATTTCTTTTTGAAGTCTATATAACATGTCTCTATCTACAACTGTTTCAAATAGTTATGCACTTGAAATCTTGTGAGACCTCCTTTATTATAATGTGGTATGCATAATATGGAGCCAAAGAATATCATATTTATTAAGATAGCAATAATTATATTTTTACTAATTTGCAAGCATAAATAAAGTAAAAAATTATTAATGATTGTTTAGTAAATGTCATACATTCTCTAGTACTTTACGTTATATGATACTTTTTAATATTTTTGTCAAATACCGTTACTTATTCCATAGGATAATACAAGGTAAGTAAAAATAAATAAATTTAAAAACTAAAATATTCATTAGAGAGAAGATATATTATTTATGTAACACAATATTTTATAAACAAAAGCTTGTTTATGAAATATTATAATTACAATATATTAAACTAATTCCTTAAAAAAATATTTAACATATTAGTATTTATATATTAACCAATTTAAAACATGAAGATTTTAATAGACACCAACCGAAATTTCGATATTTGATAGTGATTTTGATAGCATAAAAAAAGTTAGTTTCATAAAGATCCGCGTGATGGCAAAGGTTTATATTTTCTTGTTCCCGCTATTCATCAAACATATTATAAAATGCTTCTCTTTAAAACGCAACACTATAGTAGCTACTATAATTATTATTACCTTCAATGCCTTGTTTGCATCGTCGTCATCGTCTCTGTGTTTCCGTTTTTTGTTTTTATCAATTTTGAGTTTAGAATTAACTGAAAAACAAACAAATGAACTTTGTTATTATTTTATTAACAAAAGGAAAATAATAAAGAAATACTAACTGGGATGCAGGATTCTCTTTGTTTTTTGAAAATTTCATATACATATGTGGTATATAGGCGGACTTAATGTCTGAACAATGCTCTACAAGTCTATCTTGAAGTGATGCAAAGATAGATTGAAGTAGATGTAAGAAAAGTAAACTAAATAAGTATTAATTTTGTAATACATAGATCATGTACATTTACAGGTTGTGAGGCATTCCATCTTAGTCCGCAGAGCTGTAACCTTTGTTTGAAGTTGTCTGCAGGTGTCCATGGACTGCATTAGTAACTTGCCATCAGAGGTACTGGTGGTAGGACTCCTTGTCTTTGAATTACTTTGGGTAAGAAAATTCATACCTGTTTCTGAGACATCTTGATTTTTACTTTGTCCATGATGAGGAATATTTTGTTTGCATAATTCAGTGTTTACATTTTGTTCAGTTCCAGGATCTATTAAAAAAAAGCCAATATATTATATAACTTAAGGAAATATTTTGAGGACAATTTCAAAAAATTACAATTTATTTATATTATATAAAAATTATATACATATTTATTATAAGATGACTCTGCACACACTGGCCACAAACATTAAATATTATATGTCAGCATATTTTTTAAACAATTTTATGAACTAAATGTTTATAAGTGATTTGACCTATCCTAACATGTTTTAAAATTTACACAACAATTACAATTATAAATGAATAAACTTCGTTTGATTCAATACGTAATGGAAGCGATTATAGTTGTTATACTAAAATGAAAGAGTAATAAATTATACCTTTCAATTGGTTTTCAGTATTGCAGTTTTTGAGCTTTTTTTTTGATTTCTTTGACATCCGCGACTCATTCAGAATTTTTGATGAATCACTTTCATCTAAATCTTGTTTGGCATTCTTATTAATTGTAATGGATGTATTTTGGGCCATTTCACTTATATTGGGTTTCTCAGTATCTGAAAATTTTAATAATTAGTTATTTACCTGCAAATATTTTTACTACCTATTATATTATTAATGGAGCGGATGCATATTCTTTTTGTTTCATATATTTTTTCCTTGCTGCATACTTGAATATTTAGTAAGCCAGATAGCCATATTTTTTGTTTTGATTGTAGTAGTGCAGGGTGTCTAGGACCTTTGCCACTACTTCTCGCTCATTTTCAGTTAAAATATATTGAAATCTCTGTAAATCAACTTTAGACATTTTATAGTGCTAAGAGTAAATTGGCGGGGAAGGATATTATTTTCACTCCGGGGTGTATTACTTCATACAAGTATAGCTTCTTTCTTACACTGTGAAAATAGCATCTGGTCGCTTTGGACTCTGTGGAAAGACAACCTAAAATGCTCGTGTTAGGCTTCCTCCTTTGTAGTAAATCACCAAAGCTTTGAAATCAGTATAAAATTACTTGCCAATCAATTATGTTGCATTACGAAAAGTGCGCTATGTACGGAGTTGATTATTACAGCAAAGAAATAGAACTTCTTATCAGCTTTCTAGATTGATATAATGTTGCTTCCTTTTCAGCAATGGGCTAATACATTTATTGTTTTCGAATACAACACTAGGAATGTTTGTGGTCAACTTTCTTTCAAGTCTATTTTTTATGAATAAAATAATAATAATAATAATTTTACCATGATTTTGTTTATTCGTATCTTCGGAGTTTTGGGATACTTTTCGCTTCTTATTTTGACTGAGGACAGATTTATTGGTAATTTTGGAATTGTCATCGCATGTTTCATCTGTAATGAAGTTTAAATATTGTTAAGTTGATTATGTAATCCTCATAGCAACAATTGAAAGTTCACATAACTAAATAAATTGTTTCTTGGTAATGAACAAAGCAGAAAAAAAATATGGTTAGAGTAGCAGATGAATGTATGTGATGGCGTAGTAGTCGTAGCGTATTTATGTGAAGATGTTTTAAACAGCAACTTGTTGCAAACAGCAGATACAGAGTTATGAAGCAGTTTTGCAGTCGGCTTATTCTATGGATGAGTCTTTTTTATAAAGATCATTCAATCTATTATTTTGTTTTGTCGTAATTCTGTTTATGATAAAAAATCATTATTATTTCAAAATACCTAAATATTTTTATTTTACAAACCTAAAGCTACTTCTATTGTAGTTTTGAGGGATGATTTCCTTTTGCGTTTGTTTGAGGATGCATCACTAGCATTATTGTTACTTTTAGTATCGCCTGTAATATGAAACAATAAAATATAATTTGCAAGGTGGTAAACTATTTCTGCAGTTAAGCAGCAGTACATCCAATGTTATAATCTGGTTTTAATTGTATGCAGAGCCAGCATAATTGCAGCAGTGAGGCATTCCATCTTAGTCCTTAGTTGATATTACTTCTGTGGGTGGTCATATTTATCTGATGTTTGTTACAAGTCTCCACCAACCACTTATCATCAAATGAATTATTAGATCATTTGTCAATTTTAATGACATTCAATATCATCAATATGAAATATATTTTTTTAAATAAAATGTCAACAGCTTATTTCTTACAACAGGTATTTTCATATTCCTAAAAATTATGGAGTAAAAAAGAGTATATCATACTGCTTCAATGGCACGGGAGTTCATCTGTTTTTCAGTTTTATAACAGAACAGTAAAAGAGAGCGCTCATCAACGACGAGAATGAGAGAGAGAGAGATAAAGATAGAGAGAGAGAGAGAGAGAGAACTTATTATTCTTTCCATACGTCAAAATGACAGCATCAGAAAGGTCTATGCCCAGTATTGGACTACACAGTAGTAAACTATTTGTTAACATTTCTGAAGACAAAAAAAAATTTGCCAAAAAAATTTAAATCTATAAGGGCTTCTATATAACATAAAATGTTCGCTGTTAATATATATTGTTAAATGTACAAACTTTAAATTTTGTTTCAATAAAAAAAAAGAAACAGAGGTTTTAAAGAAATATAGAGTGGTTGTTTTATTTATAGATGGCAAACAAGACAAAAACGGAAAAATATCTCTCATAGTCGATTTCTATACATTTTCTGGGAATCTATTAACATTATTTAAGACTGTTATATAAAAACATGTTGTGTTTTGTAAATATACCTTCATTTGTCAGCATTATTTCTGTTGGTTCATTTGTCACAAAAATTTTTTTATCAGATTCGCCCTCTGTAAATAATAATTATGATAATTAAACAATTGACCCTTTTAAAATTAAGATAATGAATGTTATTTTCAACTGATACCTGATTGTGGATCTATTTGATCTTTCCCAACTAAATCTTTCTTTGTATTATTAGCTTCTGAGAAATTTTCATCACATTTGTTAAGTGATTCTGATAGACTTCTCTTTTTCTTCTTTTCACTTTTTGGGGTTTTAGTTACAGATTTATTAAATACCGCTTTGGTGTTTGCTTCAACTGATGCGGAAACGTCTTCACAATCAGAAATATTAGACTCTGATAGCTTTTTGATTTTCTTTATTTCACTGCTAGGTGTTTTATTAATTGACCTATCATTTGAACTTGAGTTTTCTTCAACCAATGAGAAAATAGATTCCAAATTCGAAACATTAAATGATCCCGACATTTTATTTTTCTTACTGACAGTCTCAGGAGTTTTAGTCAAAGATTTATCAATAGTGTTTTCAAGTTGTGATAAGTTGTGAGATAGTGACTTCTTTTTTACTTTTTTATTTTCACTCTGAGGTGTGTTTGCTTTAGACTTTTTGGCTGCATTGTCTGAAACAATTTTTGATTTTCAATTTTACATTTAAAATTTTAAATAATAATATCTTAGCAATATATACACCATACACCATATATATAATAACAGTGCGTTCTTCATTTGTTGGAGGACATGAGACTCTTTTAGACAATTAAATATATAATATTTAATCCAACTAAAAACATAAATGTGAAAAGGGGGCTGATTTTGGTACAAACGACAACCAGGGTTGTTGGCTTTGTCGCTAGAAGATTAGATATCTGAATGGGCGCTAAGTTTCATAGCAGCTCCTTAAATCATAGCTATAGGTACATACGTTCGTCAATTGATTTGAAACAACATTCGTTACATTCTTTAAATGAATACCTTGGGAAGATTTATTAGCAATTAAATCTTAGTATAAAGTTAAACTAAAAAAAAAATAATTTTAAGCTAATTTCAAATAATTATTTAATTAAATGTAACTTTTAATTATTTCCCAGTGTGAGCAACCCAGGTTCGATCCACACCGGGAGGAGTAAAATTGTTCATAATAATTTTCAGTGCTGATTAACCACCTGCTCGACGGAGAAGGAAAACACTGTAAGGAAATCTGCATGTCTGAAAACCTACAAAAATATTTTGAAGACAAATTGGCGCAACGTGGCGGACATTTGCTTTGCCCTAAGAGCGTCTTTGAAATGAGCAAAGACCGGTTTACTTTAATTTTTATACGCCTAATGATCTACCTTGATATGAAATTCACAGCAAAAGTGGCCTAGGTTTTTGATGTGTGTAAGTAAGTCAGTCAGTGAGTAATAAAAATGATACTTTTGAGACCCTTCAAGTTCAAGAATTATTAATAATATTCATTAAATTTGAGAGTCTGCATATTCTAAAGGGCTTTGTTAGTGTATTTCTAATAAAGCCCTTTAGAATACTACTAATACTCTAGGAAATAACAAGTATGATGTCTAATAAGTTTTAGAATTAAGAGGAGATTCAATGTAGTTTTAATTGGTTTGTGACATACTGCCGTGTCTTTGCATTTTATGCATGGTAGAGCCAATCAGTGTATAATGACTGTAGCACGAGAATAAATTAGAATATATTTATTTTTTGTACAAGAAATTATAAATTTAGTTTTTCAAATGTTTTTATATATTTTACCGTTTTGAAATATAGTTCCCCGACTGGAGCAAAGACGACGAAAGAAACTATTAATATTACTACTAAACATTATACTACAATTACATTGTGTTGGTAACGGTAACTCAAGCATTTTCTATTAATCTTTATATATAAAAATTACGTGTCACATTGTTTATCCACGATGAACTGCTAAACTACTACTGAACTGATTGCAATGAAATGTTTGACAATGTGTGCAGTTTGGTCCAACTTGAGAGATAGGATAATTTTTATCGCGATAAGTGACCCTCATTTTTTTATTGTGAATTTAAGGATTTTTTTTAGGGCACATAGTCGTCGGAAAGGGCAGAACAACGTCTGCCTTAAACTATAAAAGGACTTTAACATTTTTGTTGTTTTCTCTCTTTTTTTAAAAATTAATTTATAATATAATATATTTAAAAACAGCGTGGTAGCAATCATCTCATGGGTTATTATCAATTATGTAAATGCGATAAAATCCGTAAAAAGTAGTTGTCTTTAAATATGTAGTGTTCGCGTAAATATATGAAATCATTATATCATGTTCTCTTTAGCAGTATAATAACCCTTATTAAATAATTTTCATCTTTTCTGGGACTTTAAAGGAACAAATTATTGACTCTTTGGAGTTGAGTAAAAAGGCAAAAACTAACAATGAGATGACCTTAGATTATTTTAAGTAATATTATTACCTGGTTCACCAATAATATTATCTTCTTGTTTACTAAGATTGTATTCCTTGATGATACTCTTTTTTTTCATAAATGACATTTCAAGAGGTGCAGCATCATCTTCAGAATTGTCGGTACTTGAAGCATCTGAAATATAAAAAATATTAAAAGTAAATGATTTTTATATTTTTCATATATTTATATGGAATGCCTATAAAGGAATTGTATAACGAGTGGTCCAACCGTAATTTATAAAATTTTTAGGTTTGTATACTAAAATAATTAGTGTGCTGTTGAAAGTGAAATATAACTTGTATTTCACTTACAACAGCACAATGATAGATATCTAGATATCTACTATACAAAATAAAGTTTTTTTGCCTTGAACTTTTCTTTCTTTCTTTTCAACTCTCCACGGACTATTGAAAAAAAGAACATTTGAAACACAAAATTTACAGCTCATTCAGTCAATACGTCAGTAATTATTTGTCGATAACATTTTAAAATTCTTTGGCGACAATCTCTAGTCTGTGCGACTGTTTGACCACAGACTATTAGAGATTTGACACTGGCCTTTTAAGAGTAACAACACACATTATGCTATACTTCTCTGAGACATTGGCAGTATGATAGTAAATAATGTATGTTTTATTTCATTTAATGTATATGTTATACATACATATGTAAACACTTGCTCTCTGCACTCCTTATCCATATAAACTTTATGCTAAATCTCACACTTCTATGTGCGCTCTGTACAATATGCTTAAAAGAAGAATGTGAGTATTCTCTTGATGACAGAATATGAATATGATTTTGAAATTTAAAAATTATCTTAAACTCCCAATAATTATGGCTTGGGATTTTAAAGGGTTCACAGTCAACCCATATGACTGACTCCGGGTTAATAGACACAAAAGGTTGTTAAAGAAAAGCAGCATTGAACTATCACTTTCTTTGTTGGTCACAACTTGCTTAATATATTACATATATTTCTAGTTTTTAAAAATCAATTATTAGTAGTTAATAAACAACAACTACTTGTTACAAGATGATTTTGCAAGAATGTGATGTGACTGTATGTTTTAGCCTGCCTCAAAAAAGGACATTCTGAGTTTGACTGTTTCTACATAATTATTATGTATGTATATGTATATTTTTTTTTTTATTGGATAAGGGTGACAAATGAGCACACAGTCCACCTGATGGTAAGTGGTTACTGCGGCCCGTAGACATCTACATCTATCCTCGTTTGCGAATCAAAATGCAGATGCGTTGTCACCCGTGAGGACTAAGTTGGAATGCCTCATTTCCAGTAAAAAGGGCCTCCGGCCACCTGCACTCACCAAGCGAAACGCAGAGGTAAACCTCTACTTCACGCTGGTATTCTGTGAGGTCGTGGTACCACCCCGGTTCGAGCCGGCCCATCCGTGCGACAGCAAAAGCTACCGCGTGGCTCTACCACTGTTAAAAATGTATGTAGTATATAGATGATGTCTTTGTCAATTTTAAATTGATTTTATTGATTTTTTTTTACTTCAGGATTGGTCTCATACAAATTTGGAAAAACTTCAACTCTTAAGGATGAAGTTTTTAATGTTATTATTTAGACAACATTTTAGTTGTTACTTTGAGCTTGAGCTTGTGTGCTTGTATTTCTTGGTCTACTGAAGAGGGTTAAAAATGTAAAAGCCAGCTTAAAAGACTTTCAAATAACAGTTTCTGAAATCAGTAATAAAGATATAGGGTATAGAAGAAATGCCACAATTTCAGAAGCGAATTTTACGTGGTAGGGTCATGCTTCAGCTATATTATGATTGTAGCACCAATATGTTGACTTAACTGGGGTAAGACCACACTCTCACATATTATTAGCATGAAATAACAGCTTAATGCTGCTGTTTCGTATGGTTAGAGAACCAGAGACCTTTTTTTATTGCAAAATGGGGCATTCATCTTAATCTTTAGGGGTGACAACACATCTGCATTTAGATTTTTAATCGAGTATAGATAAGATGTCTATGGGCCACAACATCCACTTATGTGCTAATTTGTCACTTTTATTTTATTAAAAAAAAAACTTTATGTGGAAACTTTTTTTTTCTAGTTCTTTCAAGTGGAATTTTTAATTTTAAAATTTAGAATACCAAATAATTAAATAATAATTCAAAATATATATTCAACATAAGAAATTTAGTATAATAAATAAACCCTCTCAGAAATGAGAGGGGGCCTGAGCCAGCAGTGGGACGTATACTTATAGGCTGTAACTTAACATTAAGTTTATGTCTGTTTAAGTTTTACTTACTATTTGCTTGAGAAGTACTGCCGATCTTTATATTTGCTTCTTTATCTTCATTAGCAGATGAATTAGAATGAGTTCCAAAGGTATCCACAAAAAATGGCGTCTCTTCTCTCTTTTCATTGTTACATTCCTCTGAAAATTACAGAAAAAGATATGTGAAAAAATGTAAAAACATAATATGTATGTTTGACCATAGCAATATCTCAACTATCGATAAACTTTTCTACCGACTTCAAAGAGGAGGCGGTACTCAATTCGATTGTATTTTTTTATGTGTGTTGTTACTTTTATAACTTTTTTCTAGGTGAATCGATTTTGATGATTTTTTTTTTATTTGAAAGCTGGTGCTTCTCATGGGGTCCTATATAAATTTGGTCAAGGTCTGACCAAATGTTTTTGAGTTATCCTTAATAATTTGTATTGAAGTCAGTTGTACAACTTTTTTAATTTTACCACTTGAAGTCATATGATTAAAATGGTAACAAAACAACTAAGTGACAGTAATTAATTTCAAAAACCTTGTTAGTATTCTGATCTAACAGTGTTGTGATTGACAGTTATTGCATTCAAGCATACCTCCTGTTATCAATATTCCCATCCTCCTCTACGATATCTAAGATCTAAGTCCGATCAATACATGTACATGGCTACTGATGGAAACCTGCAGCCAACGTCAAACAAAAAAGCTACAGATGCAAGTCACTAATAAGACGGGGCTAAGATTGAAAGAACAATGGCAGACTTTCATACATAAAATTAGTTGAGAATGAATTGTAGCATCTATATATCAAAAATATCTTAAAATGTTAAGCGTCAGTCCCTTAATAACTCTGTCAAAGAATTTTGTCCTGAGAAGGCGTCAAAAAAAACATATTTAGATTTGAACCTTTTTAGGTTACGTCTTATGTCACTTGGAAAAGGTCATGCGTCCTATGGTTGTTTGATGGTAGCTTAATACATTTTCAACATAATGTGCCCTACCTACATAATTAAGAGTTTTTAGATTATTGTATCTCTTTTATATATTTGCATACTATAAATGTATATTTCTGGCATGGCTCCAGGGCCATTGTGTCATACAGTGACATTCTCAGAAGGGCTAGAACCTAGAGCCGTAAAATCAATAAAAAAACTCATTGACATTTTGATTTAGCTATTGTTGCCATAACATTAAATGGAATTGTTACATATTACTACGATTAAGATAATGTATTATTGTAGGAAATTCTTTGTAAGACACTTCTTTCAACCATATCACATTTATTATTATTATTACTGATAGTATAGTTATTACTAATAATATAATAACTTAATATAAAAACATTTAGTGTTTGTGTGTTGTGGTGGTATTCTTACAAAGTGTATACGAAAGTAGTATGAATATTATTATAATGACAACACTTGAATAGAGTAAAATGATTTAAGTCATTTGATAATAAAACTCATTTTATATATAACTTATTTCTAGACGCAATCATTTTTGTCAACTATTTTTCTGCCATTGTTCTTTGCTTCACAGTCTAATTATATATCCTGCAGACTAGTATGTACACACAAGTACAAGTACTGCATTTGACGGAAGATATAAATCATATATTTTGAATAGTTGATAATTTTCAACACTATTAATTAATATAATTGCCGCAATGAAAATTTGTAGTCTGAATAACATTATTATAAGAAGTGATATTTCTTATACATATAGGCTCATTCATTTTAAATATATTAATTGTCTATTGTATATATTAAGTGTGTATGTGTATATTAAGTGATTACATTTTGTTATGGTAGAACTGCTTCATAATGGAATAAATAATTAAAAAAATTAAGGCCCAATGTGAGAAGCTATAAAAGAAAACTTCATAATAGTTCATTGTGTTTATACTTAAATGTTTTTTTTATAGGATAGGGTGACAAACGAGCACACATGGCCCATAGACATCTACATCTATCCTCATTTGCGAATCAAAATGCAGATGCATTATCACCTGTGAGGACTAAGATGGAACACCTCTTTTCCAGTAAAAAGGGTCTCCGGTTCTCTACACTCACTATACGAAACACAGCAGTGTTAAGCTGCTAGTTAACGCTGGTATTCTTTTAGAGCATGGACCTTCCCCGGTTGAGCCGACCCATTCATGCTACAACTATACTACTAATATAGCTGCAGCATGGCTCTACCACATATAAAATGTCTTCCTTTTTTGTAAGGAACTGTTTGGCGAGTTATACAAAAGCTTTCAAATATCAGTGTCAAGGATTACACTTGGTTTAAATTTTTATTTTCTCTAGTAATTTTTAACTTTGACATTACAGCAGATAATCATAGGCGAAACTATTTAGCTATTTTTGTTAAAAAACGAAGCACTTCAGAAAAAAGGTGCTCTATAGTATGCAGACACTATTACAGAAAGTATGTATTACAAATATGGTGACACTAAATGTGTAACATTATTTGTTTAGTCAAAAATACAGGAGGAACAGTTTCTCTTCCGTTTTATATCATATGACATATTATTATTATCTAATCTTAATAGGCAATCTATGCCTGTATTTTGATAGGTTGTACAGAACAATGATACATTAATGGTTTATATTTAATATTTCTTTATACTTTAGCAATAAGTAGTTTTCTATTTTAGATAAAGTGGGTCGGTGTCCACTGCAACCTAAAACCTATGATGTATTTTCTCATAGACAGCTGATACCATCATTGATTTGTAAGAATGTTCTAATTATTATATGGGCTTTTTTAATTTTAATTTAGATTAGATTTGTATTTTTTATAAATATACAAATAAAAATAATTATTACACTTTATATTATACAATTACTATGTGAATATTTTTTATATTTCCCAAAAAGGACATCACATTTTTATTACAATATGTTGATACAACTGAGACAATTCTTCTTCTTAGATACAACTGTGGGTAGTGCTGTAATATGACAAAATAAATGTTTAAAAGTTGTAAGTGTAAGAAGTTAAATTGTTACAATTTAAAATTGAAAAATTTGTAACTTTAACATATTTTACGTTTTAACAGTGGTAGAGCCACGCGGCAGCGTTTGCTGTCGCACGGATGGGCCGGCTCGAACCGGGGTGGTACCACGACCTCACAGAAAACCAGCGTGAAGTAGAGGTTTACCTCTGCGTTTCGCTTGGTGAGTGCAGGTGGCCGGAGGCCCTTTTTACTGGAAATGAGGCATTCCATCTTAGTCCTCACGGGTGACAACGCATCTACATTTTGATTTGTAATAGAGGATAGATGTAGAGGTCTATAGGCCGCAGCAACCACTTACCATCAGGTGGACTGTGTGCTCGTTTGTCACCCTTATTCTATAAAAAAAAAATAACTGACCTTCATTTTCTGGGAGAGCTTTAGGTTTTTTATTTTTTAAGACATTTTCATCCAGCAATGATTTGTTCTTAGTAGGTTTAATATCTGTATCTGAAAAGTAATAACTTGTGTGTTTCAAGTGTTACAAAAATTAAAAAAGAAATACTATTATATAAACTTATAAAAATTGTTTTAAATTTACCTCCTATATAGTCCTCCTGGTTTATCGCTCGGATATCTGTTTTTGCTTGAGTTTTTTTTAGCGGAATGAAATCTTCCAAGCTTTCTCCAGTTTTTCTTCTATTTTCTATATTTAAGTCTCCACTATTAGTGCTATCTTCAGAGAAGAGCAACTTCAAATCAATTGAATCAGAAGAATCATCAGAATTAGAATTTTCTATTGCCTTTGATCTATCAGACATGTCATTCTTTCTGCCACCTCTTATTAGTTTCTCTTTTATTTGTGAAATATTAAGTTGATCCACATTTGACTGTTCATTTGCTTTTTTAGTTTGTTTTAATTTCTCAGATAGTTTTGGTTTTTGGCAGAGATCAAGGTTATCAGTACTTTTTACATTTACCATTTTTTTAGTGCTCAGTTTATTAGTATTCAAGGTATCACCACTTTGCGATGATTTATTTTTTGACTTTTTAGACTGTGTTAAATTAAGATTTTCAACAATAGGAGTTTTCGGATTTGATTTCTTTTTAGGGTTTTTATCCATATTTAATGAATGATTACTTGTTTGTACCTTTAATTCATTGAGTATATTTTCGTAATTCTGAGCGATATTTTCTTCACTACTACTTAAGTTGGAGCTGTCGTCGTCAGAGTCTTCTAAAGGATCTTTGGATTTAAGTGATCTGGAATTGGAGGTGTTTTTCTCACAAGGCGTGTCTTTTATTAAGTCAGTGTTAATAAACCCAAAAGAGTTGTTAGACTCTTTTACTGGAGTATTTGGTTTAGACTTAATTTGTGTTCCCAATGGATCACTTATATTATTTGTTATTTCTTCACAAATCGTTATCTCTTTTTCCCCTAACAAATTTTCGTTGCAGAAAGATTCTGATAAACCTCTTTTTTTGTTTTCCCTTCGACATATAGAACTGTCTGCATCAGATTTAATTGCATAATCATTCGCCGTAGAATTTAATATGTATTTTTCATTTTTTTTCGGTCCTGCAATATCGTCTTCAGATTGTGAAGATTCTAATCTCTGCCGGGTATTCTTTTTTACTTTAGAACTTTTTTTACTACTGCTTGAAAGGTGTAACTTGTGGCGTGCTTCAAACATTTCTCTTGACGCTTGTTTTTGCTCTTTTAATTTTCGCTCGTTATACTTTTTCTTAGATTTGGTAGTCATTTTGAGTTCTTTGTCACTCATAGATAAATCGTCACCAGACCCACTGAGCAATTCATTGTCTTCTTCATCAGAACTAACTATAAACGAATCTTTCTCATAATCGGAATCATTAGTCAGTTCATCTTCAGATGTTAATGTTTCTCCTTTATCTACAACTTCATTATCTATTTGGTATTGCCTCTCCTCACCATCTTGGCTATCTCCAGATTCATAGTCATCACTTGCCTCTTCAGCTTCATTATCCAATAAATCATGGTTTTCATTTGATGTAGATTCTCTTTCTGAATTAGAATCTTCTGTGGAAGGTTGCCCAGACACGTTTTTCTTAGTTGTTTTAACCTTTTCTTTTGAAATGTTACTATGAAATATATTTTTTGATTTATTGTTACCTTGATCACTTGTACCAGTCCTCTGTTGAAGAGGAGTGCTTGTTAAATAGTTAAGGGATTGATTTTTGTTCACCTTTGTGTCTTCTTGTGTGATGTCTAGAATATTGCTTGATTTTGACAAGCATTTATTATTTGAAATTTGGGGTGACTTTAAAGTATTGTTGCCAGTACTAGATATATCTTTTAATTGTGAAAGTATAAGGGTACTTTTATTTTCCCTACCACTTTTTTCTAGATTTTGAGATGTTGAAAGATTAAAGGATTTTCTTTTAGTATTACTAGAAATTAAATTGTTTTTAAAATTAGAATCTTGTGAACTATTTAATACTAATAACTTTGACTGCATCTCTGATTCCTTATTTTGTAGGCTGTCTGGTAAAGTTTCATCTACATCCATTGGTTCACAAGTGTCATTTGCAATAACATCATTGGAATCTTTAGAATCTTCTTTTTTATTTTGAAAGGATTTAGATAAAGTATTATCTGCTTTTTTATCACTTCTATCTTCTAATTGATGATCAACAACTGGAACACATTGATCTTCATTTTCTTGGTGAATGTTCATCTGTACAGAATTGGAATCTGAATCTTCCATCACTATCAAAGTCTGAATATTGCTGCTTGGATCTTTTTGAAATAAATTTGTTATTTGACCAATATTTTCTATGTTATGGTTATTGGTTAGATTATTTTCTTTTTCATTGGAATTTAATTCATTACTCATTCTATTATTACTTTCTTTCTTTTTCATACTTTTAGAAGACTTTACATTAATTTCTGAAGAATTTAGTTCATCAACATTGTCTTTATTAAGTTTGCTATTATCACCTGAACCATTTAATATATTATTTTTTATAACATCACATATGCTATCTTTATGCTTTTTCTTAGCATTTTCATTATCACTATAAAAACCTTCATTGGGAACAGAAACAGTAGTGATAGCAGTCCATGACTTAGTTCTGTGTCTTTTAGATTGCACCTTGTTCAATTTCTGAGCTTCTGATAAACTTTTGTTAATATGTGAGGATATCTTTTTAGGGTTTGTGTCTAAGTCTTGAATAAGGTTTGTACTAGAAAGAGAAAGCCTGTGTTTGTCAGAGATTTTTATTTCTGAATTACTAGTAATAGTATCGTCTGTATTTTCTGTTGATGACACAATAGGCCCTTCTGTTTTACCATTATTGTGTCCAGAAGTATTATGAGTATCGCTCTTATTACCTTCAACACTACTATTATTTTTATCATCTGGTACGAAGGAATTGCTTGATCTAGATTTTTTATTTAATAGCCTAGGACTTTTGCGAACTGGACTTTGTTTTTTGTTTTCATTGTCTAGGTTTATTAATTCATTATTTGATGTTGTATTAACACTTTCAGATTCTTCACAGATTATTTCAGGTATCTGAGTTGTATTCTTTATGATAGCAGAAGTTGTTTCCACTGCAATAAAGTTAAAATTAATGTTTACATTAGTAAATTTTTGTAATTCAACAATACATTAAACAGTTGTTGAATTAATTTATATTGAAATAGAGGAATAATAAAACTTAAAAGTACCTTGTTTTTCAACACTGGATGTTGAATCTTTCCTAGTTCTGCGTGTTTGCCGGACTGGGGTCAGGGGCATTTCATTGTCACTGCCTAAAAGAGCGAACCATACATTAATACCATATTATTTATTTTAACAAAGCTATGCTCTGAATGCCATAAATGATAACGAATTTTAAGAACTAACCAACTTGAGAAGTTCTTCTTGCAGCCCTTTTAGCTCTAGGTGATTCAAAATGTTGAACTGTATCTGATACAATACTAGTATTGGATTTAATCCTTGTACTTCTTCTTGATGGTGTTATAGGCTTTTCTTCAACTGTATCTACAATATCTTTAACTACTGATTTTCTAGTTGAGTTTTTTAAATTGGTTTCTACTGCTAAAACAATTTGATTATTATAAAATACTTCTTACTACGGGAATTACATTAACATTTACAAATATATAACATACACCAAAACAGCTACTTGCAATTAAATTAACTGTTGTCATTTTATTTGAAATTGTAATAAAATAGAAAGATTTTTACCATTTTCATCTATTAAATCTAGTTCTGGTTTTGTCAACTTTCTACCACCTCTTTTCTTTGTGGGTGTAGCAGGTGCAGGGGATAACTTTCCATCGTCAAATTGTTCCACAGACATTCGTCTTCTAAGTCGTGTCACTGGAGCTAGTATTAAAGTATTTGTTAGGACGATTTCAGGATAGTAATTTAAGCTCTTATTTTAGATATGATCATGGGAATAAACAGCATTTTTCTCTTAATAACTTAAATATTTTACTCTATTGTTAAATAAAATTTGAATGTATAGCACAATCTGGAAACCACTGGATCCTCTAATCGATATTATTGAAAAAAAAGCTACCTACCTATTTTGTTGTCAAATAACCTTAAACGTTTTTTAAATTAATTTTCTGATAAAATAACTAAATTTACAAACTTACACACTAATATTTTAAAATAAATACATATATTTGTCAAAAATATTAAATTACCCTAAAAATTATGGTAAAATTTTGTTCGAATAATTGTTTCAAACTAGTAGAAATAAATTTATGAATACAACCAATAGATCTTTAGCGTAAAATATATAAATTGTGCATTAAATTGCGCAGTAATCCCAATAAACTAGATATAACGTCAGTCTATATATCTATATAAGATTAAGATAATAACTAACTTAAACTAATGATTTATCCTGTGGCCAGGTAATGAACATTATTTGAAAAGATTTAGATAAACGTAATTTGAACTTTAAGAAAAACATTGAAGGAATAATCATGTTAGACGGCACGCTTGCACCACACGCCTTTTGTTACATTGTTAAAAAATAAATACGTACCTTTGACCTCAACTTCTTCGTCCATCTTATGCTTGATCCTAATAATTACCTTTTTGATATTTTAATAGTTGATACTAGTTAGGCGAAACACGTGTAATAAACAGAAATAAACGTTACTTTGAGGTTGAGATAATGGTCGAACAGCTGTTGAGACGCCGCGAACTGTCAATTTGAATCTAAATCCGAAGCGTGCTAAGCAGTGTTGCCAACCCCAGCATAGAGCAAAACTGTAGGTATGCATGAAAAGAACTGTAGAAAACTGTAAATATCAAATTAAATAACAGTAAATCTACATCTTTATCTTTATACTATATTTTGTATAATTTAATGATAGTAATAAATAGAATACACTATAGGGAGGGCATTAAAAACAATAAAAATCAAAAGTTTTAATCAAATTAAATGTCAAAATCAAGTCTCAAAGTTGCAATTTTTCCAGTGCCTACATCACAGAGTACATTATATATAGGCCTACATGTTAGATAGTATCACTAGCTTAGCACTTGTAAGTCTTCTTGATTTTCCGTTTCATATTTACTTTTGTTGAAATCATACATGCTTTTATTGAATTTCTTGAAATGGTCATTTGTCACATTAAACTCGAAACAATTTTTAATTTCTGACTGTGTGAAGGTACCTTTTATTGTGGTAGTAGAAAGTTTATTTCTTAGTTTCATTTTCATAACATTAATGGCCGAAAACAAGCGTTCTACCGTAGCGGTAGTAGATATGAGCGCCGCGCCGGCGCGCCGCCGTCGACGTGAGTACATGTCGGCGCGTCGCCGCCGCGTGAAGCACGCGGCGCGCCGTCGCGACGAGTCGCAACTTACTTTCCCGCTCGCACGTCAGGCTCGGCCGCATTAGTTCGCCTAGTCGCCTCGCTCTCGCCCATGTTCGTCGTTCACTCAGTCGAGTCGAATATGTCACCGAGTGAATGTGTATTGTTCTGTGGTGTACTCGGGGCAAGCTGAGCAACAAGGCCAAGGCAACCCCTGCCACGCTATCCGTGAATTTCTGCAACATAATGGGACTTCACTCGAACCTAAATGTCGTCCACTACCATCTTGAGATGGCGAAGTCGGCCTTGCTATTTCTGATCGAGACGCAGGTGTCCTCTGCAGCTGATTTTTTTTATAAGATAGGGTGTGACAAACGAGCACACAGTCCATCTGATGGTAAGTGGTTGCTGTAGCCCATAGACATCTACATTTATCCTCGTTTGCGAATCAAAATGCATATGCGTTGTCACCCGTGAGGACTAAGATGGAATGCCTCTTTTCCAGTAAAAATGGTCTCTAGTACTCTACACTCACCGTATGAAACACAGCAGTGTTAAGCTGCTATTTGACGCTGGTATTCTGTGAGAGCGTGATCTTTTCCCGGTAGAGCTGATCCATTCGTGCAATTATACTACTGATATAGCTGCAGCACGGCTTTACTACGTTAAAACTGATTCTTCATATCTCTCCTACCCGGGGTACAAATTGGAACACCCCTTTGTGCCTCGGGCTGGAGTTTGCGTATACATCAGAGAGGACATCTGTTCTCGACACCTCGGCAGTCTTGAAGGTTCGGACCTGTCCAGCCTTAGGCTACGCGTACAGAGCGACGACCATCACGCGTCAAAGGTTGCCTCTATAGGTCCCATAGCGGTAATGGCGAAATAGACCGACTCATCGACCACGTCCAAATAGCTATAGATTCCTTACTACAGCAGATCCCATCCGTAGAGATCGTGATCCTCGGTGATTGTAACGCCCACCACGCCAAATGGCTTGGTTTACGTTTAACCGATCATACGGGAAGATCTGTTCATGTTTTTGCCTTGGCCTTGCCTTGGTCTGACACAACTGGTTACTTCGGTTATACGGATTCCAGATGTGGATGATCATGCGCCGTCCCTGTTGGTCCTTCTGCTGAACTCTCATCCGGATAGATATCAGGTCTCCGCTGGCGCACCTCTTGGCTCCTTGGACCATTGTCTAGTCTGAAGTGTGGTGCCATTCACATTAACATCGCGGTTGCTTTCTGCAGGTTGTCGCCGTGTTTGGCACTATAGGTCGCCGATTGGTATAGGATGCGGTCCTTCTTTGCGTCTTACCCTTGTGGGCGGGTTTTCTTCTTGCCGGACGATCCCAACATTGTTGCTAATTCTGTCGCTGATGTGGTACTTCAGGCTATGGAACTTTTTATTCCTTCCTCTGTGGTGCCCATCGGAGGCAGATCTCAGCAATGATTTGGTCGCTCCTGTAAAATAGGATCACGCTATAAGCAGGAGTGCTACCGGGCCTGGGCTGACGATTCAACGTCCCGGGATGTAACCACTAGTGCCCTTAAAAATAATTATAATTCCATCTCCAGGTCCTTCAAAAGAGCCATTGCCAAGGCAAAGTCAGAGCACACAACAGAATTGTCGAGAAACTAGTTCGCCTTCCTTCAAGAACCCATGCATACTGGTCTCTCGCCAAGGCTCTTCCATCTCTGCACAGGGAGGACGACTCACTAGCCCATGCCGTAAAGGAGAAAGCCGATCTGCTAGGCTCTTTCTTTGCGTCCAACTCGATTCACGATGACAGGGGAGCACACCGCCGACCATTCCGCGGTGTGAGTGCTTCATACCGGATGTGCAGTTCACACAGCCCTCGGTTCAACAAGCACTTCTCTCTGAACGTTCACAAGTTGAGTGGGATTGAAAATCCCTCCAATTGAGCTGATGACGTGTGATCCAGAGTTGGAACCGGTTCTAACGTGTCCTTTCTGGTACTCCTACTCCCTAGGCGTAGTCTCGAATTCACGGAAGACGGCTTTCGTCCACCCGATCCCTAAAAGTACCGCTTAGACTCGTCTAAATACAAGTCTATCGCCATCACCTCCTTGTTCTCCAAAATAATGGAATCCATTATAAACTGCCAGCTCATGCGGTACCTTGAGGACCACCAGCTGATTAGTGACCGCCAATACGGTTTTCGTTGGGATTGATCAATTGGTGATCTTGTGGTTTACTTGACTTATAGATGGGCGGAGGTAGTAGAGTCCATGCCTCTTCATTGGCCGTTAGTTTGGGTTTGCGCTAAATGTTAATATTTAAAACTGCATTACGAGCGCTCGCGTCCGATGGTACCAGGGGTCGCTACCGGGCCTCTCTTTCCCCCCCCCCCCCGCTCACGACCTGATGTGGCGATTTACGGCTCTCGATCGCCACGGCGTCCGCGCGCCACAGTCGTTTTGCTCCGTTGAACTGCGAGGTCGCGTGCAAAAGGAAGCCGTGTCGTTTTTTATTGTCTGCGAGGACGCTGGGTCGGTTAATTGTTTTTGGAAGTTAATAATGAATTGTAATGTCGAGTTAAGTGCCTCTCATTTGAGTTGTCTATTTTCGTTCGTTTTACGTGTCAACGAGGCTGAATTTTGAGTTTTGAGTGATTATCTGATATACGTCTGGGAAAATTAATTGTGAACAATTGCCGGTCGGATAGACGTGTGGATTTTACGATTGAATAATATCGTTGCTTGCTTGTTTTAATTTAATATCTGAACATTGGGACATTGAACTTTGACCGACAGTTCTTAAGTTGTGCAGTGCGTCATTTGGCTAATTTCGATTAACGCGGATTTATTTAAATTTTAAGTTAATTAAATGTACAATAAGGTTGATAAACTAATATAGTGAAATAAAAGCAGAAGGTTTCAATTGCTGAACGCCCACTGGAGGATCGCACATTTTGGAGAAAAGCAGCGCCTGTGGGTCTGCTGTCAGGTTACATCTATACACACTTTCGCACATTACTTACATGCACCTCACTTACCACCTGACTCATACCCTGTGGTCAACCCTAACTCCGGAATCCGGTAAGTCTTGTTGCTTATTCAGCCCTTATATATACTAAATATCCATAGGCATTTTGGGCTCCACCCTTGGTTGCTCGTCGAGAGTTCCGCTGATGGGCCCCGGGATAGATGACTTTTGTCAGGGCAACTAGGGGCGTGTACAGTTTAGATATTGTGAAGGCCTTCGATCGGGTTTGATACAAAGCGCTTCTTTGGAATCTCCCTTCCTATGGACTTACCGAGAAATTGTACAATTGGATCACCAGCTTTCTTGCAGATCGGAGCATTTCATCGGTTTCAAAGCACTCCCCTTGTTGCCTCAGCCAGTATCGGAATCCTCGGTGTCGACATATCGAGTGATGTGCGATTTCGTGTTCACTTGGAAGAGAAGGCCAAATTGGAATCAAAAAGGCTTGGCGCGTTCACCAGAGCGGGACAGTATTTCATGCCGGCACTCCGCCAGCCACTTTACAAGGCGTAGGTTCGGCCTCACATGGTATACTTTTCCCATCTATGGACTGGGGCTTCCCAGGGCTTTATTAAAAAATATAAAGCTGTGTTTGGTAACAACAAAATGGTTTCCTTTAAGTTTTTTTTAAGAAATTTTTTCCTTTTAAAAATATATCTAAGGTCCACGCCGCGCCGCCGCGACGCCGCCGCCACTGAGGAAATTTTGGGGCCACGCCGCCGCCGTGGAATTGGCCTTTGGCGCTCATATCTAAGCGGTACTGTGTGGTAAACATAGAAGCTTTCTGGTTAAAGTCGACAATAGTGGAAACATTGCAGAGCCGTCGCCTTTTTTAATTTGGAAACCTGTCACAAAAATTTTTCTACACTAGGCGTATCAGTCTCATCAAAATAAAAAATAAAAAATTGTATTGAACAGTTCTCCATTCTCTATCTAATTCTTTTATATTTTCTGGAAAAATACCTGGGAAATAATATAATAGCTCAGACATTGAAGTTATATGCTTTTTGCACAAATCATAACCTAAAATAGCTTGTGCGTTCAACATCTGTAAACACTTTAGTGACTGACGTTCTTTATCATCGAAAGGAAAACTTTGTTTTTTTTTTTTTTTTTTTATAGCATAAGGGTGACAAACGAGCACACAGTCCACCTGATGGTAAGCGGTTGCTGCGGCCCATAGACATCTACATCTATCCTCGTTTGCGAATCAAAATGCAGATGCGTTGTCACCCATGAGGACTAAGATGGAATGCCTCATTTCCAGTAAAAAGGGCCTCCGGCCACCTGCACTCACCAAGCGAAACGCAGAGGTAAACCTCTACTTCACGCTGGTTTTCTGTGAGGTCGTGGTACCACCCCGGTTCGAGCCGGCCCATCCTTGCGACAGCAAAAGCTGCCGCGTGGCTCTACCACTGTTAGAAAGTGTTTGATTTGGGCTACTGCTTCAATGTAAAACTCTTTACATTTCCTGTAAAATTTGACAGTTTATCGTCGTCCAACTCTTGAGTGTCTCTTTTCAATCGTATTAAATTTGGTACTTTTTCTCCATCATATGTTTCCAATAACGGCAAAAAAAACCGCACGTCATTTACATCAACACTTAATATTTTTTGTTCTTTGGGATTGAATATATCTTTGGTTTTGTTTATTTCTTCTTCTGTTCGTTCTAAATAAACCGGCTATATAAAGCATTCTAAAATTCTCACATATGCTGTGTAGATCTGATCATATAATGAGTACAACTTTGGTTTTTCTGCCTGCATTTCTTTATTCAAATCTGTGAATATTGGTAAAGCAAATCGTAAAAATTCCAAGTATAATTCGATTGTCGGTTCCATGGCTTTTGCTAAAATGCTTTCGGCAGAAAGAAGACGTACTGTAAACACTGCTGATTGGAAATATAATTTTATAGCTGGAAGTTGTCCCAACAATCTATTCACGAGTCACGACATCGTTCAACGATAACCATCTGGTTTGTGCGGGGTGTAATATTTTATGTGGTTTTACATCTGTAAACGCCTGAAAAGTTTTAAAATCGCCGATGTGTTTAGGTGAAATTTGGATGTGATTGAAAACTTCGCGGCAAAAATTTTCACGACCCCTCGGTAATTTATCATAAGCTCGAGAAGCACAAAGCGCAAATGAATGGCAAACCGGGTATTTTTGAAACGCTAACGAAAACGAAGACAGACGACAGTATTAATTATACCTTTGATAATGGGCGAGATATAAAATCGATCCAAAAAAAATCATCTTTTCACAAAGTTTTATTAGCTTTATTCACACTCCATTGTGTTAGTACAGCTAAATAAAACGATAATTTCGTTTCACCCGTTATACATTTCATGGTTAAAAGATTAGGTACGTCATTCTTCAAATGAGTGATCATTGAGTTATTCCCCCCGAACATGACACTGGCATCATCAGACACAAAGCCTAACCAATTCCTTTTGTATGGAATTTCTTTCTCATTAAAATATTTGATAGTTTTTTGGTGTGAACAAGACTTTAGCTGAGCCATCGGTGATCGGTATCATAGTTAGAAATTTATCTTCTACTTTATAACTGTTGTGTTGACTAACCTCGCTATTAAAGCTAAATGCTTGATTGGTGATTTATCAGTGCTATCATCTAACAGCAATGAAAACTCATTCATTCACTCATGACGTCATTCAGCCAAGAGTCAATAAATTTTTGCTCACTACGTTCTTCTTTCTCGGTAGGGATTTATCAACATCTGACTCACTATCACTACTGCTACTATATATTCGTAAATTTTTGCTCAACTCACAACGTCAATCAACAAAAAATAATCTAATCAGAATAATGACGGAATGCATGGACAGGTCCATGACATAATATTATATTTCGAATCGACAAAGCATTCACGGGGATTCCCGAGTAAGTAAAAAGCAGACAATAGAATGTCGGTAAAACAGACATCGACCGAAACGATCTACGAATAACGCCATTTATTAAATCACCTGACCATTACCTCCGGTTCGATAGTAGTAGGTTTTACTGAATCTGACTTAGTGTATGGCCTAATAAAATAGATGACACTAGCATCTTACACAAAAAAAACTGTAGATTTCGAGGCATAAACTAAAAACTGACAGAATTTCCAAAAAATTGTCTATCTACAGTATGGAGTGTAGAGTACAAGGAGCCCTACTATTTACTGAAAATAGAGGTTCCTGGCGTTTGAAAAACTACGATATAAAGATAGCTGTTGTGAACGGAGTGAAGTCAACTGAATTTATATATTTAAAAAATTTCATGATTAGAGTAGTTAGTAAAATGCCAGTATACAAAATCTCAACTATTTACGTAGTATAAAACCAAGCGGATTGGTCGGTTCTTGTTTATTTCTCCATCTTATTGTAATTACTTCTGGCGCTTTTTTTTAATTAATCCTATGCTACTGCAGCGCCACCCTTATTGGACACGTTTTTAGGGACACTTTTCATATATAGAGATGGTCCTGCTTCTCTCTATGGAGTGTAGAGTACAAGGAGAAACATCTTATAAGGGGCGAAAATTGAAAAAGTGTCCTACTATTTACTGAAAATAGAGGTTCCAAAACTTACCACAATAGCGCTGACGTCTGAAAAACTACGATATGAAGATAGCTGTTGTGAACGGAGTGAAGTCAGCTGAATTCAAATATTTAAAATTTCATGACTATGGTAGTTAGTAAAATGCCAGTATACATAATCTCAACTATTTACGTAGTATAAAACCAAGCGGATTGGTCGGTTCTTGTTAATTTCTCCATCTTATTCTAATTACTTTTGGCGCTTATTTTAATTAAGCCTATGCTACTGCAGCGCCACCCTTATTGGACACGTTTTTAAAGACACTTTTCATATATAGGGATGGTCCTCCTTCTCTCTATGGAGTGTAGAGTACAAGGAGAACCATCTTATAAGGGGCGAAAGTTGAAAAAGTGTCCTACTATTTACTAAAAATAGAGGTTCCAAAACTTACCACAATAGCGCTGACGTCTGAAAAACTACGATATGAAGATAGCTGTTGTGCTCGGAGTGAAGTCATCATTCATCATCATCATTACAGTCCTTCACAAGTCCACTGCTGAACATAGGCCTCCCCAAAAGAATGCCACAAAGCACGGTCCTGAGCCACCTGCATCCATCGACTTCCTGCATATCTTACCAGGTCATCACTCCATCTAGTGGGGGGACGCCCTACACTTCGCCTGCCGGTACGAGGCTGCCACTCGAGAACCTTTCTTCCCCATCGGTTGTCGGTTCTTCGAGCTATATGGCCGCCCCATTGCCACTTCAGCTTACTAATCCGTTGGGCTATGTCGGTCACTCTGGTTCTACTGCGGATATCCTCATTTCTGAGTTTATCACGCAGGGAAACTCCGAGCATAGCCCTCTCCATAGCTCGCTGAGCGACCTTGAGCTTCCTCATCCGGCCAGCAGTGAAGGACCACGTCTCAGTTCCGTATGTAATCACGGCAACACGCACTGGGTGTACAGTCTCGTTTTCAAGTTACAAGTTACCTGACGAGAAGATGTGTCGTAATTTCCCGAACGCTGCCCAACCGAGTTGAATCCGTCGATTGACCGGTCGAAGTTGGACTTACCTAGTCGGACTATTTGTCCCAGGTAAACATACTCGTCAACAACTTCGAGCTTAGTGTTCCCAACAACTACCGGCATAGGTGTGACATGGATATTAAACATGATCTTTGTTTTGTCCATGTTCATCTTAAGACCTATCCGTTGGGAAACACTATTGAGGTCAGTGAGCATAGTGCTTAGGTCCTCCAGCGATTCTGCCATAATGACTATATCGTCGGCAAATCAAAGGTGAGTGATGAACTCGCCATTGATGTTGATACCGTATCCTTTCCAGTCCAGAAACTTGAAAACTTCTTCCAATGCAGCGGTGAAGAGTTTCGGGGATATGACGTCACCCTGTCTTACACCTCTCTGCAATTGGATAGGTTTCGTTGGTTACAGAACCAGAGTACGAAGTACAGACTCGGATAGCCATCGTAGCCCTACTGTACAAGCACTTCAACACTTCGATATACCGACAGTCGACTTGGCACCGCCGAAGGGACTGCAGCACCGCCCAAATTTCGACGGAATTAAAGGCTTTCTCATAGTCCACATACGCCAGACATAGTGGCAAATTGTACTCCTCGGACTTCTGTACAATTTCTCGAAGGGTATGTATGTGGTCTATGGTGCTAAAGCTTTTTCGGAAACCGGCTTGTTCGAAAGGCTGGAAGTCGTCAAGTCTGCTCGCGAGATGATTCGTAATGACTCTCGAAAACAGCACGTAGACGCGGCTCAGAAGGGAAATCGGTCTGTACTTCTTCAAGAGAGCGTTGTCGCCTTTCTTGAAGAACAAGACCACCGCACTTCTGCTCCACGCCTCCGGTGTAAAGCCACCATGGAGGACGGAATTAAGGAGCTTCTGAAGGACTTCAAGTACCGGTTTTCCACCCACTTTCAGAAGCTCCGCTGTAATTTCATCCTCGCCTGGGGCCTTGCCGTTTTTAAGGTGCTGGAGAGCCATTCTAATCTCGCCCAGACTGACGTCCGGGATATCATCTGATTAATGTCGGATAAGACTCGCTCTTGGATCGTTACTCACACTTGCGTGCGGCTCCAACGATGATGTGTACAGCTGCCCATAGAACCTCTCAATCTCACTCAAAATCTCAGGTGATCCGGAAACGATGCTGCCACATTCGGTCTTCAGCTTGGACAGTTGGCTCTTTCTGGCAGACAGATCTCTGGCAAAGACTTTGGAGCCTTGATTCCGCTTGATCGCTTCTTCAATACGAGCTGTATTGAAGTTGCGTAAGTCCCGCCGCATGCATTTGGAGATCTGTCTGTTCAGTTATGTATGCTGTCAAAACTGTTGAAGAATGTAGCTTCATCTCCCGTCTAACAGCCATGAGATTAAGAGTGTGATCGGAGAGTTTTTGTGTTCTTCTGCGGCGGGTCTTGTAGAACTTAGCTCCGACCGCATGGACAGTTTCCACGAGCTTGTCATTCAAATCGTCCACTTCATTGCAGTCTTCTAGGCACTGAAAACGGTTTTGTAACTCAAGCTGAAAGGTTTCGGGACTTTGGATTAGAGCACGAGGGGGACGGAGCGTTGACTTAATTAGACGAGACCTCTCCAACTTAACGTTTAGGTTCAGTGTGCCTCTAACCATTCGGTGATCGCTGCCGGTTTTCGCCCTCGCGATCACTGAGACATCACTGAACAGTTGTCGTCTGGTTGTCATAATGAGGTCAATCTCATTTTTGTCGAACCGTCGGGGCTCGACCAGGTCCACTTCCTGTGGGGCCGCTTCTGGAAGAAAGAGTTCATCATAAAGAGTCCCTCTTTCTCCATGAAGTCGGCCAGCTGCTGGCCCCTTGGGTTCTGTTGCCCTATTCCAAATTTCCCCACTTTCAGCTCACCGTTCTCTCTTGTGCCTAGTTTTGCATTGAAGTCTCCCATTAACACCGTATATTGGGTTTTGGAGGAATGCATGGCTCTAGAGATATCCTCATACATTTCCTCCACCTCCTCATCAGGGTGTGCCGAGGTTAGTGCGTAAACCTGTATGACCTTCAGCGAATACCGTTTGGTGATTCTGAGTATAAGGTACGCAACCCTCGTCGACACACTCTCAATCTTTACAACGTTGTTAACGAGAGACTTGTGGACGATAAATCCGACATCTCCTTGGGACAGATGGTCGCCCTCCCGGTACTAGAGCAAGTTGCCGGATCGAGGATTACCGGGTCCTCCCCCTCTCTTCGGACTTCAGATAATTCTATAATGTGCCAGCGAAATATTTCTATCTCTTCTTCTCAGCTGAATTCGAATATTTAAGAAATTTCATGAGTAGAGTAGTTAGTAAAATGCCAGTATACAAAATCTCAACTATTTACGTAGTATACAATCAAGCGGATTGGTCGGTTCTTGTTTATTTCTCCATCTTATTCTAATTACTTTTGGCGCTTTTTTTTTAAATTTATCCTATGCTACTGCAGCACCACCTTTATTGGACACGTTTTTAGGGACACTTTTCATATATAGAGATGGTCCTCCTGCTCTCTATGGAGTGTAGAGTACAAGGAGAACCATCTTATAAGGGGCGAAAGTTGAAAAAGTGTCCTACTATTTACTGAAAATAGAGGTTCCAAATCTTACTATGATAGCGCTGGCGTTTGAAAAACTACGATATGAAGATAGCTGTTGCGAACAGAATGAGGTCAGCTGAATTCAAATATTTAAAAAAATTCATGATTAGAGTAGTTAGTAAAATGGCAGTATACAAAATCTCAACTATTTACGTAGTACAAACCCAAGCGGATTGGTCGGTTCTTGTTTATTTCTCCATCTTATTCTAATTACTTTTGGCGCTTTCTTTTTAATTTATTCTATGCTACTTTTTTATAGTAGAGGGGGCAAACGAGCATGCGGCTCACCTGATGGTAAGTGACTACCGCCACCCATGAACAACTGCAACACTAGGGAGGAAATTGCAGATGCGTTGCCGGCCTTTTAAAAAGGAGTAGGCTCTTTTCTTGAAGGTCCCTAAAGCCCCCCGCGCACTAGGCAGCCTGGCTGTGCAGCCAGGCTGCGGCGGCCGAAATATTTGAGCAGCCACTTCTAAGCAGCCAATGGACGGCGAGTTGTGCCCCTTTTTTCGAGGGATATGGACGTGGAACAACTTGTAATTTTGTGCGTATTTCGTAAAAAAACGCCAAGCTAAAAGATTCATTCATTCGATTCATCCTTTTTTTTTTTAGAACGGCACTCCAAAGGCTTATTTCATAAAAGATGTTCGTAAATACCCATACTGGTTTTTTAACTACACGAGAATGTTAGTGCAATAATTTGATAACCTTTTGGAAAATATAAGAAATTCAAGCAAGGGCACCGATACTCCTATAGATATATCCCTTGTTGCTTTACGGTTTTCAATTTCGCGAATAAATTTCTCAGTGGCAAAAGCCATTTTGTGGTTTCTGAACACTAAATACGCCTGGCTGCTACGACAAGTGCGCGGTGACTGACAGCAGCCACATACATTTACCCTGCTCGCTCTGGCTGTGCGCAGCCAACGGGCTGCCGTGCAATCGGATGCGCTTTTATGGCTGCCGCAGCCGGGAGTTCGTGGCTGCTTAGGTGCTCGGGCTCCCATACACCGTCATATGTTCATCTGGCTGCCGCAGCCAGGCTGCCACAGCCAGGCTGCCTAGGACGCGGGGGGCCTTAGTCATATCGGTCCGGAAAATTCGCTGATGGTAATCGATTTCACAAAGAAGTCGTGCGAGGAAGAAAACATCTTCTAAATCGCCCAGTGGTGGACCGCCAATCATCCAGATGGTGTGGATGGTATCGGGAGTTCTGCCGCGATGTGCGTTCGTGAAATTTGGCGGCTGGGATTAATGCGAACAATTCCTCAGAGCACTCCCCGTGGTACATGCGAAAGAAAATGCAAAGGGATGCAACATCTCTTCGCAGTGCCAATGAATCGAGTCGATCAGAAAGGACTCGGTCGTTGACGATTCGAGCTGCTCTGCGCTGGATGCGGTCAAGTGGAAGGAGCTGGCACTGGGGAGCCTCTGCCCAGAGATGGGAACAGTATTCCATGTGAGGCCGAACCTGCACCTTGTAAAGTTGCAGGTGGTGTGCCGGCATGAAATACTGTCCCCGCTCTGCTAAGCACGCCAAGCTTTTTACAGGCCAATTTGGCTTTCTCTTCCAAGTGACCACGAAACGGCACGTCACTCGATATGTCGATTCCGAGGATTCCGATACTGGCTGAGGCAAGAAGGTGAGTGCCTTGAAACTGAGGAGATACGACAAAGGGGTTCTTTTTAGCGGTAAACGCGCAAACTTGTGTCTTCTGAGGATTAAACTGGTCGATGAGTCGGTCTGTTTAGGCATTACCGCTATGGGACCTATAGAGGCACCCGTAGATGTGCGGAAGGTCATCGCTGTCTACGCGTAGCCAAAGGATGGACAGGTCCGAAACTTCAAGACTTCAAGAGAACAGATGTCCTCTCTGACATACACGCAAACTCCAGCCCGAGGCACAAACGAGTGCTCCAATTTGTACCCCGGGTAGGAGAGATACGAAATATCAGCCGGAGAGGACACCTGCGTCTCGGTCAGAAAGAGCAAGGCAGGCTCCTCTTCCGGCCACCTGCACTCACCAGACGAAACGCAGAAGCAGAGCTTCTACTTCACGCCGATATTGTGTGAGGTCGTGGTACCAACCCGGCTCGAGCTGGCCCATACGTGCAACAGCAAAACTGCTGCGTGGCTCTACCACCGTAATTTAATTTTTTAAATAATTATTTAAATAAATTTAATTTACCCTTATTGGACACGTTTTTAGGGACACTTTTCATATATAGAGAAGGTCCTCCTTCTCTCTATGGAGTGTAGAGTACAAGGAGAACCATCTTATAAGGGCCGAAAGTTGAAAAAGTGTCCCACTATTTACTGAAAATAGAGGTTACAAAACCTACGACAATAGCGCTGGCATCTGAAAAACTACGATATAAAGATAGTTGTTGTGAACGGAGTGAAGTCAGCTGAATTCAAATATTTAAAAAAATTCTTGACTAGAGTAGTTAGTAAAATGCCAGTATACAAAATCTCAACTATTTACGTAGTATAAAACCAAGCGGATTGGTCGGTTCTTGTTTATTTCTCCATCTTATTCTAATTACTTTTGGCGCTTTTTTTAAATTAATCCTATGCTACTGCAGCGCCACCCTTATTGGACTCGTTTTTAGGGACACTTTTCATATATAGAGAAGGTCCTCCTTCTCTCTATGGAGTGTAGATTACAAGGCGAACCATCTTATAAGGGGCGAAAGTTGAAAAAGTGTCCTACTATTTACTGAAAATAGAGGTTCCAAAACCTACCACAATAGCGCTGACGTCTGAAAAACTACGATATGAAGATAGCTGTTGTGAACGGAGTGAAGTCAGCTAAATTCAAATATTTAAAAAAAATCATGATTAGAGTAGTTAGTAAAATGCCAGTATACAAAATCTCAACTATTTACGTAGTATAAAACCAAGCGGATTGGTCGGTTCTTGTTTATTTCTCCATCTTATTTTAATTACTTTTGGCGCTTTTTTTTTAATTTATCCTATGCTACTGCAGCGCCACCCTTATTGGAGACGTTTTTAGGGACAATTTTCATATATAGAGATGGTCCTCCTTCTCTCTACACTCCATAATCTAAAGTTAAAACTGTAGGGTTGGCAGCACTGGTGCCAAGGAACTGGGAATCATGTTTTTTTATAACTGGCTTCACAGCTCTGGGTTCAAGCCCTTCTTAGCCTGAAGTTACAATGTAAATTTATCCTTCATAGTACGCTGATTCACAATATGTTGATGCGTCACATTGTGCAGCCGTTGGGAGATTTAGACGGCAACTTGAGCCAGCAGGCAGCTGATAGTTAACGATGGTATCTCAAGGCGCCTAAGCAGACATTCACCTTAACTTCAGAACCACATCACCATCAGAGCACTTGTTTCACCGTTTCCACTAATAGTTAACATGCGCAGATACTTAATACACAAAATCGCACCACTTTACATATCAAAATCCACTTCAAACCATTATTTAAACAATAATACAGGAGCAGCAAACCGCTGCCGGTCAAGTTCCCGCCAAAACTCCTGGGAATCAAAATAAATAAAACTATTTTTTTTCGTCGCATAAGATCTTCCCCGCCATTACATCAGATTTGATAGACCACAAATCCTCGCAAAAGAACACCGATTCTTACCAAGGATGATACGCGAGGCTACTGAAATTAAAAAAAAACATCCTAATTTCAATAGAGAAGATAGATGGGTGCTGCCATCTGCTTGGGATCCTATAATTAACAAAATTAAATGCAAACCCAAGCATATCACTGCAAGACTTCAAGATACTGTAAGTTCATTCTGCGTAAATTGAACCAAAAATTAATATTAAAAAACTGTAGGCTACCGGGCTAACTGTGATATCGGAACGTCAAACAGTCCCCCTCCGTGAACATGCGTAGATAGAGGATTGACTAGATAAAGCATTCGCGTATGCTTTTGAGATAAAAATAGGCGGGAGCAAGGAGGTTGTAAAATATAGGGAGTGCGTACTTCATACTATATATTATATATAATATTCTAATATATTATCAAAGTTTACTTTATAATATATTATAAACATAGATAAAATGGAAAGATTGGTTAGTCGCGCTTGGCTCATTATGGACCTTAAGTAAGATTTTATTAACTTGAGTTGTGAAAAGCTTCCTTCACATAAAAAAATCTTAGACACAGCGGAACAGAACTCAGAAATTTCAGAATAGCCCAATTTTATGAGAAAAGCTCCAATGAATTACATTGAACCGCTTCTTGAGAAGAAATGCTGGCAGCTTTCAAGTTGTAAAACCGCCAAAATTATATATACTGCAGAAAACTCATCGTAGATTTTGAACTATTACACGAAGATCTTCATCTGGTGACGTTAGCAGAGTGTAAGGCTGAATAACACTAAATGTTACGAGAATATCATTCATTGCTCTGTAGCGATGGTCTAGTTCCTCGTAAAATATGTCAAGACCTTCTAATATAGCTCTCTGCAGCTCCTCTGGCAATGCTAGTCCAGCATATCGGGTCATTTCTCCTGGTAAACGTTTTCGATATCTCCTCATTTCTCTTCTTCATTCAATCGGTATGTCCACATTCTCACATTTTTTGTTACGTAGGAAATAGCTTTTAAAATTTATACATTTCAAACCTTATATCATAACCTATATCCAACAACTAGATCTGTATAAAATTAGCGAAGTTCTTACAGTTCGGCAGTTATTCCTACTCCATAAAATCTTAAGACAACACATAATTACAAATATAACTCAAAAAGAACATCGCCGTAATCATTTTGTAGCTTATTCAGTGCCTTGCAACACGTCTTTTGAAAGAAAATTCTTCACGTTTTTGGGACCGTATTTGTATAATAAATTACACCAAAAATAGTCTATTTATGAAGTCAACAAATGGTCATGTAAAAATAAACTCGTGGGATATCTTCAGACTCTATCATACACAGATACTGAACGATTACTCCAAATAATATCATAAATACACACAAACATATACACAGACATACTAACAGTCAAACACTGACATATAAACTTACATGGTTTTTACTTTATTTATTTCTTTATAGCCAAATTGTTAATTCGCTCTATATAATAAAATTTTTAATCATAACATAAGTTATCTCTGTATATTATACTAAGGCCCGTATTCACAAACGACACATACATAAGTATGGTAGCAACACTATGCTAAGTAAGGTATTTCTCACTGCGTTCGTCATGGCAGGCCGTTCATTTCATGAACAATACTTAGTGGACTCTTTGTTGTGCGGACACATAGCACTGAATGGGGCGCCGTGATTGGTTAACGTTGTGACGCGACTTCACTCGAGTTGAATGACAGATAAAAAATAATAACACGTGTTGTTTTCTTTCAGTTAATAGACGTTACTAGTACTGTTATTATAGGGTACCTATGCATAAGTATTATTAAAATAATGTGGATTTGAAACTGTTGATAGGTAGATTAACTGAATTGTTATTACAAATCTGGAAACTCCCAGATGAATAAAATCTTAAGGCCACTAGTAACTTTCAAAAGATCTGCATTTATTAGAGGCAGAAGTATATTTATGACGATATTTTTTGAAAACCTATAGTGACTTTAAAATTCATTGGCACTGTAATAATCAAAAGGATTTTGAAAGTCACATATCACTTTTCTTGTGCTAATCGTTCTTTGCACGTTTATTCTCTCCAGGATATAATTATCAAAATCATCTTCGCTGCTGTAATCCATTGCAATTATTCAAACAAAACCAATCAGCGTATCATAAATCAACAAACAAGCTATATACCCCATACCAGTTTGCGTTGATTTGTCGCACTATGCGTAGCGTAAAGTAGCTAGCGAGCTTCTTTATCTGTGCGTTCATTTTGATGAGCGCATAGTTTTGTCTAACACTCAAGTGACGTTTGTGAAACAAAATTTCGTCCACTGTGCGTTAAAGCCTACTGTGCGCACGCATAGTATCGTTCTTGAATACGGGTGTAATTGCCTAGTAAATTCGGGGGGGGGGGGGGGGGGGGTTGGTGACATGTAATACGGGTTTTTGAACCTACACGGGCACCAGTCTCCCACGAATGACATAATATTGTTAACCCTTAGCACCACACGCTACTTCTAGCCACACATCTACACACGTGGGGGACTTATATCCCCCTTAAAGATAAACCGTATATCAGTACTATTTTTATCAGAAATCAGGATTTTTTTATACGACATTAATTAAAGGCATTTTATGTATGTAATAAAAATATTTATTTATAATTTTAAACGTTAAAATTGCCACTTCTAGCATCAAACAAAAAAGGATAGAAAAAACACGTTATATTTTTAGAGTTAGTATTAGAGATCAAATATATAATAAAATTTTGAATCGAAAAATAAATCAAATTGTTTTTCTAATTATTCTTATCTTATAAACTATAAAACAGGTATAAAGATCTATGAAAATACTAAAACATATAAAATCACAAGTGGAATGCACATAACACTTCGCGAATATCGAAATTTCAGTCAAATGTAGGAACCTAATTTCAATCTTAATCTTTACTATCAAAATGATGCTTATAACCTAACTATCAGATTTCCTGACATTTTGTACATATTTTGAAGTTTATAGAATGATGAATACGACACACGTTTTCATACATTTGGAGCACACGTTTGTTAAGTATAGGCTGAGTCAGATATATGATTTTCTGAGTAATTTGTGATCTCTTCATTGAAATGTTCTAAAATCAAGTCAATCCCAGCAAACATTTTTGTCATATAATCAAACATTTATATGACCTTGAGCAGGGGCGTAGCTACCGCCGTATCAGCCGTATCAATGATACGGGGCCCCCGGGCTACAGGGGCCCCCAACGTGTGTAAGCAAAAACTCCAAGGACTTCTAATGGGACAGGAAAGGCTATCACTATTCTCTAAAGAAGTAAAGAATTTAGTAAAACTGAAATCGTCTTCAGCTATGTTCGCCGAACAAAAGGCACGAAAATTAAATTGTTTGGCTAGCTTAGTTCCTAGGAGTATTTATTGTAAGTAATAACTCATAAGCCCGTGTAGTGGCGGGTAAGAATACTCACAACCCCATATCTTCCCGTGGGTGTCGTAAAAGGCGACAGACGGAAACTGAGGCAGAGGATGGGCAGCAGCATCTTTCTGATAACAGCAAAACAACAATAAAAAAACTGCGCTTGCCAACCCGCTCGCCAAGCGTGGCAACTATGGCAATATACCCCCATGAAAGTAACGAAGAGATGGCCCCCAGTCCCCGGCAGCCCCGCTATTCCTGGCTAAGGTGGCGACCATGGTAACAGCGAGGCAGGGGGTGCTAAGAGTCTCCGGTGGAGGTTCTGTTGCCACCTACGACGACTCGACATGGCAACTTATAACGCACGCACCCTGAGGACTGACGAGAAGGTCCTGGAGCTAGAAGAAGAGATAGACAAGTTGCACTGGAATGTCATAGGATTATCCGAAGTCTGAAGAGAGGGGGAGGTCACGGTAATCCTCGAATCCGGCAATTTGTTCTATCACCAGGAGGGCGACCATCTGTCCCAAGGAGGTGTCGGATTTATCGTCCACAAGTCTCTCGTTAACAACGTTGTAAAGATTGGGAGTGTGTCGACGAGGGTTGCGGACCTTATACTCAGAATCACCGAACGGTAATCGCTGAAGGTTATACAGGTTTACGCATCAACCTCGGTACACGCCGATGAGGAGGTGGAAGAAATGTATGAGGATATCTCTAGAACAATGTATTCCTCCAAAACCCACTATACGGTGTTAATGGGAGACTTCAACGCAAAACTAGGCACAAGAGAGAACGGTGAGCTGAAAGTAGGGAAATTCGGAATAGGGCAACGGAACCCAAAGGGCCAGCAGCTGGCGAACTTCATGGAGAAAGAAGGACTCTTTATGATGAACTCTTTCTTCCAGAAGCGGCCCCACAGGAAGTGGACCTGGTCGAGCCACGACGGTTCGACAAAAAATGAGATTAACTTTATTATGACGACCAGACGACAACTATTCAGTGATGTCTCAGTGATCGCGAGGGTGAAAACCGGCAGCGATCACCGAATGGTGAGAGGCACACTGAACCTAAACGTTAAGTTGGAGAAGTCACGTCTAATGAAGTCAACGCTCCGTCCTTCTCGTGCTCTAATCCAAAGTCCAGAAACCTTTCAGCTCGAGCTACGAAACCGTTTTCAGTGCCTAGAAGATTGCAATACAATGGACGATATGAATGACAAGCTCGTGGAAACTGTCCATGCGGTCTGAGCTAAGTTTTGCAAGACCCGCCGCAGAAGAAACAAAAAGTCTCCGATCACACTCTAATCTCAATGGCTTTTAGACGGGGTATATAGCTGCAGTCTTCAGTAGATTTGACAGCGTACAGGCAACTGAACATACAGATCTCCAAATGCATGCGGCGGGACTTGTGCAACTTTAATTCTGCTCGTATTAAAGAAAAGATCGAGCAGAACCAGGGCTCCCAAGTCTTTGCAAGAGATCTGTCTGCCAGAAAGAGCCAACTGTCGAAGCTGAAGACCGAGTATGGCAGCGTCGTTTCCGGGACACCTGAGGTTTTGAGTGAGATTGAGAGGTTCTATTGGCAGCTGTACACATCATCGTTGGAGCCACACGTAAGTGTGAGTAACGATCCAAGAGCGAGTCTTATCCGACACTATTCCGATGATATCTCGGACGTCAGTCTGAGCGAGATTAGAATGGCTCTCCAGCATCTTAAAAACGGCAAGATCCCAGGCTGGATGGAATTACAGTGGAGCTTCTGAAAGCGGGTGGAAAACCGATACTTGATGTCCTTCAGAAGCTCTTTAATTCCGTCCTCCATGGTGGCACTACTCCGGAAAGGTGACAACGCTCTCTTGAAGAACTACAGACCGAGTTCCCTTTTGAGCCGCGTCTACATGCTGTTTTCGAGAGTCATTACTCCCGAACAAGCCGGTTTCCAAAAAGGCTTTAGCACCATATACCACATACATACCCTTCGGCAAATTGTACAGAAGTCCGAGGAGTACAATTTACCACTATTTCTGGCGTATGTGGACTATGAGAAAGCCCAAAGACTTTCAATCAAAATTACGTCGAAATTCGGGCGGTGCTGCAGTCCCTTCAGCGATGCCAAGTTGACTGTCGGTATATCGAAGTGCTGAAGTGCTTGTACAGTAGGGCTACGATGGCTATCCGAGTACAGAACCAGAGTACGAAACCTATCCAATTGCAGAGAGGTGCAAGACAGGGTGACGTTATATCCCCGATACTCTTCACCGCTGCATTGGAAGACGTTTTCAAGCTTCTGGACTGGTAAGGATACGGTGTTAACATCAATGGCGAGTACATCACTCACCTTCGATTTGCCGACGATATAGTCCTTATGGCAGAATCGCTGGAGGACCTAAGCACTATGCTTAATGACCTCAATAGTTTTTCCCAACGGATAGGTCTTAAGATGAACATGGACAAAACAAAGATCATGTTTAATGTCCATGTCACACCTATGTCGGTAGTTGTTGGTAGCTCTAAGCTCGAAGTTGTTGACGTTTATGTTTACCTGGGACAAATAGTCCGACTAAGTAAGTCCAACTTCGACCGAGAGGTCAATCGAGGGATTCGACTCGACTGGGTAGCGTTCGGGAAATAACGGCACATCTTCTAGTCAGGTATACCTCAAAACTTGAAAACGAAATTGTGCAACCAGTGCGTGTTGCCAGTGATGACATACGGAACTGAGACGTGGTCCTTCACTGCTGGCCGGATGAGGAAGCTCAAGGTTGCTCAGCGAGCTATGGAGAGGGCTATGCTCGGAGTTTCTCTGCGTGATAAACTTAGAAATGAGGATATGCGCAGTAGAACCAGAGTCACCGACATGGCCCAACGAATTAGTAAGCTGAAGTGGCCATGGGCCGGACATATAGCTCGAAGAACCGGCAACCGATAGGGAAAAAGGTTCTCGAGTGGCGGCCTCGTACCGGCGGATGAAGTGTAGGGCGTCCCCCCACTATATGGAGTGACGACCTGGTAAGACATGCAGGAAGTCGATGGATGCAGGTGGTTCAGGACCGTGCTTTGTGGCATTCCTTGGGTGAGGCCTATGCTCTTTAATGGACTTATGAAGGGCTGTTATGATGATGATGATGATGATGAACTAGTGGAATTTACTAATTCCACTAGTTCGGCAAAAGTACTCTTTTGCCGTTGTCGTGATAATTGACGATAATTTATGTGTACATAGAGAACTGAAGACCATTTTTATGTATATGTTTTTTATTCCTTTATTCGTTTTTTCATTCCTTGGACTTATGAAGGGCTGTAACGATGATGATGAATAACTTAAAATCAATATATAATAATTTGAATTCAATGCAAGCGTTTTTGTTCCTTTTATGAAATCTTTACTCTTCATTGGGGCCCCCCAACAAATTTTGATACAGGGCCCCTCGAAGGCACGCTACGCCACTGACCTTGAGTCTTTTTAAAGTTATTTTACAGTATTTTTTTTTACTCTTCGTCATGTACTGGTGCATTATGTGTCCGAATAGTCATATACATTTTTTGTCGTATAATAATGTCATATAGACGTTCTTTCGACATTTTTTTACAACCATCATATAATAGCGTCTATGACGACGTCTATAAAACTTTCTTATACAACTTTTCGTCGTGAAAACGTTTTCGCAGTATAAACGTGATAATACTGTCAATTTTGTCATATAATTACCTTTTAAATATCTGCTAAACGGATAATAATTGTTTACACGTAGTATTTGTAACTATTATATATAAGTCGAATAAGTATTACGAGTGCAACCTGTATACATCCTAAAGTATCACAAACATGATAATACGACCGTTATTTAATTAATACTCATATTAAAGGTTTATAATAACCTTTATACAACTTCCATCATTTTAAAATGTAATTTATCATATTTATTTACTGTTCGGTACAACATGAATCTTAATAAGTGGAAAAGTATTTAAAAGAAAAGTTAAAAATAACTATCATTCGCTTCAAGCGCGTACTTTTATACAAAGTAATAGAGATCAAGCTGAGAGTGAGGAAAATGAGAAGGGTTCCGTACAATCAATTTAACCAAAATGATACGAGTATACCCTGCAGTTCATTTGCCCAATTTCAAGAGTCTTATTCATTTTCCGAAGTTAAAGATATATCGTCCGAATCGTGGTATAGAAAGATACATCGTCCGAAAATGAAGATAATGTTGATAAAGAAGACACTACAATCAAAAATAATAACTTCAGATACCATTATAAAAAGTGCGCTATTGATTTTTATATTCCACAAGTTGCATTAAAGCAATAAAATGTAATTCTGAACAAAATAATGCCCTGTATAGTCCCTTTAGACCCAAGGACGCTTATAAAAACTAAAAAAGATGTACAAATAATTCTTATTGATGATGGTCATTACTAGCATAATGGTCTTATTGAATCTTTAAAGACGATTTTTTTTAGATTACAAAACCTATATATAAATGCTTTCGCTTAATGTAAATATAGACGGTCTACCATTGTTCAACAGTTCTAAGCATCAAGTGTGGCTTATATTATGTAACATCCACGAAACACCAAATGTGCCCTCTTTTGTTGTGAGTATTTATGAAGGTACGAGTAAACCATCAAATGTATCCGCATTTTTTCATTCTTTAGTAAGTGAATTACAAGAATTAATGTCTAATAATTTTAAAATTGCATCGCGAGATGAGGTCGATACATTGATCGAAGTTAAAGTCAGAGCCTTCATATGCGACTCGCCAGCGAGAGCCTTGGTTAACGTGGTAGAGCCATGCTGCAGCTATATTTGTAGTATAGTTGTGTGTTATGCTGCTGTGTTTCGTATGGTGAATGTAGAGAGCCGGAGACGCTTTTTGCTGGAAAGGGGCATTCCATCTTAGTCCTCCCGGGTGACACCGCATTTGCATTTTGATTCGTAAACGAGGATAGATTTAGATGTCTATGGACCACAGCAACCACTTGCCATCAGTTGGACTATGTGCTCGTTTGTCACCCTTATCCTATTAAAAAAAATCGAAATTAGGTCAAAATCGGCCAGGAACTTAGGTGCAATATTGTACCGGCTCAGATGGTTGAGTGGCAGCAAACGCTATTGCGTAAAACGATTCTGAGTTGGATAACCAACGAACGAACCAAAATAAGGAATATAGTGAAAGGTTTTCGTTTAGTAGTAATAATTTAAATAAAAGTCAATTAATTATATTTTATATTTTACAGGAGTATGCAACTTTAATGCTAGACATGGTTGCTTGAAATGTATATAATGTTCCACGTTCTTCCCATTGTGCTGGCACAGTTGTTAATAAAAGTTTACCATTTTCTGTAGTCTCCACTATTTTAAAAGACATTTTTCCAAAAAAACAATTTATTATAGACAACAAAAACTTCTCAAGTAACAATATGGTCTTAAATTATCTTATTAAAAATTAAACATTAGCACTTTAATAATTCTACCTATTATATTTTGTTGCTACTTGATAATTAGGGTATCTACAACTACGACAACGTATTACAACCTACAACTGACTGGCTAAGCGAAAACGCGTGAGCGAGAAGCAAAATTATTAGAGGAGATATTCCTGCAATCGAAACATCGCGGCATCGGCCGGACTAAAGAGGGAGCGAGCGCGGTATATTAGCTCCGTGTTAGTACAGTGCGCCATCTAGTGACTCGGTACGACAGTTAAACTCTATTCGGATTCAATAGATAAATTACGCTACTAATTTTTAACAAGTTACAATTGTACATTTTCTAACAGAATAAATAAAAGTAATGAAAAATGCTAAACTTTGTTTTTATAGCTAATTGTGTGAGGCGAAAAAATAATTGCAACTGTAGAGATTTTTTTAACTCTTGTACCAATAGTAGTAAAATATTATAAGTACTAACTTTTTACCCGCGGCTTCGCTCGCGTTGACTTCAATTTAGAAATATCATTAATACTTTTGATAAAGTGAAACAATTTTCGGCGCAGTTCAAATTATTACGCGATGATTAAAACTAATTTTAGGATTTAAATTTATATAATAATAATATATATTAAATTTTAAAATTAAATTAAATGTGTTATTTAAAAAAACACATCAATAATCAATAATATAAAATAGAAATTAACATCTTCAGGAAGGAAAATACTTAACCCTCTTTTTTAAAGTTCCACAAGCGGATAAAAGTAGCTTATAAGTTTCCCCTATTTCCTAACTACTTACACACAAAATTTCATGGAAATCTGTCAAGTAATTTTTTCGTGACAGACAGACAGACAAAAATTCTAAAAACCACTAATTTTAATTCAGTGCCCTTTATTTAGTCCCCTGGAATTGATTTTTCCAGAAAATATTAGAATTGCGGAAATGATTTTGCTACAGATTTATTATACTCGATTGTTAACCTATTAAGTTGAAGCGTGTTTCCAAAATTCTTACAATATATTTAATGATTCAAATTTAAATAGGTAAGTAGGTATGATTAACTGACTAATTACAATATTCGCATTCGTCTTCTGGAAAATGATTATAGATAGCAAAATATTTGCAATGGGGGCACCAAAATAAACCGCAACTTAATAATTTTTTTACATTGTTGTCTGTTAAAACAAAATGTAACGGTCTATTTCGACGGACTATCTGGGAACCACATCCATGACAACGAGAACAAAAGATAAAATGAGTAGATGACCACGGCCATTTCAAATGTGCACGTATCATTTCGATGAAGTCCATCTTTGATAAAAACTTATCAACATCCGCATAATTGTAGATCATTGTGAGATTTACCTAAAACAAAAGTATTATTTAGACTTAACCAAGTTATATATCACGCATATCCTTCTCTTCTTAAAATATAAATTCTTTAAACTAAGTTAGTTAGGCGTTTAATGATTTTATTATTGATCCCTAAGTCAACTGTCATGGCGTACACATTTACAATGAACATTGAACACGCACTTTATAGGTCGGGATGTTCTATAGTTGTCATATAACGCAGTCACTTAATAAATTATTAATAAATATATGTGAAAACATTAAAATTTTAAAAGCGCATAAAAATTTTAATACAAAATTACCTCACATTAATCAGTAAACTCGATTGCGCAATGGTTTACAACTGATGAAATAATTCTATCACCTCAAATAACAAAGAAAAAATGTAATATTAACTCAGCTGTCAAAAACACTGCCGAATTAAGTTAACGTGATATATATAATCTGTTATATTATTCGTTCAATACAAGTGGCATCATCTTTAAATGGCAATAATACAACGATTACATTATATAATAGTCATATTGTTCACCATTACTCGATACGAATATCGACACGAATTCGACGCGATAGCTATCGTTACATGACATGTAGTCAAATCGCCGACGTATATATGACGACTATGTGACTAAGTAGGTATTTATATGACTGTTTCGCGAAACTATTAGCATCTTAAATTGAATAAAATGGGCCCTAATGCCGTCGAGTAAACGTCCTTAAAACATTTATACGATTATACTAAATAACACTAAGTTGCCACCAAAACGTCTACTCAACGTGGTAAATGTTTGTTGGGATCATATCTTCAGAAAATAGAAAAGAACATGCGTCAAATGGAGACATTTCGTTTTTGGCTTGAGCGGGACCCCTTAGTCCAGGCAAATAAATATACATGATGTTATGTGCTGAACGTGTTATCGCAATGGTGGTATTTTCGACTATTTATATCTCTTTCTTCAATAAAATTCATTACTATTCCAGTTTTCTTGTTAATTTGTTTTCTATTTCTCCGTTTTCTGAGTCAATCTTCGTTTCTTCTTCACTTTCAGCGTCGTGATCACTGACTTCATACTTCGCGTCAATCAAAATCGATGTGCTTTAGGAAAAACATCCTCAATTTCGTTTTCATCTCACTAGAAGTCATTTAACAGATTTTCTCTCTATTGAGGTTTCAAATATTTTATTCATAGTACGCCACAAAACCCACAAAAAACAAATAAATCAGGAAATGGAAAAAAAAATACTTACGTAATTACACTTGTGGGGGACCTTAGTCCCGTATCGATTCGTACCTGTTGATCTAAGCGTGCTAGCCTGGAGTACGTCCATCCCCGTGAGACCTCGAGAGGAACTGGGAATACTTGGACGCTCGGCCGCGTTACTCTTAAAACAATTAAAATATTTTCGAAAATATGTGCGGTGAGGGAGCTAGGTCCCCCACCTGTGGTGTTAAGGGTTAAATAGAGATGTAACACTAATGTATCCAATGTCCATGTTGTTTGTGATGAGAAATAAATAAATTATTATTATTATAGCTTTTTCCACTAGTTGAATACGTTCGCTTTAAAGAAAAATTTTTGGGCTTTGATTTTTATCTCATACTTTTCCAGTGATAATCTAGATTATTATTATATTATTTAGTATTTGTTTTTGTGTCTGACTAACTTCTATTAGGATTTAACACCAAAAGGAAAGATAGCATAAAAAATTGAAGTCACACAAAGCTGATAAGAGTGTAGATACTGTTTCTTTTGTACAGACGTTTTTTCTATTGGTACTGGGATCGTAATATATATCTTCAAGAGCAATTCATTTTGTTCCTGAGTCTTTTGACGGATACATACACGAGGCACTACCGGTGTCCTCCTGGGCGGTGAACGTCTTTACGCCGCGGGCCCTATCCTCTACGCGGCGTGTCAATACTACTCTTTTCGACGGCGGCGCCTCTCGTCTTACGGGCGATTCCTTAGTCGGCGCTCCGGACGTATAGGCATGACTTAACGCACGGTCAGCCTCTCTCATCATGAACCGGGATAGCGTGACAATGTCCGGTTCGTCCGCACTTCCGTAGTGCTCCGTATAATCGCACCAACGCGACCGTAAGTGAGGGCTAAGTTTGCTAGTGACCTGTCCCTAGTTAGCATCGGATTTTGTAAATATCCTTTGCCGTCGACGTTCTGCATAGTACACACTATATTTTGCAACTTAATAGCGAACGAATTTAATTCCTGGGCGGTTTGACCTGGGCGCGGAAGGCGATTTAATTCCTTTAACGCACGATCTATAATTACTTCCGGGCGGCCGAAACACTGCTCCAGTGTTCGCATAATATCTGCTGGATCCTTCGCGGTAAACAGCAGCGCTGATACTACTTCCCTAGCCTCACCACGTAAACAGTTCCTTAACCTTGCCATATTTTCCGTATTTGTGAATCCATATAAACGCGTGGATTCTTTCATCGCGGCTTTAAACGCTAACCATTCCGCGGCCGAACCGTTAAAAATAGGCAAGTCCTGCGTCTGCTTCGCGGCGGCGGGCCAAAGTTCCCGCCACAAGGGCGTTACCAGATGGTCACAGTTTGGCACTGTTAGGAAGCAACCACCTGGCCGCGTAAACGCGGTTTAAGAAACAAGAAATTGTCTGAAAACAGACAATATGACGTATGTGACGTAGCCGTAAGAAACAGAGAAGTTAGTACCGACGATCTTCTCTCTTCGTCGACGAACTTCTTTCTTCCTTGAAGATCTTCTGTAATGATCTTCTTTCTTCTGTAATTACCTTCTTTCTTCTGTAATTACCTTCTTTCTTCTGAAATTACCTTCTTTCTTCTGGCTTGAATCCGGTGGCGATGGACCAAGAATATAATGGATTGAAGTGGACTGTATGTATTTAAGTGTTGCTAGTGGACTGTATAACTGATTACTGATATTACGCTTGGGGACTTATCAAAGGAAAGATGGTACTGTAGGACTATACTGTATTCAATTATCACAATTCGGCACTATTAACTAACTATTAACTATAACTATATGTACAGAGAGGGGTCTTCACTTATGGAGTCTTGATTTCTCTAGAGGCTTCTTCTCTTCAAGTGCCGCTTTCGAAATGAACAACTCACAGACCAAAACGCCCTTCTTATATGCCGCAAGAGAGCGTCTCAGCCTGTGAGTAGCGTCGCGCGACGATGCCGTGCGCTCATTGGTTGTCGACATCGCGTGATCTGCTGCCGGTGTGCGGGGTGCGCGGTGCGCAACGGGGTATGAAGGGGCGACGGGGCGGCGGTTCCCTCGCCGTCCGCAACATCCTCCCCCCGGCGCAGCCTGCGTGCCTAAGCTTCCTTCGGGAGGACGGCTAGTTTCCTGACGGGCCGCCGCAGCACTCCGCCGCTGGTCCTGACCTCGACGTTGCGCACCACGCCGTCCGGTCTAGGAAAGGTCTTCGTCACGATCCCCCGCGGCCACACGTTTCTTGGTAGGTTGCCATCCGCAACCACAACGAGGTATTCTTCTTGAATTTGGCGCTGCTGAGCATCTCGGGAGTCCCCGCGCGCAACCAGCGTCGGCAGGTACTCTTTAACCCAGCGCCTCCAGTATTCATCGGCGAGTCCTTGCGCCGCTCTCCACGCCCGACGATCAATAAGTGTGTACGGCGCGGTGACTGGTAGGCCCGATAGTCCCAACAGTATGAAGTGGTTGGGTGTCAGCGCCTCTTCGTCGTTGACATCGACCGGTACGTGCGTCAACGGTCGAGAGTTTACTGTATATTCTGCTTCTGTCAGGAGCGTCGCTAACGTCTCCTCCCGTGGGCTCTTCTGATGCAGAGTGGCTTCGAGTGCGGTCTTCACTGAGCGCACGAGACGCTCCCATGCACCTCCCTGGTTCGGCGCGCCCGGTGCAATGAATTTGGAATCTGTCCGCCGAGTCAGCGCGTAGTCCTTCAGCTGCGGTGCCCACTCTTCCATCGCCCGTTGCAGATCAGTATTTGCCCCATGAAAATTTGTACCATTGTCCGAGTATATGACCCGTGGCCATCCACGCCTAGCCGCCATGCGCCGCAATGCCGATATCGCCGAGTCCATCGTAAGGGAGTATACTAATTCTAAATGCACCGCGCGCGTAGTTAAACAGGTGAATAACGCTACCCACCGTTTTTCGTGCCGACGTCCTATCGTAACTATTATAGGCCCGAAATAATCGATTCCGGTGTAGGTGAATGGTCGCGCGAATGCCCCTAATCGTTCAGGTGGTAGGTCTCCTATAACCGCTGGCCGTGATGTCAGACATCTCCGCTCCACTTCTCGTACTGTCGGTCGTAACTGGAGGATATGATATCTGGTGCGTAGGTCGTTGAACACCCTCTCCCTGTTGGCGTGGCTTACCTCCTGATGCGCCTTCTCTACAAGCAGCTTCACGAATTGGTGGCGTCCATTTAATATGATGGGTCTTTTCATCTGGCTGTCCACGTCGGCTGCGTCGATTCTTCCCCTGGCTCGTAGTACGCCATCTTCCAGTATGGGGTCGAGCTTCCTTAGCGCGCTGCCGGTTGCCAGGTTCTTCCCCCGCTGAAGTCAACTGATGTCTTTAGCGAAGCTTTCATGTTGGCTGTGCTCTATCCACATCCGCTCTGCCCTCTGGATGTGCTGCTATGTCAGTCCGTGCGCCCTTCCTCGTATGGCATCGACGAACTGCAGTACTTGTGCTGTGGCTCTGATTAATCTCTCGTAGGAAGAGAATCTTTCTATGTCTGTCAGTTGTGGAGCGTCCTTGGTGTCGCTCTGATGCGCCACGATTTCCTCCAGTTCTTCGTCATCCCCTGCCCTCTCTTCCTTCCGGTGAGGCCACTTATCTTCTTCCTCGTAGAGAAAGGACGGTCCGGTGAACCATTGGTCACTTTCTTCTTTGCTTACGTAGTTCACGCGCGTCGCCTGGTCTGAGATGTTTTCTGCAGTCGGTATCCACCTCCATTGCTCGGGTGACGTCTTCTCAGCTATCTCCCCTAACCTATGAGCCACGTATGGGGTGTAACGCGCCGTATCATTTTGTATCCAGTGGAGCGCCGTAGTGGAGTCTGTCCAATATACTACCCTATCGGCTATCACTCTGTGCTCGCCTTACACGAATTCTGCGAGTCGCGCGCCTATCAAATTCGCCTGCAACTCTAATCGCGGTATACTTTGCGCCTTAATCGGAGCAACTTTCGCCTTGGCCGCCACTAATCGTACCCTAACCGTTCCGTCGCGATATCGTATACGCCAATATGCAGCGGATGCGTACGCACGTTCGCTTGCGTCGTTAAAACATGAAGTTGACGCTCTACTACTCCCCCCGTAGGAGCATAGCACCAAGGCAGTCGCAGTCGTGACACCTCGACGACTCGCAGCTACCTCTGGAACTCATCCGCTGCCTCCTTGGGTAGTTCATCATCCCATCCGACCTTCTTCATTCGCCATAGGTCTTGTAGCAGGATCTTGGCGGTGATGGTGAGGTAGTTAAGCAGTCCGAGCGGGTCAAACACAGACATGACTGCGCTTAATGCCTCTCTCTTGGTCGGTGGTCGCTGTAGCGTTTTCACTTCGTGCGGTACCCTATTCATTGACGTGTTAAAGGTTAAGGCGTCTCCGTCGGCCATCCATAACAAACAAGAGTTCTGCCTGGGCTGTCTTGCCTTAAGCCTACTTCCTTAGGCTTGCTCGCCAGTAGTTCCTCCAGCTTGTCTTCCAATAGGGCTGCGTGGTTAGAATTCCAGCCTGCCAAGGTGAAACCGGCCTTCTGGTGCACTTGCGTAACCTGCCTCGCCGTATTTACCGATTCCTCTACCGTTGCATAACTGTCTAAATAGTCGTCCATATAATGACTTCGTACGATAGCATTAAGCGCCAACGGGTATGTCTCTGCGTTGGCGCGCGCGTTATAATCTCTAACACTATGTACGAGAAACGGCGAGCTGCTCGCGCCGAAAATCATTGACGTCATAACGTACTCCCGCGGTGGGCTGTGTCGCTCGTTTCCTCGCCAGAGAAACAATTGCGTGGGTTGGTCGCGACGGTCGATTTTCACACGCAAGAACATTTCTCTAATATCCGCGGACACGGCTATCTCATTCTCCCTAAACCTAAACAGTATGCCCGGTAAGTTCCATAATAAGTCGGGGCCGTCGAGTAAATAGTCATTAAGATATCTACCGGATGCGCGCGCTGCCGCGTCGAACACTACTCTTGTCTTCCCCGGCTTGTTCGGGTTCCGTACTGCGAAGTGTGGCAGGTACCAGCTTTTGGGGTCCTTTCTCTCCGTCCCCTTGGCTTCCCTTGCGTATCCTTTTGCCAGGAGGTTGTCTATCTGGGCTGTGTAGGCATCCCGAAACTCCGGCGACTGGTCCATTTTTCTTTCAATCGTCCGTAGTCTTCGAGCTGCCATTTCATAGCTGGGTGGCATCCGCACGTTGTCGTCTTTCCATGGCAGTCCAACTTGGTATTGCTCACCGACCTTCTTGACGGTGCGCTGGAATATGTCGACAGCACGCTCCTCTTCCGGTCGCGGCCTACTCTTTAGCGAGATACCTATAGAGTCTATCTCATACTGCCGTTCTTGTTTCCGTTTTTGTTTGAGGAGTTCCGTTAGCTCCTCGTCCTTACTGGCAAACGTTCGGATGTCCCTATCTGGCCGTCCGCTAGTGCTTGCTACGTGTAATACGGTCTCGCCGTATTCCCTACACGTTAACCGCGACACGGTTCCCTGAATTACCCACCCTAGTAACGTACGTGCAGCTATAGGCTGCCTTCGACGTCCTATTCTCAAATTACGGGTAATTATTAAATGCCAGTTGTCGGCGCCTAATAATAATCTCGGCTTCGCGTCGTCGTAACATACCGAACTCGGTAAGTCGCATAAGTGCTTTAAAAGCAAGCACTCCCTACTCAAAGACTGCGAGCCTATCTTTAAATCTGCTATTGTTCGCGCACTTACACTATACATCTCACTGCGCGTTTTGCCACGTATCCCTATATTAACTAGCCTAATAGTAGGCTAGTTAATATAGGCCTCGCGTTGACTATTATTCACGCCTCGAATGTTAAGCGGCTTCATCGGTTCTTCCGCTCCTAACTCGCGAGCTAAGTCGTCGTCGATTAATGATATAGTAGAACCTTCGTCAAGTAGCGCATACGTATCAACTTCCTTACGACGCGATTCGCGCACGGTAATGGGGCACACTTTTAATAACACAGACGCACTACTATTAACATTCGACGCGACGAGCACGGTTTCATCTGGTTTTACCGACGTTTCAGGCGCGCTAGCCTTGCGGGCGTGAAGGAGGGCATGGTGGGGAGCGTTGCAGCCGTCGACGCCGCATTTCCTATCTTTACATCTAAGCGTCGGTGTTTGCTGTTTAAACACCAAAAACACACCCCATCTTCCTTAACACACTTCCACCGGTCGTCCAAACCCATTTGCGCTAGCTTCCTACATTTGGCGATTGGGTGTTCACTCCCACAACACATACACGAGGCACTACCGGTGTCCTCCTGGGCGGTGAACGTCTTTACGTCGCGGGCCCTATCCTCTACTCGGCGTGTTAATACTACTCTTTTCGACGGCGGCGCCTCTCGTCTTACGGGCGATTCCTTAGTCGACGCTACGGACGTATAGGCATGACTTAACGCACGGTCAGCCTCTCTCATCACTTCCGTAGTGCTCCGCATAATCGCACCAACGCGACCGTAAGTGAGGGCTAAGTTTGCTAGTGACCTGTCCCTAGTTAGCATCGGATTTTGTAAATATCCTTTGCCGTCGACGTTCTGCATAGTACACACTATATTTTGCAACTTAATAGCGAACGAATTTAATTCCTGGGCGGTTTGACCCGGACGCGGAAGGCATTTTAATTCCTCTAACGCACGATCTATAATTACTTCCGGGCGGCCGAAACACTGCTCCAGTGTTCGCATAATATCTGCTGGATCCTTCGCGGTAAACAGCAGCGCCGATACTACTTCCCTAGCCTCACCACGTAAACAGTTCCTTAACCTTGCCATATTTTCCGTATTTGTGAATCCATATAAACGTGTGGATTCTTTCATCGCGGCTTTAAACGCTAACCATTCCGCGGCCGAACCGTTAAAAATAGGCAAGTCCTGCGTCTGCTTCGCGGCGGCGGGCCTAAGTTCCCGCCACAAGGGCGTTACCAGATGGTCACAGTTTGGAACCGTTAGGGAGCAACCACCTGGCCGCGTAAACGCGGTTTAAGAAACAAGAAATTGTCTGGAAACAGACAATATGACGTATGTGACGTAGCCGTAAGAAACAGAGAAGAAGTACCGACGATCTTCTCTCTTCGTTGGCGAACTTCACAGACCAAAACGCTCTTCTTATATGCTGCAAGAGAGCGTCTCAGCCTGTGAGTAGCGTCGCGCGACGATGCCGTGCGCTCATTGGTTGTCGACATCGCGTGATCTGCTACCGGTGTGCGGGGTGCGCGGGGCGCAAAGGGGTATGAAGGAGCGACGGGGCGGCGGTTCCCTCGCCGTCGGCAACATATATATTATATCCCATAGTGAAAAGCCAGCCTTAGAGGTTTGTAGGTTTAGTTTTGTTTGGTCTGGTTCACAGAACACAATTACTCTTTATCAAGAGAAGAACGCCAACTTCATACTAAAAAACGGAAACATGTGTTTATGTGTGTATACGAAAAGCGCTACGGTGGACGGGAATTTCAAACCTTTGTATTCTGTAACTTTAAACTTTTTATTTAAGGCTTATTCGAGTAATTTTGGCTCAAGCCTCACAAACTATTAAATAAATTCCCATTTATTTGAGAGGTTGCACCAAAATTACTCGCATATACTTTAGATTAGTATGTGGGATAAAATAAAACTATAAACAAGTATAGTTATGTAATTTTATTTTCTGGAAGACAAATTGTTTTATAAACTACACATTATTATTGATGTTTTTTATTGCTTTTGTACATAATATTTCCACGCACGTTACTAATATATAACACATGTTAATATCAGAGAGTTATTCTTCACAGAACATTAACGTAAATTTAAATCAGCAAAATTCTCATGATGAAGACTTAACTCAGCCCAAATATGTGAATGAAACAGATACAATTCGAGTCAATATATTAATAAACCCTACAAATAACGGCCAATAAATTCGAAATGTATATAGTAGAGTCCAAGGGGGAGGCGTTGGCCGTTAGTCTGGACATTGCGAAGGCCTTCGATCGGGTTTGGCACAAAGCGCTTCTTTCGAAGCTCCCTTCCTATGGGCTTCCCAAGAAATTGTGCAATTGGATCACCAGCTTCCTTGCAGATCGGAGCATCAAGGTCGTTGTAGACGGTGCATATTCTGACTACAAGCCTATTAACGCTGGTGTTCCACAAGGCTGTGAGCTATCACCAACGCTGTTTCTTCTGCATATCAATGATATGTTGCTAACTGGTAACATTCATTGTTATGCGGATGACAGCACTGGTGATGCTCTATACACCGGCCGTGCTAATATTTCTCGGGAAAACGTCTCCGAGTACCGGAACAAACTTGTGTCTGAAGTCGAGTCTTTGCTGGACAAAGTCTCGAACTGGGGGCGACTAAATCTAGTCCAGTTTAATCCTCAGAAGACACAAGTTTGCGCGTTTACCGCTAAAAAGAACCCCTTTGTCGTATCTCCTCAGTTTCAAGGCACTCCCCTGGTTGCCTCAGCCAGTATCGGAATCCTCGGCGTCGACATATCGAGTGACGTGCAGTTTCGTGGTCACTTGGAAGAGAAGGCCAAATTGGCCTCTAAAAAGCTTGGCGTGCTCAGCAGAGCGGGACAGTATTTCATGCCGGCACACCGCCTGCAACTTTACAAGGCGCAGGTTCGGCCTCACATGGAATACTGTTCCCATCTCTGGGCAGAGGCTCCCCAGTGCCAGCTCCTTCCACTTGACCGCATCCAGCGCAGAGCGGCTCGAATCGTCGACGACCGAGTCCTTTCCGATCGGCTCGACTCATTGGCGCTGCGAAGAGATGTTGCATCTCTTTGCATTTTCTTTCGCATCTACCATGGGGAGTGCTCTGAGGAATTGTTCGCATTAATCCCAGCCGCCAAATTTCACGAACGCACATCGCGGCAGAACTCCCGATACCATCCACACCATCTGGATGATTGGCGGTCCACCACTGTGCGATTTAGAAGATGTTTTCTTCCTCGCACGACTTCCTTGTGGAATCGATTACCATCAGCGATTTTTCCGGACCGATACGACTTAGGGACCTTCAAGAAAAGAGCGTACTCCTTTTTAAAAGGCCGGCAACGCATCTGCAATTCCCTCCCTGGTGTTGCAGTTGTTCATGGGCGGCGGTAGTCACTTACCATCAGGTGAGCCGCATGCTCGTTTGCCCCCTATCCTATAAAAAAAAAAGCCTTACCACAATATTGTCATAAGTTTTTCTTTTCCTATCATAGGAAACTTGCAGACAGTGATCAGATGATTTTGTGCTTTTTATTTGCACAACACTTAACTTACTTTTGATGATGATCACAAATCATGCATAGAAATTTGAAATAATGAATTCATTTATAGTCAATATCTTATACAGAATTAACATTTCACAAAAAATCTTTACTGTACATTCACGACGATATTATGACTGTATATTCGCGTACATACGAAAATGAAGTCAATCTAACTAAATTTAAGCAAAAGTGAATAATAAATATTAAAAACTAAATCTATGAAATAAATTTTAATAAATTTCAGAAAATATTTTCAATATGAAAGACGTTGACAAACAAATGTCATTTTTTCTTCTATTAATTCATGGCTTCTTTTGATAGGATTCTGCTAATATTTAATAATTTAATTTAAATCATATAATAGGTAAACAAATTGTGCGAATCTCAAAGTAATATTTATGTAATTATAATTTAATTAATAAACCAATAAAAGTTTAACACCGAATTAACATTTTTATTTTCTTCCCATATAATTTAATAATAATTAGATTATCTAATTTTTAAAATGGCAATCTAAAACAACATTAAAGAAAGAGACAGCGATATTTTATCTCGCTTTATTTTTACAAGCCCAACACGCATATTGACAAAATCATGATTGTGTGCAGATTTTTCAGCTTTCATACAAAGTTGCCTCACCCTGGTCTGGTTTGTTTGATTTGTTTTTTTAAATTTCGTTTAAATTATACACGATTGGAACTATGGGGTGCCAGTTCATGTTCATATAATAAATAAAAATTATTTTATTTTAATATGCAATATTCATTGTTAGTTTTTTCTTTATATTTTGAACTGAGTGTATAAATGTATCCTAACTAATATTGTAAACACGAAAGTGAGTTTGTTTGTTAGTTAAGCTGTCACACCTAAACCCTTTACCTTTTGATCCAGTTATCCGGGAACGGGACTTACGCGGGTGAAACTGCGGGGTACAGCTAGTAATAAAAAAGAAATACAAATACAAAAAAAAATATTTGATAATAAAATCACAGTAACAAGATAGAAAGAATTACTTATGGCCCCCGCACTAGGAAACCGAGATACCTGAGTTACCCTTGTAAACGATAAATACGCATCGGATACATAGCCTCCTCCTTTTTAAAAGTCGGTTAAAAATAAAAAGAACCGTAGGTTGATAATCGAAAAAGTATAGGTAAATAAAATATAAAGTACCAGTTGCAGCCTGCGCTTTCATCCGCGTAGTTTCTGTTCCCGTGGACTTTTCGACAAAAAAGTGAGAGTACGAGAGCCTATGTATTATCCAGGATATAAACCATCCTGGTGCAAAATTTCATCCAAAACCGTTCAGTAGTTTTTGCGTAAAAGAGTAAAAACATACATCTATCTATCTTCACAAACTTTCACATTTATACTATTATATTAGTAGGGTAAATATAACTGTTTGAAGAAGCTTAAAATAGTACCTAAACTTTAATATAATTTTAAAATAATAAAAACTAAAAATTTATTTTTCAGGGTTGACAGAGTGAAGAAAAAGTTATTGATGGCGTGTAAAGAGACCAAAACCGTTCAAGGAGGTAACAAAATACTTACCGCGGATTGCGCAGAAAATGTCATTGTTTGCAGAAACGGCAACGGACGCGTTCTAAATTATGAAGGCGAACAAACATTCACTGAAAAACGCGGTATAACGTCAGTAAAAAAATACATTGTTTTCCCTGGCAGTTCAGGACTACAACTAGAAAGTTCTATCATATTGATTAATAGTAATGCTAGTGACGCTTCAGATGTCGTAGAACGAAAAACCTCAAGAAAGAGATAAAGGTGTCCTGAAAATTTGCAAAGAATTGCAAGGAAAAAAAAGAGAAGCTAGATAAGAATAAATTAATATTAAATGAAAAAAAATGTCTAGCGAAACAGGTACACGCTGTATGTGACGAAAAGTGCGCATACAACTGCTCAGCAAAGTTTTCAGAACAGAAAAACAAATATAACAACGAATTTACATGTAGGGTACGCTCAAAAACTAAAAGAACAGAAGCAAAAGAAAGTTCTCATATCAGTACTTCTTTTTGAAAAATGAGCAAAAAGTTAAGGTGTGCCAGAAGTTTTTTTGTGGTACTTTGGATATATCGGCAAAAATAATTTATTATTTCTACGAAAACGTCATAACAACCCATTTAAAATAATTCCCACATCCACTAAAGGAAAACATAAAAAAGCAGACCGACGAAAACAAAATAGAAGAAGTAATTCAGCACATAAAGTACTTTTCCACACAAGAATCACATTTTTGTCGAGCTAACACAAAACAACAGTACCTCGAGAAAAATCTATCAATCGCCAAAATGTAATCATTTTATGTAGATTCGACGAAAGAACCGGTGAAAGAAAACATTTACCGGAAAGTGTTCAACGAAAAATTCAATTTAGCATTTCATCACCCAAAAAAAGACGCCTGCGATGCGTGTTCTAAATTCAAGGCGATCAAAATTCCTAACGCTGAACAAACGATGAAACACTGCGAACATATAAGAAGAAAGAGGAGGGTAATAGAGAAAGAGAAAAGGACAGAAAAATAAATGAGACAACAGCTGTTGTCATATTTTTTTTTATATGATAAGGGTGACAAACGAGCACACAGTCCACCTGATGGTAAGTGGTTGCTGCGGCCCATAGACATCTACATCTATCCTCTATTACAAATCAAAATGTAGATGCGTTGTCGCCCGTGAGGACCAAGATGGAATGCCTTATTTCCAGTAAGAAAGACCTCCGGCCACCTGCACTCACCAAGCGAAACGCAGAGGTAAATCTCTACTTCACGCTGGTTTTCTGTGAGGTCGTGGTACCACCCCGGTTCGAGCCGGCCCATCCGTGCGACAGCAAAAGCTGCCACGTGGCTCTACCACTGTTTTGATTTGATTTAGAAAACATTTTTTCTCTTCCAAAAGCCAACGTGTCCTGTTTTTATTACACGAGTAAATTAACAGTGTACAATTTGATAGCCCATTGCAATTTGAACAAATCTGCAACTAACACAATGTGGGATGAGACCAAAACCGGAAGAAGCGGTGATAACCTCGCAAGTGCGTTAGTTAAAATTCATAAATCCGTAGTGGATAGCTTACCTATCACAGTTACCAAGCTCATCTTATGGCCCGGCTCATGCGTGCCCCAGAACAGAAGCTCACATATGAGTGTTGCCATAATAAAATATTTACAGTCACCAGAAGCAAAACAGGCAAACAAAATTACCCAAAATATTTCCGAACCAGGGCATGGAAATGTGCAGGAGGTCAATGCAGTACACAGCCGAATTGAACGAAATCAAAAAATTAATGAGAGCATTATTGAAAATTAAATCAAAGGCTCTAACATTTAAATTCCTCCAGATGGTCGCCGACAACTTCCACTGTTACCACGAAGAAGCTGTTAAGTACGGATTTAACCAAATACCATTCTCGAAAGTAAAGACCATTATTTACAATAAATCAAAGTGGAATATATTGCAATACAAAACTAGTTTCCAAGGGCCCCCAACGTCCGTGGACATCAATAAAAAAAATATTCACATCTTAAGTGATGTAACCGTTAAGGCACCAACAAGTACATTGAGACAAAAAAAATCAAGACATGCGTAGCTCATACAAATATATGCCAGACGAAGATAAAACATATATGGAGACTATAATACTAAAAGCCTTGAAGAAGCCACTCGCTCAGGAAAAACAGAGAAAGGAAGGAAAGCCAGAAAATACAGATAAAGCAGGAAAGACAGGAAAAGATGGAAATACAAGTAAATTACGAAATACAGGAAGAGAACGTAAGACAAGGAGAGAAGGAAATAAAGGAAAAGCAAGTAAGACAGAAAAAGAAGGAACTACTAAAAATCTGGAATAACGGGAAGAGTAGGTAAGTCAGTAAAATAAGGTTATACAAGAAAAGTAGGAAATACCGGAAAAACAGGAAAGGTAGGAAAAGATGGTAAGACTGGAAAATCAGAAAAGATCATCTCAATCAAGGGATAAGAGCAAGGGACATCGACTATAAAGAAAATAGTGGAGGTGGACCCCTATTACAAGCTCAACTACCGCAAAGATATTATAAAAGTGTAACCTTTTTTTTTCTTTCTTCAATGTAAACCTAACATGTAAACAACGTTGTACCTGATTTTATTTTTGAATAAATAATTTTCGGTTCAAATTTATTTTTAATAATTACATACCTACAATTTTATTTTATTACTTTGCGTCAGCAGTTTTCATATTTATAATCTTTATCTATTCTATTAAAGTAAATTTCCCACAAGAACTACGCATTTGTTTGTTTGTTCGGTTTGATTAAGGTTAAGTTTATAGGTGTTTTAGAGGTTAGTAGGGGTTTGTTGAGGGGTTTGTAGGAATTTGTAAGGGTTTGTTTGGCTTCTTGAGGGGTTTTAGGGATTTTTAGGGGTTGTATGGTTTAGTTTGGTTTGTTTCATTGGTTCGGTTGTTATGATTTCGTTAAAATTATACGCGAGTGAAACCGCAAGGCACCGGTAGTATATATAAAATTCAAAATTTAATTTTAATTCAAGCCTGTTAGATAAGATCCGTAGTCAAGAGATTCAAATAATTTGTAATTTATTTATTAATTTTATATACTGTATTGTGAAGCGAGGCTATAGGTCAAGCAAGCGCGAAATACTTTTGGTTGCTATTTGGCTAACATCCCAAGAAATGTAGTGAATATCCATTACCGTAATTATAGTTTCGTTTTTTTGTCCAATATCCATTTTGAAACCGGTTTTACACAATGTTAAGGACAAAAGTTTTTTATTTTTACGGATTATTAGAAGCCCAGATGTGCCATAGTCTTGGAAACTACCGAACATTACGGCTTTATTTGAGTCATAACATAGAAAAACAAAAAAACATTGCTCCTGTAAAATTACCCAAATGTTCTGTTAGCCTAACAAGCACTGAGGCGACGATACCAGTCCATCACAAGTTCAGTGCTGAACACAGACCTCTGAAAGGAAAAGGTTTCCACTTAGGTTTTGTAGTACAAAACACGGTTCTGAGCCAACTCCCGCGATTTCCTCCATATGTTACTAAGTTAGTGGCTTGTATGCAGGAAGTTGTGGCGTACAAGAGAATTTGTCTATACACGGGTGATATCACCCCGCGTCGTAAGCAATAATACAAGATGGGGCTGGGGCAGAAGCACTTTCCTGATGAAAACTTAAAATAATTAAAAACTGCAGTGGCTAACCAGTATAATGCATATTTTCACACAGGCGTGGCAACTATGGCAAAAGTCATCCTATGAGGATATCTAGAGAAGGCCTTTTTAGGTGACTTACTTATGTTTAGGTGACTTAATTATGTTACCTAATGGTTAAGGTGGTAAAATGTTTTAGTTAATATACGTTGTAAAGCATCAACAAGTGGTTTGTTTTTGTAATATGTTAGTATATAAAATAAAACCCAATGTTTTATAATATTCTATTTTAATTTACCATGCAGTGTAAGATTATCCGCTACCTCATATCATTCCATGGGTGGTGTATGATGCGACATAGGGAAACAACAAAGGAGATAAACAGCAGTATTTTCCTGATAACAGCTAAATAAAAAAAAAACAGTGGTCACCAACCCGCTTGCCAAGCGTTGCAACTATGGCAAATAACTATGTTTATGTTTATGTTCGGCAGTGGAATTTTGATTGACTAAAGGTATATATTCTATTTAAATGAAAATATATTGAAATTTAAAAAGGGAAAAAGAACTAAATTTTGTGTACTTACACAACATTTAGAAATATTAACAGTGTTACATTAAGTAAAACAAATGAAAACACAATTATATATTCAATATGATTCAATAAAATTAAAATAAACAAACGATTATTTATTAATTTTTCATCACATTAATAAACAACAAAATTAACAAAATTTTTGTCTTCTTTCTAGAGCATTCGTTGTAATTCTTGGTTTGAGTATCTTTAGAATTTCTCAAAAATATGCATTTATAAACTAGATTTATACTTTTCCATGGCAGAAATTCTTGGGTGCTGGTTGTTAGAATCGGATCAGAAGGGAGTAAATATATTATATGCCTTGTGAATAAATATATTATATGCCTTGTATATAATATATTTTAGTGGTATAAATAATAACGTAGAACTCCTAAACGATACTTAGATAGGTAATAACTAACTCTTGTCAAAAACATCTTTATTACATTATTTATGTCAATTAAATAGAAATTATCATAATTATTACATTTATTTCTTAATTTATTTCCACATGATTGTTTATAACACCTTTTTAAAAGGGCTTAAGGGTGGACTAAACGTCTCATTGGTAGGCATTCCCAGAGTCAGTTTTACAATTATTATTGCATAATAAATTATTAATTTGTATATTTAGGTCAGGACTTAAAATTATTTATTTATTTATTTTATTTAAATCTTTACTTGCATAAAACATGGTATATAGTACAGATAAAGTTCCTACATTTGTAAATGAGGATTCATGTTTAATCAATCTATTTATAAGTAAATATTTTCTCATTGTCATGCAATCAAATTACACAATGAAAATCAAATAAATATAAATTACAATAAAATTATTACAAGTCATAATAATACAGAATGACAGCATTTGAAAATAAAATGCTTTTTTTTTTTTTTTTTTTTTGCGCCCGAAGCAATTTGGAAAAGGGCTACCCAGAGGGAGGCAGAAAATGCATTACGCATACCACTATAGCCAGGCTATAGTGGTTATGGGGGACTCACTGCCTACAAGGGGAACCTAAGTGATACCCCCTAAAAAACTGCCTTTGGGGACTGGCAACTAGCATTATTAAAGCTTCATATGCCTTATCTAAAGCGACCCTCTTTTGGGAAAAGAGGGCGCAGACGGCTAAGTGCCGTTTAGGGACTGCCTACGAAGGCATATTATTAATTTTAACTAATTTTAAATTTAATTAGGATTGGCCTGAGCCGCCAGGAGGCAGTTCAGGTCGTTTGACAACTTATTTGGCGGGTCCGAGAGAGTGTTTCTCGGCCTGCGGACGCTATAGCGGGAAGGGAGTGGGGCGGTATAAGTAACTGCCTCACGAATAAGTGTGTTAGTATGCGACTCTGATACTTTAAAGAAGTTTTCAGAGAGTTTTTTAAGAAATTGCTGGATTGTTGGGATTTCTAAATCCCGGTGAAGGTCGGCATTACGGACGTACCAAGGTGCGTTCGTAGCTCGACGACAGAAATGGTTTTGAACTACTTGGAGTTCGTTAATAATTTTATCGTTAGCGTGTGCAAAAATAGGCGCCGCGTAAGACATTACCGGTCGTATACAAACCTTATAAAGGGTTCGCTTATTTCTTAATGACATTTTGCTATGTCTGCCTAACATACTGTTAAGCCTACCTAGATAGAAACGAGCTAGACGTGTCACTCTTTTGACATGAGGCTCAAACGTAAGCCTATAGTCAAGGGTGACACCTAAATATTTTGCTGTCATTTGCCATGGGACAGGAGTCCCTAGCATTCGTATAGGTGGAGTATTTTTCTTGTTTTTATTACGACGTCTTTTAATATCGAATTGAACTGCAGAGCTCTTCTCCGGGTTCACATCGATACGCCATTTTTGGAACCAATCTCCTAGGTCATCGACTGACTTTTGGATTTTGTTCCTTGCGGAAGATATTCTAGGACTTTTGAAGTATAGAGCAGTGTCATCTGCGAAGAGTGAGAGCTGTACACCATTCGACGGGATTGGGATGTCGTTGGTGTACAAGATGTACAGGAGGGGAGCTAGTACTGATCCCTGAGGAACACCAGCTTTAATGGGGCGCTGAGAGGATAACGTACCTTCGTGTCTAAAACGAAAGGTACGGTGTTGTAAGTAAGAGGCTACGAGACGTACTAGACGATCGGAGAGTCCTATCCTATATAATTTGTAAATAAGGCCTACATGCCAGACTCGGTCGAAGGCTTTGGCGATGTCGAAAAAGACCGCGATTGTCTTTAGTCGACGTGGATAAAAACCGCTGAGGGTGTATTCCACAAAATAAAATGCATAGATTACTGTATATATACTAGAGATAGATGCGCGACTCAAATTTAATTTTCGTTAGTGCGTCGACACGCTTTGCCGAACAGATGGCACTTAATTCTTACAAAAGAAGGAACTTGAAAAAATAAACACATCGAATCGGAGTCTTTTGGTTTCGGGATCGCGCGGTTACCCACCTGAGCTATTATAACCATAATGGCGAAATTTACCTTCGTATTCTAATGATATTTTAGTAGTTTTTCATTGCCTGAAAATATATTTTCTAAAAATAAATAATGTTCAATAAATATTAATAACAATTTAAGCGTAACTACCAATGACCGCTACTAACTGCGTAGTGTGCATGGATCATTGCGTATGCATAGACTTAATATATAAGTTTGCCCTCTAGTGAGATTAAAATAAGTCTAGCCTAGCACTTCGGAACGTGGACGGAAGATGGAAGTACATAAAACGTATCATTTTGTTCGTAAAATAATGTTCTAAGTTGCATGCCCGTGATAAAATGTCAAGAACCATAAATAAATTAAGCAACGCTAGTCAATTTTTAATACATACAGAAATCATAACTACCAACAAGGTCAAACTTATAACGAGAAATTATAACATTGTAAAAATTTTGTCTTAATTATATTATAAATTACATAAATTAAGCATATTTAGTCCGCCTAAAATAATGAGGCTCAAAATGTTTTGAGCATACACTGCTAAGTTTTGTTGGTTATCTATAAATCCAACAATTACGGATAGCTTATTCTTTAGGAAAGCTATAAAGTAATATATTTAAATGAAATTAATATATTAAATATATTGTACACTTTTATATCAAGCTACGTATTTAAAAAAATTCAAGTATGAGTATCTGTGCATAAATACAATACCTACAACAATTAATACAATATCAATTGATTTAATTAAATAGCAGGTATATGTAAATGTAATGATAATATTATAAATAAGAAACTTTTAAAAAAATGTACATATTAAGCTTTACATATTGTTAATTAATACATTTATAGCTTAACAAATGTCCTCCACAGCTGAACATAGACGGGAAGTCTATGTTCAGCTTAGAATGGCTCTCCAGCATCTTAAAAACGGCAACGCCCCAGGCGAGGATGGAATTACAGCGGAGCTTCTGAAAGCGGGTGGAAAACTGGTACTGGAAGTCCTTCAGAGGCTCTTTCGAGGGAGAGACGTTTTCAAGCTTCTGGACTGGAAAGGATACGGTATTAACATCAATGGCGAGTGCATCACTCAGTGCAGAATCGCTGGAGGACCTAAGGACTATGCTCAATGACCTCAATAGTGTCTCCCAACGGATAGGTCTTAAGATGAACATGGACAAAACAAAGATTATGTGTAATATCCATGTCACACCTATGCCGGTAGTTGTTGGGAGCACTAGAAGCTCGAAGGTGTTAACGAGTATGTTTACCTGGGACAAATAGTACGACTAGGTAAGTCCAACTTCGATCGAGAGATCAATCGACGGATTCAACTCGGCTGGGCAACGTTCGGGAAGCTACGACACATCTTCTCATCAGACATACCTCAAAACCTTAAAACGAAATTGTACAACCAGTGCGTGTTGCCAGTGATGACTTACGGATCTGAGACGTGGTCCTTCACTGCTGGCCGTATGAGGAAGCTCAAGGTCGCTTAGCGAGCTATGGAGAGGGCTATGCTCGGAATTTCTTTCCGTGATAAACTTAGGAATGAGGATATCCGCAGTAGAACCAGAGCAACTGACATAGCCCAACTGATTAGTAAGCTGAAGTGGCAGTGGGCCGGCCATATAGCTCAAAGAACCGACAACCGATGGGGAAGAAAGGTTCTTGAGTGGCAGCCTCGTAGTGGTAGGCGAAGTGTAGGGTGACCCCCCACGAGGTGGAGTGACGACCTGGTAAGACATGCAGGAAGTCGATGGATGCAGGTGGCTTAGGACCGTGCTTTGTGGTATTCCTTGGGGGAGGCCTATGTTCAGCAGTGGACTTATGAATGGCTGTAATGATGAAATGATGATGATGATTATCATATCAACATGCAATCACAAATACAAATAGCCATGTGACGTGCCACCATTAAGGTATTGCAATAATAATAGAAAATAGGTATTTATTTTTTATTTCATCTCGAAGACTATCTTGTTGTATTTTATTTTAAATGTTGTAAATTGTCCCAGAAGTCTTTGAGGTTTCTCCGTCCAGCTCTACTAATTCCTAACAATAACAATAAGCAGACAAAAGCTTTCATTTCTACCAAATTTGTAAATGCAGCATCTCTCCCTCTTTGATACTAATGTTTTATTGTGTCAATATAAATATTTGTGCTTTCCACAAGAGTTCTCAAACATATCAGAGTCAAAAAATAGCAAAAAAGGTTGGATAGTGGTCGTGGCATCTCTAGCAATACCTTTAGGACCTGGAGGTCTCGACATAATGTTATGTGCCCTGGTTTTAGATGTAGGTGGTGGTAATTTACACCATTTTGTTCCATTCTGTGATACATAAAAAGCCAATTGTGACAAAGGCATATTTATGAATGAAACTATTTTTACGGATTCTATCGCGTTTAATTAACTTGTTTTTATTGATTCCCGACTTTCAGGTACTTTACAGCATCCATGGTCACGGGGCACTGCGGTGATTGACGTCCCGATGTCAGAGTTAACCCGAAGTACCTTCAGCTTTTTTAATTATTAATTTTGGTCCGATCTACGCAGAATGAACTTATTGTGTCTTGAAGTCTTGCAATGGTATGCTTGGGTTTAGTTAATTTTATTAATTACAGGATCCCAAGTAGGTGGTAGTACCCAGCCTCCCTCTCTATTGAAATTAGGATGTTTTTTAATTTCAATAGCCTCACGTATCATCCTTGGTAGGAATTGATGTCCTTTCGCGAGAATTTGTGGTCTATCAAATCTAAAATAATGGCGGGGGCCGTCTAGGATATGATTACAATCTGTAGACTTCCCGGAACGTTGGTCTTTCACGTCACCTATGTGTTCTTTTACGCGGGTTTTGATAGATCGCAATGTTTGTCCTATATATGAGAGACCATATCACAATCTAGCTTGTACACTCCTGCATCTTGTAGAGGAATATTGCACTTGACGGATGGTAAGAACTGACTAATCTTCTTCGGCAGCTCGAAGAATGTTTTAATAGAATGTCGCTTCACGATGTAGCCAATCTTGTCTGTGAGACCTCTGACATATGATTGTACAGCAGGCACACGTACAGCAGACAACAGTACAACACAATGTACGGTTATATAGGTATTTATTGAAAATTAGGCGTGATCCCTAATAATAATAATAATACGTGGCGACACCGAGTTTTACCGGGGAGTTTATAATATAAATATAATTTATATATATCAATCAGCCAGAGATGAGTGCTAGAGCTTTAAGCGTGAAGGGTGGAAGTGTAAAATGTTGTAACGCCGGAAGGATGCTGACTTTATACGGATCTTCAGTCCGCAGACTCACCTGTCTACACCCTTAACTGTTTACACCAATCTGCGACTTGCAGATTGCGGTGTGAGGTGCCCATTTAGTGAGCGGCGAGTCACCACCGGCTACCTTATATACACTGAGACACAATAACGGCAGGTGTCCAGAGTCGCTCATTAATAGCATTGTTACTCAACCTATCGACCATCCCAACCTCATAGCCCAACATTTTTTGTTTTCCCCCTTTTTGCCAATAGTTTGTGTATGTTCTGTGACTTTTCTTCGGATACATTTTTCTCTGTGCGGAGAGAGGCCTACAAGTAGTGTTGCCAGGTGTCCCGATTTGAGCGGGATGTCCCAAATCCCGATTTTCAGAGGTTTGGTGACACTTCCCGATTCACCCTTGATCGGGACGCCTAATGTCCCGATTTTTCACTAACCTAATAAATAGGTTGTATAGTACAATTTCCAATAAATAAAGTGACTTTATCCAGGCATTTGAGGTTATAATTAGATTAATTGAGATTTTATTTTATTTTGCTGTTTTATTTGGTTTTTCAACCATTATAAAAAAGGAGGAGGTTCTCAATTCGACTGTATTTTTTTGTAATGTGGGTTACCTGACTGACTTTTTATGTTTCTATATGAACCGATTTTGATAATTCTTTTTTTATTTGAAAGCTGGTGCTTCTTATATAGTCCCATATAAATTTGATAGAACAAGATCTGACCAGTAATTTTTGAGTTATCTATACAAATAAATAAAATTGAAGTGTCTGTTTGTAATGTTAAAATAACAGCTTTTTACTAAATGTATATGAAAGTATATACGGTACTAATAACAAAAATACAGTTTCTAAAGTTTTTGTCTGTCTGCTGTCCGTCTGTCTGTCTGTTTGTTCCGGCTAATCTTCGAAACGGCTGGCCCTATTTTGACGGGATTTTCACTGGCAGATAGCTGATGTCACAAGGAGTAACTTAAGCTACTTTTATTTAAGAAAAATAATTTTAGTTCCGCGCATAAAAATGAAACCCGTAAAATCGTAGTAAATTCCACGCGGGCGAATTCGCGGGGAACAGCTAGTCCTTAATAATGCGTATTTAATTGACTTCGACTACATTGATGATGTTCTCAATTCTCATTTTATTTATTTTGAAGTCGATTGAACAAATTTTATAATTTTTCCACTTGTTTTACGTGCATGTGTTGTGAGTTCATAAGATTTTTTTACTCTATATAGATATGTAGATTAAAATGATTGATTTAGAAAATTCAGAGTCTGATACGAAAACAAATCGTTCAACGAGTTCCGATTCAAAAGAAAAAACACAGACGCATGTGCAGGTTTTAGACCTGCTGGAGCCACGATGCCGCTATATTATGGTTCTAGGACATCAACTAGGTTCGGCTCAACCGGGGACGGCTCACGCTCTCACAAAATACTAGTGTAAAATAGCAGCTCAATGATGCTGTGTTTCGTATGGTGAGTGTAGAGAACCGGAGACCCTTTTTACTGGAAACGAGGCATTCCATTTTAGTCGTCAGGGGTGACAACGCATCTGCATTTTAATTCTAAATCGAGGATAAATGTAAATGCTACAGCATCCACTTACCAGTGTTGGACTGTGTGCTCTTTTGTCACACTTATTCTAAGAAAAGTTTTTCCGATGTTTGGACTGAAAGTTATTCGTTCCTTACATCACTCCCAAATAATCATCATAAAGTACTACATAAACTTATGGCGGCCAAAATAACTACAAAGAAAAGCTAATCCCCGATTATTTTTACCTTCCGTTTCGAAATTTGACCCACCGGACCTGTTAACACTACCTACAACATATGTGGTGTATGTATTACAAAGTATAGTAGAATTCTGCAAAAAGCCTCTGCGTATTGGACCCATATGTCCCTTGTAAGCCTATCAAATAACCGGGCCATTATGGACCCGAGATCGAAAAGTGGAGATACATAATAATAATAATAGTTGGCTACCGAGGCAAAAAAGGTAAAAAGTTCTAAAAAAATTTAATTTGAGTATAATAAAAGACTAATAAACTATACTCGCAAGCTAATAAACTACTAATAAAAAGTTAATTAATTTTGAACTTGGGTCGTTTGTTGTCTTAACTAACTAAACTTTTTTTTATGTAGGAGAGGAGCAAACGAGCATACGGTTCACCTGATGGTAAGTGACTACCGCCGCCCATAAACAATTGCAATACCAGGGGCGTTGCCGGCCTTTTAGAAAGGAGTAAGCTCTTTTCTTGATGGTTCCTAAGTCGTGTCGGTCCGGAGTTAAGTTAGTATTCGTAGTTTATTAAGTTATTATGAACTTGATGTGTTCCGTTATACGCGTGGGTATAAGGGCTTTTATCTTAAAGTTATAGACAGTGATAGATGAAGGTCTCGTCTTAATTCGGTTATCGGCAAGTGAGGGTTGTATCATGTGACGCCCTTTCGTCATTTATTATCCAATTCTCAAGACGAAAATCGACATTACTGTCTTTGAAAATTACATTTGCCCTTACACTTCACTGACGTATTAGATATTGGACGCTTATCTATGAAAAGGTCAATTTGATTACTGACTACGTTAACTTCCATTTTAATTATTTCATGTATTTTCACTTCAAAATGTTGTTCATCATATAATATTTCAACATGAACAACCTTTTTAAGCCCTGTTTTTAGGCATTGGGGAAGATAAAACAGCTGGCAAGATTATTTTTAAATAGGTCTTATATCCTAGATAATGCAGTACCCCAACACTAGTGCATAAGATTAATTGCGCCGATGTTTTAGTAAAGGTCATTAAAGACTCTTTAATTACAATTTTAAATATCACTAATATATTTATTTACATAATTTAATATATATCAATCCCCAGAAGACAAGTTTGCGCGTTTACCGCTAAAAAGTACCCCTTTGTCGTCGGAATCCTTGGCGTCGACATATCGAATTGTGTGCAGTTTCGTGGTCACTTTTAAGGGAAGGCCAAATTGGCCTCTAAAAAGCTTGGCGTGCTCAGCAGAGCGAGACAGTATTTCATGCCGGCACATCGCTTGCAACTTTACAAAGCGCAAGTTTGGCCCCACATGGAATACTGTTCTCATCTCTGGGCCGGGGCACCCCAGTGCCAGCTCCTTCCACTTGACCGCATCCAGCGCAGAGCAGTTCGAATCGTCGACGACCGAGTTCTTTCTGATCGGCTCGATACACTGGCACTGCGTAGAGATGTTGCATCTCTTTGCGTATTTTATCGCATCTATCACGGGGAGTGCTCTGAGGAATTGTTTGGACTAATTCCAGCTGCTCAATTTCACCATCGCACATCGCGACAAAACTCGCGTTACCATCCATACCATCTGGATGATTGGCGGTCCACCACTGTGCGATTTAGAAGAATTTTTCTCCCTCGCACGACTTCCTTGTGGAATCAATTACCACCAGCGAATTTTCCGGACCAATACGACTTAGGAACCTTCAAGAAAAGAGCTTACACCTTTCTAAAAGGTCAGCAACGCATCTGCAATTCCTCTGGTGTTGCGGTTGTTCATGGGCGGCGGTAGTCACTTACTATCAGGTGAGCCGCATGCTCGTTTGCCCCCTATTCCATAATATATATATATATATATATATATATATATATATATATATATATATATATATATATATATATATATATATATAAATAAGTATATATAGAAAAACTTGGCTAAAAACTTTAATTTAACTAAAATTACAGTTCTACTGCCCGTAGTATAACGCCAAGAAGCCACAACAGTTTTCGAGCTGCGTTTCCTCGTTGATTGGCTATACTCGTACTTACTTAGCCTTCGAACGAGAAAAAAACCAGCCCTTCTATCATCAGCGGTTCCGTTAAGTCGCTAATATAGTTACTTAAAAATTCACCGCCTGTGCTCAACAAATTTATGACTTATACAAAAGCTATATTTCTTTAAAAAATTACAAGAAAGATTAATTTTACATGTCACATGTGTACAGCCAACAACAAATTGATTAAGTACTCATTTCTGTGTCCCTAATACGTTAAGTACGAAACAAGTTAGTTTTAAAATAATGTAAGCACACAGAAGTCACAGAACACTAGTAATAATTCAAAAGGTTCCGTTTTATATTCAAGAAGCGTAATTTGAAAATAATTTTGTCTTATGAACATCTCCTTCGTGTACTGTATAAAGTCTCAAGGAACAATGTAACGTTTTCATATGAAAACCAAATATTGTCGACGGCCTTTATTCATTTACATTGACTACAAGACTTTTAGTCAAAAATATAATTTCGAACGATTATCCGTTATATAAGAGTAAATTATTATGTTCTTTCGGACATTTTTATGTCAGCAACCCAGCAGAGTCAATGACGATAGTTTTCTAAGGTACTAAAACGGACAAATATCTTGATGTATTGCACCAGTGGAGCACTTATCATTTATATAAATAATTTACAATAGGCAAGCATTTGTTTAATTTCGCAGACATTTCATACATAAAACCACTTTCAATTATTAAAATCTTTATAAACAATTAACTTTGTTTTTATAGGATAGGGAGACAAACGAGCACACAGCCCACCCGATGGCAAGTGGCTGCTGTGACCCATAGACATCTACATTAATTTATCCTCAATGAAGAATCAAAATGCAGATTCGTCGTCACCCGTGAGGACTAAGATGGAATGCCTCTATACTCTAACTTAACATATCATGATCAATTGAAAGATTTAGACAGGTCGCAAAAACAATATTAATTAATTAAGTTAATTGTATATATCACCTTCGAATATCCGACGCTATAGTCCTTATGGCAGAATCGCAGGAGGACCTAAGCACTATGCTCAATAACTTCAATAGTGTCTCCCAACGGATAGGTCTTAAGTCTTAAGTTAAGTCTTAAGATGAACATGGACAACACAAAGATCATGTTTAATGTCCATGTCACACCTATGCCGGTAGTTGTTAGGAGCACGAGGCTCAAAGTTGTTGACGAGTATGTTTACCTGGGACAAATAGTCCGACTCGGTAAGTCCAACTTCGACCGAGAGGTCAATCGACGGATTCAACTCGGTTGGGCAGCGTTCGGGAAATTACGGCACATTTTCTCGTCAGGTATACCTCAAAACTTAAAAACGAGACTGTACAACCAGTGCGTGTTGCCAGTGATGACTTATGGAACTGAGACGTGGTCTTTCACTGCTGGCCGGATGAGGAAGCTCAAGGTCACTCAGCGAGCTATGGAGAGGGCTACGCTCGGAGTTTCTTTGCATGATAATCTTAGAAATGAGGATATCCGCAGTAGAACCAGAGTGACCGACATAGCCCAACGGATTAGTAAGCTGAAATGGCAATGGGCCGGCGATATAGCTCGAAAAACCGACAACCGATGGGGAAAAAATTTCTCGAGTGGCAGCCTCGTACCGGCGGACGAAGTGTAGGGCATCCCCCCACTAGATGGAGTGACGACCTGGTAAGACATGCAGGAAGTCGATGGATGCAGGTAACTCAGGACCGTGCTTTGTGGCACTCGTTGGGGGAGGCCTATGTTCAGCAGTGGACTTGTGAAGAGCTGTAATGATGATGATGATGATGATGACATATATATTACATCGTTGTCGACTTTTTCCGTCTTTTTACGATAGGTGAATATTGTTAATTTATCTGTTAACAAATACCATAATAGAATAGGAATTTCATTTATAGTCGACATGACGATATTCAATTTTGAATAATTCTTGCTCATTTACGACGTTCGTCTATGATAAAAAGCATGTGGCACACTGTATATTCCGTATATGGTTTGTATATTTTGCTCACTTCATGCGTCCGTTCATGACGAAAATAATGTGGCCTTCTGTATATTCCGTATATAGTTTGTATGTTTTGCTCACTTCATGCGTCCGTTCATGACGGAAATAATGTGGCCTTCTGTATATTCCGTATATGGTTTGTATGTTTTGCTCACTTCATGCGTCCGTTCATGACGGAAATAATGTGGCCTTCTGTATATTCCGTATATGGTTTGTATGTTTTGCTCACTTCATGCGTCCGTTCATGACGGAAATAATGTGGCTTTCTGTATATTCCGTATATGGTTTGTATGTTTTGCTCACTTCATGCGTCCGTTCATGACGGAAATAATGTGGCCTTCTGTATATTCCGTATGTGGTTTGTATGTTTTGTTCACTTCATGCGTCCGTTCGTGACGGAAATAATGTGGCCTTCTGTATATTCCGTATAATGGTTTGTATGTTTTGCTCACTTCATGCGTCCGTTCATGACGGAAATAATGTGGCCTTCTGTATATTCCGTATGTGGTTTGTATGTTTTGTTCACTTCATGCGTCCGTTCATGACGGAAATAATGTGGCCTTCTGTATATTCCGTATATGGTTTGTATGTTTTGCTCACTTCATGCGTCCGTTCAAGACAGAAATGATCTGGCATTCTGTATATTGCGTATATGGTTTAAATGTTTTTATGACTGAACGCGTTGACCTCGAGACCGTCCCTATCCCGTATGAAATCATAGCAGTTTTCGTAGTGCAAATGTCACACTTGATGAGCTGTCGGGAGTATGATTCTTTGCAAAGAAATTTTTGTTTTTTTTTTATAGAAGAGTGGGCAAACGAACATGCGGCCTACCTGATGGTAAATTTCGATTGCCGCCCGTGAACATTTGCTACACTAAGGGAGTCGCAGGTGCATTACCGGCCTTTTAATAAAGGAGTAGGCACTTCTCTTGAAGGTCCCGCAGTCGTTGTCAACAAGGAAGTTGTGCACAGAAGAAAAAACTCTTCTTGTAAATCGTACAGTGGTGTACCGCCAATCATCCAGATGGTATGGATGGTATCGTGAGTTTTGACGCGATGTGCGACGGTCAATTGAGTGGTGGAGAGATTCTTCATAACACTTTCCGTGGTAGATTCGAAATAACAGGCAAAGTGATGCAACATCTCTTCGCAGTGCCAATGAGTTAAGGCAATCAGAAAGAGCTCGTTCATCGACAATTTGAGCCACTCTGCGCTAAATACGATCAGATGGAAGGAGCTGGCACTGGGGAGCCCCAACCCAGAGATGGGAACAGTATTCCATGTAAGCATGTACCTGCTTCTTGTAAAGTTGCAGGCAGTGTGCTGGCAAGAAATGCTCTCACGCTCTGCTGAGCACGCCAAGATTTTTGAAGAGAAGAAGAGAGGCCATATTGGCCTTTTCCTCTCTGCACGTCATTCGATATGTCGACGTCGAGGATCCCGATAATGGCTGAGATAACAAGGTGTACCGTGTATGTACCCTGAAACTAAGGAGATACGACAAAGAGTTTTTTTAGTGGTAAACATGCAAACTTGTGTATTATAGGGATTGAACTGGACTAAATTTAGTCGCCCCCAATCCGAGTCTTTGTTCAGTAAAGACTCGACTTCAGACACACGTTTGTTCCGGTACTTAGTGAGATTTTCCCGAGAAATATTGGAACAGCCCGTGTATAGAGCATCACCAGTACTGTCATCCGTATAGCAATGAATGTTACCGGTTTGCAAAATATCATAGATATGTAGAAGAAACAGCATTGGTAATAGCACGCAGCCTTGTGGAACACCAGCGTCAATAAGCTTGTAATCGTAGCATGTACCGTCTACAATGATCTTGATGCTCCGATCTGCAAAAAATCTGGTGATTGCACAATTCTTCGGGAAGCCCATAGATAGGGAGCTTTGAAAGAAGCCAAACTCAATCGATGGCCTTCGCAATGTCCAAACTAACCAATGCCTCCCCCCCTTGGACTCTACTGGCTCCGCCCATCTATGAATCAGGTAGACCAGAAGTTCACCAGCTGATCGACCCCGACGAAAACCGTATTGACGGTCACTAATTAGCTGATGATCCTCAAGGTACTGCATGAGCTGGCAGTTTATAACGGATTCCATTATTTTGGCGAACAAGGGGGTGATGACGATAGGCCTGTAGTTGGACGGGTCTGAGCTGTGGGTGGACGACAGCCGTCTTCCATAATTTCGGGGCTACGCCTAGGGAGTAGGAGTTCCGAAAAAGACGCGTTATAACCGGTGCCAACTTTGGAGCACACATCCTCAGCACAATTGGGGGGATTCTGTCAGGCCCACTCGACTTGTGGATGTCCAGGGAGAGGAGTGCTTTGCTATCAGAGCGCTGTGTGAACAGGACATTCGGTATGGAGTACTCACACCGCGGGATGGTCGGCGATGTGTTCCCCCCATCATCGAGAGTGTAGTTGGACGCAAAAAAACAGCCTAGCAGATCGGTTTTCTGCTTTGCGACATGAGCCAGTCAGTCGTCCTCCCTGCAGAGATGGAAGAGATGACTGACAGAAGTTCCCTTGGACAACCTTGGTGAGAGACCAGAATGCACGGGTTCCCGAAGGAAGGCGAACTAGAGTCCCGCCAATTCTGCCTATGTGCTCTGACTTTGCCTTGGCAAGGACTCTTTTGAAGGAACTAGAGGCGGAATTATGCTTCTTTTTTTTTAGGATAGGGTGACAAACGAGCATACAGTCCACCTGATGGTAAGTGGTTGCTGTGGCCCATAGACATCTACATTTATCCTCGTATGCGAATCAAAATGCAGATGCGTTGTCACCCGTGAGAACTAAGATCGAATGCCTCTTTTCCAGTAAAAAGGGTCTCCGGTTCTCTACACTCACCATACGAAACACAGCAGTGTTAAGCTGCTATTTTACACTGGTATTCTGTGAGAGCGTGGTCCTGCCCGGGTCGAGCCGACCCATTCGTGCTACAACTATACTACTACTATAGTTGCAGTATGGCTCTACCACGTAAAAAATCTTTTTAAGGGCGCTGGTGTTTACATCCTGAGACGTTGGTGCTTCAGCCCAGGCCCGGTATGACTCTTGCTTACGGCGTGATGCTATTTTACAGGAGCGACTAAACCATGGCTGAGATTTATCTCCGATGGGCACCACAGAGGAAAGAATAAAAATGTCCATACCGTGAAGTACCACATCAGCGACAGAATTAGCAACAGCGCTGGGATCATCCGGCAAGAAACAAACCCGCCCCCATGGGTAGGATGCAAAGAAAGACCGTATCCTATCCTAATCGGCTGACCTATAATGTCAAACATGGTGGCAGTCTGCAGAATGCAACCGCGATTTCAGCGTGAGTGGTACCACACTCCGGACTAAACAATGGTCCGATGAGCAAAGAGGGGCGTCGACGGAGATTTGATATCTGTCCGGATGAGAGGTCAGCAGAAGGTCCAACAGGGAAGGTTCATGATCCTCCACATCTGATATCCACGTAGGCGAATTATTCAGGTATGTCAGACCATATGTTAAGGCAAAATCATGAACAGATCTCCCCGCATGATCCGTTAAACGTTAACCGAGCCATTCGGCATGGTAGGCGTTAAATTCGTCGAGGATCACGATCTCTGCGGATGGGATCTGCTGTAGTAAGGAATCTGTAGCCTTGTAGCCATTTGGACGTCGTCGATGAGTTGCACTGTTTCGGCATTACCGCTATGGGACCTATAGAACCATCTGAAGACGCGCGGATCGTCGCTGTCTACGCGTAGCCAAAGATCAACTGGAGAGGACACCTGCATCTCGGTCAGAAAAAGCAAGGCCGGCTTCGCCGTCCCGAGATGCTAGAGAACGGCGTTTAGGTTCGGGTGAAGTCCCCTGATGTTGCAGAAATTCACGAATAGCGTTGCAGGGGTCGCCTTAGTCGTGTTGCTTAGCTTGCCCCGAGCAATTATTGTCTTGAGCGGAATTTTACCCCTTTTTTATTTTCATCTGTATAATAGTAACAAAATATTTAGTTGTTATTTATTATAAAAGTTTAATAAAAATGTGATAAATTTTCTGTTTTTATACGTTATTTCTAATGTTATTGTACATCAAACCAATTGTGAAGATATTTTCTTTAGGAAATATGTATCATTACGACAATTCAAAAACGTTTACATATTTATTATATGTAAACGTTTTTGAATTGTCGTAAGGTCGTTTAGGTCGAAATTTTAATCACTATACGCGATCATCGTTTATTGATTATATGTTGTTTAAAATGTATTATAATCAGTTTTTTGTGTTAAATGAATGCTAAATATAAAAGAATGATTCAAAATTAACACGTTGATAGCCATTTATAAGCGAAATATCTGTTGAGATGTGTCTGGAAATTATTAAAACTTATTTTTATTTATTTATTTATTCAAATTTATATTGGGTAAACATTATATATTTATGTATATTGAGTATATAAGATATTATTGATATTGGTGTCATTTTAATGGAAATATCATGTACTATCTTTATATATAAAAATTACGTGTCACATTGTTTGTCCGCGATGAACTCCTAAACTACTGAACTGATTTCAATGAAATTTAGCACACTGTGTGCAGTTTGGTCCAACTTGAGAGATAGGATAGTTTTTATCTCGATAAGTGATCCTCAATTTTTTTTATTGCTAATTTCAGGGTTTTTTTATATGAAGGGTCGTCGAAAAGGGGAAGAACAACGTCTGCCTGGCCAGCTAGTTATAATATAAAATAATTGTCTCCAGTAAGTATTATACTTAACTCGAAATAAAAATAAATACGATTTTTTTGATATTCCCATTTTTAAGCTTTACTTTCAGCCTTTATTTTTAATTGGACTAATTTAAAATTGTATTTTGAATTGTTTGAGTCTTTTGAGAATATTTTTATTTGAATGTAACTATAGTAGTTTTTCAAAAGTAATCGTTTTTGTTGAGACGGTCTCGCGCGATAGTAAAAAATAGTGACATTTAGGTAATGTGCGGACAGGTGAGGCGAGAATCACTCGCGCGAGGTGGACGATAAATTGGCTAGAATCAATCAGAAATTAAAAGGTGCAAAAACAAATTAATCACTAAATTCGAAATACAAATACAAAAGCCCTATTATGAATTCCTAACCAAACGCCAGATATTTGAGATCAAAGTGGCCAGTTCGAGAAAACACCAATTATGAAGATTTTATTGTTCACAAACGCCAACGTTTACCGACACGCACGTGAATCATCATAATTATTGACTTAAATAATCACAACAGAATATCTCACTCTGGAAACACTGCTGCATTGCGATTGTGTAACTCTGCTGCAAATCGTGTTTGCTTTAATTTTGATATTTGACGTATGGTTTCGTTGTATTATGTATCAGTATCAAATAAAAAAAGAAGAATAAGCTGATTTCTTTTTCTGAATTTATTATTATCATAATGAAAAAACAACGCAATTCCGGAATGTCCCCCACCGTCAAAAGATTCCCACCAGAGTAACAGAATTGCATTGCTGTTCTCAACGGCAGCGGGCTTACCTGTCGCTCGGAATTTCAATAATGAGATTATGCGCGCGTAATATAGTCCAATGGATATCCGTCCGTAGGAAATATAAACGATTTTCTTGAACATTACTAGAAGTTTTTACAGAATTAAAACGATATACCTAGTAATTATTTATATTTTAATTCAAAGTATTTATTTTATGAATTTTGCCATAGAAATGCATTGAAGTTTTTGGCTACCTTTCTAACAACCCAGGAGATCTTTCAGAAATTTTGAATTTGAAAAACGAAAGAAGACGCGATAGTCCGGAATACAACAAGACAAATCTGGAATTATCCTGCATGTGGGACAGTCACCGTGTAACTAACTCGTATTTTATCATGAATGGCAACGAATAAAACAAATATTTCTCCGTCGCAACAAATCTTGGTAACAATATAATTTAATTATGAATTAAATTGTAATACTTTTATTTAACTAATATTAAAAATAATTTAGTTATTACTTTTATGTTTGTTTTTTCATTTTGAATCAGCGTGTAGCGACGACGTAAGAGAACTCATTATGCTTATCATCCCGTGGGTGTCGTAAGAGGCAAAAGAGTGAAACAAACCAGGAGATGGGCAGCAGCGGGAAAATGACACAGAGGATGAGCAGCAGTATCTTTAACAATTAAAAATAAAAAATAAATTGCGGATACCAATCCGTCTAGCGTGGCAACTATGGTACATATTCTTCCTACGAAGCAAAATATAAAGAGACCTATATTCCTTAGTGGACTTTGATAGCCTGCAATGGATGGACACTAATTACAACTTAAAAACACACTAATAACAAAACACAATTGTACTACAGATCACTTTAGTTCGCAGTTGTATCGCTTCGAACTATAGTGCAAACACTCGAACAATTGTAAAGATAGATATTCGAACTATTCTCATATAAATGTAGTAGGTAACCTTTTTCATAAACTTCGCTTTATTGGTTTGAATATAATATCTGTTATTTAGTATGAGTACAAAGGCCAAAACTTGTACTCTTTATTTCCTAATGGATTACAAATATGTTACTAGAAAATGGACTCAAATGTCAAACGGCAAAAAAGATAAAGCATTTTCTTTCTGTGATATAATGTCTTTTATATATTATATAGTAGGTACATATGTATAATTATGTATACACAATAGCCAGTACTTAAATAACAAGGTAAGAACCTCTAAGCTATCGTTACTTGCACATTATGAAAGATTTTTACAAATAAAAAATAAACAAATTTTAAATACCAAACATTAATAAGAATGTTGCCGTGTAGTGGCGGTTAAGAATATCCACTACCCCATATCTTCCCGTGGGTGTCGTAAAAGGCGACAAAGGGAAACAGGCAGGAGATGGGCAGCAGCATCTTCCGGGTAACGGCAAAAATACAATAAAAAAACTGTGGTTGCCAACCCGCTCGCCAAGCGTGACAACTATGGCAATATATCCCCCATGATGAGAGTTACGAAGAGACGGCCCCCAGTCCCCGGCGGCCCCGCTATTCCTGGCTACGGTGGCGACCATGGTAAAGACGGGGCAGGGGGTGCTAAGAATCTCCGGTGGAGGTTCGGTTGCCAACTAAGATGACTCGACCTGGCAACATACAACGCACGCACCCTGACGACTGACGAGAAGATCGTGGAGCTGGAAGAAGAGATAGACAAGTTGCGCTGGCATAGAATAGAATAGAATAGAATAGAATAATTTTTTTATTCAATATAGATCACATGTGTAATACTTATTGAAAGTCATTTTTTACTTTACCACTGGTTCGAAAAAAAAACCTCTGTCCTGGGAAGAACCAGCAAGAAACCCAGCGGGACTTTTTTTTTTTTAAAGCAAATTTTACAATAATGGTTGTACTAACTATATAAGTACAAAATTTATTTTAGAAACAGCTTGGAAGCGATCACCTCATTCCCAGGGGTTATTATCAACCATGTATTCATTTATACTATAATAACCCTTTTTATACAGTTTCAACTTAACAAAACATTTAAACTTGCTAATGGAGAGAGCCTGTACACTTTCCGGGACCTTGTTGTAATAGCGTATACATTGCCCCAAGAATGAATTACTGACTCTGTGGAGTCGAGAAACTGGTATCACTAGCTTGTGTTTGTTCCTAGTGTTTACAGAATGCACATCACTTTTTTTACTAAAACTACCTTTGTTTTTGTGAACATACATTAAATTTTCGTAAATATACTGAGAGGCCAAAGTTAATATATTTATTTCTTTAAATTTATCTCTAAGAGACTCTCTCAGTTTTAGGTTGTAAATAGCTCTAATGGCCCTCTTCTGTAAAACAAAAATAGTTTCTGAATCAGCCGCATGTCCCCATAGCAAAATCCCATAAGACATTATGCTATGGAAATAACTGAAATAAACTAATCTAGCTGTCTCGACACTAGTGAGACCTCTAATCTTTTTTACAGCATAGGCTGCAGAACTTAGTCTGCTTGCTAGTTTGGATAAATGGGGGCCCCACTGAAGCTTTGCGTCGAGAGTGATGCCAAGAAAAACAGTGGATTCAACAGGGCTCAGTTCTTCCCCATTTAAAAACACATTGGTACTCAGATTTCTAACATTCGTTGTTGTAAATTTAATACATTTAGTTTTATTTCCGTTTAAATGTAAATTATTAACGTTAAACCAATGCACTAATTTTGATATAGCATTATTCACTTCGTCACATTTAAATGATTTACGTTTAAGTTTAAGAATCAAAGAAGTATCATCAGCAAATAATACTATATCATGATTATCCTCTACAATAGAAGGTAAGTCATTAATATACACTAGAAACAGGAATGGGCCGAGAATTGAGCCCTGAGGGACACCCATTAGTACAGGTGAGCCGGAAGAACTTTTACCATTAATAATAACTTTCTGCATTCTATTACTTAAATATGAAATTATAAGTTTAAGCGCATATTATAGGATTATCCGAAGTCCGAAGAGAGGGGGAGGACACGGTAATCCTCGAATCCGGCAACTTGCTCTATCACCGGGAGGGCGACCATCTGTCCCAAGGAGGTGTCGGATTTATCGTCCACAAGTCTCTCGTTAACAACGTTGTAAAGATTGAGAGTGTGACGACGAGGGTTGCGTACCTTATACTCAGAATCACCAAACGGTATTCGCTGAAGGTCATACAGGTTTACGCACCAACCTCGGCACACCCCGATGAGGAGGTGGAAGAAATGTATGAGGATATCTCTAGAGCCATGCATTCCTCCAAAACCCAATATACGGTGTTAATGGGAGACTTCAATGCAAAACTAGGCACAAGAGAGAACGGTGAGCTGAAAGTGGGGAAATTTGGAATAGGGCAACGGAACCCAAGGGGCCAGCAGCTGGCCGACTTCATGGAGGAAGAGGGACTCTTTATGATGAACTCTTTCTTCCAGAAGCGGCCCCACAGGAAGTGGACCTGGTCGAGCCACAACTGTTTGACAAAAAATGAGATTGACTTCGTTATGACAACCAGACGACAACTGTTCAGTGATGTCTCAGTGATCGCGAGGGTGAAAACCGGCAGCGATCACCGAATGGTTAGAGGCACACTGAACCTAAACGTTAAGTTGGAGAGGTCTCGTCTAATGAAGTCAACGCTCCGTCCCCCTCGTGCTCTAACCCAAAGTCCCGAAACCTTTCAGCTCGAGTTATAAAACCGTTTTCAGTGCCTAGAAGACTGCAATGAAGTGAACGATTTGAATGAAAAGCTCGTGGAAACTGTCCATGCGGTCGGAGCTAAGTTCTGCAAAACCCGCCGCAGAAGAACACAAAAACTCTCCGATCACACTCTTAATCTCATGGCTGTTAGACGGGAGATGAAGCTACATTCTTCAACAGATTTGATAGCATACAGATAACTGAACTGACAGATCTTCAAATGCATGCGGCGGTACTTACACAACTACAATACAGCTCGTATTGAAGAAGCGATCGAGCGGAACCAAGGCTCCAAAGTCTTTGCCAGAGATCTGTCTGCCAGAAAGAGCCAACTGTCAAAGCTGAAGATCGAATGTGGCAGCATCGTTTCCGGGGCACCTGAGATTTTGAGTGAGATTGAGAGGTTCTACGGGTAGCTATACAGTGTATACTATAACAATGACGTGTATAGTATACACGTCATTGTTGGAGCCGCACGCAAGTGTGAGTAACGATCCAAGAGCGAGTCTTATCCGATATTATTCCGATGATATCCCGGACGTCAGTCTGAGCGAGATTAGAATGGCTCTCCAGCATCTTAAAAACGACAAGGCACCAGGCAAGAATGGATTACAGCCGAGCTTCTGAAAGCGGGTGGAAAACCGGTACTTGAAGTCCTTCAGAAGCTCTTTAATTCCGTCCTCCATGATGGCATTACACCGGAGGCGTGGAGCATAAGTACAGTGGTCTTGTTCTTCAAGAAAGGCGACAACGCTCTCTTGAAGAACTACAGACCAATTTCCCTTCTGAGCCGCGTCTACGTGCTGTTTTCGAGAGTCATTACGAATCGTCTCGCACACAGTCTTGACGACTTCCAGCCTCCCGAACAAGACAGTTTCCGAAAAGGCTTTAGCACCATAGACCACATACGTACCCTTTGGCAAATTGCACAGAAGTCCGAGGAGTACAATTTGCCACTATGTCTGGCGTTTGTGGACTATGAGAAAGTCTTTGATTCCGTCGAAATTTGGGCGGTGCTGCAGTCCCTTCAGCGGTGCCAAGTTGACTGTCGGTATAACGAAGTGCTGAAGTGCTTGTACAGTAGGGCTACGATGGCTATCCGAGTACAGAACCAGAGTACGAAACCTATCCAATTGCAGAGAGGTGTAATACAGGGTGACATCATATCCCCGAAACTCTTCACCGCTGCATTGGAAGACGTTTTCAAGCTTCTGGACTGGAAAGGATACGGTATCAATATCAATGGCGAGTACATCACTCACCTTCGATTTGCCGACGATATAGTCCTTATGGCAGAATCGCTGGAGGACCTAAGCACTATGCTCAATGACCTCAATAGTGTTTACCAACGGATAGGTCTTTAGATGAACATGGACAAAACAAAGATCATGTCTAATGTCCATGTCACACCTATGCCGGTAGTTGTTGGGAACACTAAGCTCGAAGTTGTTGACGAGTATGTTTACCTGGGACAAATAGTCCGACTAGGTAAGTCCAACTTCGACCGAGAGGTCAATCGACGGATTCAACTCGGTTGGGCAGCGTTCGGGAAATTACGGCACATCTTCTCGTCAGGTATACCTCAAAACTTGAAAACGAGACTGTACACGCAGTGCGTGTTGCCAGTGATGACATACGGTACTGAGACGTGGTCCTTCACTGCTGGCCGGATGAGAAAGCTCAAGGTCGCTCAGCGAGCTATGGAGAGGGCTATTCTTGGAGTTTCTCTGCGTGATAAACTCAGAAATGAGGATATCCGCAGTAGAATCCGAGTGACCGACATAGCCCAACGGATTAGTAAGCTGAAGTAGCAATGAGCTGCCCATATAGCTCGAAGAACCGACAACCGATGGGGAAGAAAGGTTCTTGAGTGACAGCCTCGTACCGGCAGGCGAAGTGTAGGGCGTCCCCCCACTAGATGGAGTGACGACCTGGTAAGATATGCAGGAAGTCGATGGATGCAGGTGGCTTAGGACCGTGTTTTGTGACATTCTTTGGGGGAGGCCTATGTTCAGCAGTGGACTTGTGAAGGGCTGTAATGATGAATAAGAATGTTATCCTTAAAAGTGTCTCCCAACGAGTCTTAAGATGATGACTAACGTCCATGTTACACCTATACCGGTATCTGTTAGAAACAAAATGTCCGATGAGTTTCCAACTTCGACCAAGAGATCAACTGACGGAAGTAGCGAAAAGAAAAAAGCCGCCATTGAGAAATTGGGAAAAAGATTTTTGTCCGTTATACTTAAAACAACAAAACCTTAAAGTGAAAATGAACAACCGGTGGGTGTTGCCAGTGATGACTTACGGAACCAAAACCTGGTTCTTCGTTGGTCGTATCGGGAAGCTAAAAGTAACTTAGTGAGTTATGGAGAGAGCTATGTTCGGTGCTTCCCTGTGTGATAATATCTGAAACGAGGATATTGACAGAATGACAATGGTAATTTCCAAAACCCAACAAATTTGGAGGCTGGAAAGACAATGAAGCGGCCATGTAGCTCAGAAAGAAAGAAACAGCTGAGGGGATGAATGGTTTTCGGGTGGCAACGCAGTGTTTGACGAGACCCTTTACGAGATGAAGTGACGACCTGATCAATCAAGTTGTTGTGTTGTTTGATGCAGGTGCTTATGACTGCATTATTTGGCAATTTATGGAAGAGGCTTACAAGAGGCAATGGACATTAATTTAATAGGTTGTAATGACACTAAATAAAAATATTATAAAAATAACACATAAAACGATGTTTAACACTCTCCCACAATAATATATTAAAAAAAACTGAGATGCGCTTTGCAAACGTCTTTAAAGATATTCGCATGTACGAGCTAGCAGTGAGCATTATCAGCTTTTCGAAAATAATGTATGTAGTTATTCCGTGAAATCTGTTACGATGGGAAGTTATTGCAGATTGAATCTCGGGGAAATAAGCTGATTCCAAGACAAATATTATCGTTACCTTTTATGGTCTAAATGTTAGAATTTAATAACATACAAAGAAAAAGGACTTGAATTCTATAATTTACGGGATATAAAAGTAAGAAGAAATGCCTTACCCTTTTATGAGACGATTTACGCATCCGACTGTGCAATGTAAAATGCGAATATTTTCACGAATGTGAACTGCCTATCAATCATATGTGACAAAATAATCGGATTGTAAATGATTGGCAATAAATAATGTACTAAATCAAAATGGTTATTTTCTAAAAACTTATAATTGATATCGTACACTGTTATATCTACCATATTTGTTATAGTAATTTGCTAGACATGCTTTAAAATATCCGGCGTCGAAACATTTTTCATTTACGTTACGGTTACTTTATGTTTATTTCTAATTGGTTATCAAATCAATATTTGCTTACTTTTTGTCTGACAGCGGGGGAGCCAAAAGCCAATATTCTTGGGACGTATTAAATTCTATGTTTGCCCGTAGGTTAAGAACCTAAACTAGTTCCTGACATAATATTATGCCTCAATATTATATTTTTATTATTTATAAGAATATTTTTGTTATAAAAGTTATATATAAATACTAAGTAAAGTTATGGCCTTAACGTGCGTTAATATAACCTTTTCATTGCTGGGTACTCCTCCTGAGTAGGTTCTTTTCAGTGAGCAATTTGCATGCCAGGTTGCAGCAGTACGCAAACTTTACGTCATGTCCTCTAAAAATTTTTCTCCTCAGAAGTGCTGAATGTTTTTCTTTATCGTTGAGCTTTACTTTGCCATGTAAATCAGCATTAAAATTGCAATTAATAATTTCAATGATGCTGGCGCGGCTCGAACCCTGGTTGCTCGCGTGGGTACTGCGTTTATGGTGAGCGCGATGACGACTAAATTTGATAAATATAATATATTTACTAATACACATACATATACAATACACTACAATATACATATACAAACCCATTTACATAATATGTAAAAGGGTTTGTATGATTCAAATATTTAAATAATTGAAATATTTAAGAAATTGTATAATTTACGCAAATCAAATTCACAAGAATTTAAGTACGTGTTTACTGTAGTTTTATTTTAGGTGTAAAAAACGAAATCGTAAATTAAATACATAGGGCGACTCTTTTTTAATTGTAATATCATTGATTCTATGTGTAACAACTAAAAATTACACTTGTAAATTGAAAAAAAGTTATTTATGCGGTATAAAAAAATAAAATTATTGTATTATCAGATGTTACTGCTAAGTCATACGTTTTGCTGCAATTGTGATACATAGAATAGATACGCGATAACGTGTCTATTCACTCTTGCGCTATTAAAATTTTGTGGTAATTTTTAGCTGCAATTATATAGCCTTTCACATCACGCTACATAAGAAATGTTAAGCAGCCTATATCCTCAATTTCGCTTCACGTTTATGAACTCTATTATTAAATTTACAGTTAAATCAACATTACCAGAAAATACTCTACGAGGTGTTGCACAATAATATTGCAGTAAAAGTATCATCGGCAATATTGTTGACTATAGTTTTCAGCAAGATTTCCAGTAAGATGCAATATTTATAGCACGTTTACGAGCCTTTTCTGGTTAGTGTGATATTTAGTCAAATGAAAAAACAACATTTTTCGACTATTGTTGAGCTTTGGCTGGGCGGTACTGGGCCGCGGGTTCGAATCATTTTATCTGTAATCAATTTCCTAAAAAAATATAATATCTAGTATCTACCAGAATTTAATTTTAAACTACTTTAGCCCGTGTAAATAAGCTGGTTTCAGAATAGTGCGAAGCGTTCGAGTGGACACGCGTCACGGGGGTCCTTGCCATACGCACCCCTCGAGTCGAATCGAGTGCCTCGCAACATGAGTAGCTCGCTGTCTGTATTGTAAATATTTTTTCAACAATTATTTCAGTGCACCGCAAGTTTACGTATGCGAATGGCTTTTACGAAAGATCGGTGCAAACGCTTGGTTTTATTCTAAAATCAGCCTAAGATCTATTAAATTATAGTGGTTTTAGCCAAATGTAAGTGGTACGAAAACCTATTTTACAGTGTTTCTATTCTAATAAAATGCATTCTATGATATTAATATATTATAGATATATTAACATCAATCAATACAATTTAAGAGTAAATTTATCTGCACCATATTTTCGATTATATTATAAAAAATCTGCGATATCTTAGGTTTTAAAAGGAGCTTGTCCTCTGTGCTGCTCCAGTGCGTATTGGCAGACTCCACATTTTCTAACATTTTATTTCTCAGATGTGTAGATTTTCTGAGGACGTTTTATTTATTGCCGAGCACGTAGTGTATGAGCACTTAAAATTGCAATCGTCAATTACCGTAGTACCTGCGGGGATCTAACTCTGGTTGCTCTCGTACTAAGTAATTTACATTGGGCGCTTAGCTATCCTGGTCAGCTTTTGCAACTTTCTAAAATAAATTGTTAAACTTGTATTTTAGAAAATTAAAATATATTCATTGTTGCGATTGATTTCAATTCTAATATTTTATTTACTGTGAATCCTTTCACAGGTTTTAATTTATCATTTACGTAACTGTTTCGGGTTCCTTTATTAAATATAAACAATAAAGTCAAAGTGTTCGTAACATCTGCGAGTAGTATACTCGGAGCGCTCTTGTACAGAAGTATCTTACAAATTACTTTTTTCATGAGGATTGTAACAAAAAGGTATTACTTAATAAAAGTTTTACTTTGTTTAAAAAGCGTTTCAATATTGATATAGATTGAACCACGATTTTCTCCTGTATCGTGGAGGAGTTTTATGTTACATTAATTGCACATGGCCACACATCCAGACCCGTAACAATTATTTGTAGACCCTACAAACACTTACCCCGTACGTGATTCGAACCCGTGACCCTAGCGCCTAGGACAAGTGCTTAGTTACTACGCTACCAAGCAGTTAAAGTTAGAGTGAGAAAGAGATAGAGATAGAGACGTACTGGCTTTCTTCTTTGCAGTCCTTCGGGATGAAAACATTTGAATTGTTAACCGAGACTCGAATGCATTTTTATCGAGATATCGAGTCAGCTCGACAGGGGAATGACCACAATATAAATATACTTTTTCATAAAATCAAACAGAAAATTTTATTCTGAAACCGAAAATTTTATGCATTTTTAAAAATAAATAAATTCTATAACTGTCACAAATATTTTAACAAATATATGGCTCGCTACATATTGCATACTTATCTTAGAACCCAAAATGAGTGTGTAGTGTGTAGTTGTGTAGTGAGTAAATATTTTGTTTTATAGACTGACACTTCCTTAACTTTCGAGTTTAAGTGGGTACTTGTATCAAAAAATTCGTAACTAAAGTTATTAAAACGGTTGTCAAGTCATGAATAGAGAAATTATGAATTGAAAATTTTATTTTATTTTAACTTGTTTGAAATACCAACTCCGCTAGAAAAGACACACCACCGTCGATAATACGACACGTGTTTCGCTCCCTAACGGGGCATCTTCGGGTGAAATAGAATCTGCCACGACTGACAGCTATCCATGGTCATGGTTAGCATTAGTGGTGACGGCGATAGTGCACGCAATTGAGGACGGAAAGTGCTCTTCAAAATAGGTATCACTATTATTTTACGTGGATCTTAATTTTTAGCATCTTTAATATTACGAAATTCGACAAAGTAATGCCTGTTTCTATAAATTATTTTCCAATATCGCACATTATTGTGTAAATAAATATATTTAACTGATTGTTATGAGAACAACACTTTACCTACGCTACTAATGACGGAACGTCTCAGTTGCGTTTAAATTCATGAGGTAAAGCCACATTCATGAATCCAAAAAAGTTTCCATCAGTTTTCCAACGCCTACATAGATTTGTCACGAATGTTAAGAAGAAACAAGTAAATGAATGAAATATATCTTTATTATTATTGTATATAATATTTTTGTATAATTATATTATATTATATCCTTTTTTATTTTCTTTTTGCTGTGTAAGAGAATCCACTGCTCCAAGTCATCCCGTGGGTGTCATAAGAGGCGACTGAGGGAAAGTTATTAAAATGCATGCTAATGCCAGTGCAATAAATATCCCTTCTATGAGATAATCTATGGAGGAGGATCTACGTTCAACAGTTAACTTTGATAGGCTGTAATGAATTATTGAATTGTCTATTTACATATATATATATATATATATATATATATATATATATATATATATATATATATATATATATATATATATATTTACATGTATACAAATAAATAAAATTGAAGTGTCAGTTTGTAATGTCAAAATAACAGCTTTTTACTAAATGTATTTAAAAGTATATACGGTACTTTTATATAGAATAAGGGTGACAAACGAGCACATAGTCTACTAGATGGTGAGTAGTTGCTGTGGCCCATAGACATCTATATCTATCTTCGATTTCGAATCAAAATTCAGATGCGTTGTCACCCGTGAGGACTAAGATGAAATGCCTCGTTTCCAGTAAAAAGGGTCTCCGGTTCTCTACATTCACAATACGGAACACAGCAGCATTAAGCTGCTATTTTACGCTGATATTTTATGAGAGCGTGGTCTTACCCCGATAGCCGACCCATTCGTACTACAACTATACTACTAATAGCTGCAGCATGGCTCTACCAGGTGTACTTATAACAAAAACAATTTTTAAAATTTTTGTATGGCTGTCTGTCTGTCTGTTTGTTATGACTAATCTCCCAAACTGCTGACCGATTTTGATGGGAATTTCATTGACAAGTAGCTGATATTATAAGCAGTAACTTAGGTTACTTTTATTTTAGGAAAATAATTAGAATTCCGTACAAAAAAATTAAAAACCCATAAAATTGTGAACAAATGCGATTAGAATAGAATAGAATAATTTTTATTGAATATTGATTCCAAATAATTCTTATTGTTGGCGACGCGCCTATAAAGAATATTTCAATTTATTAGTTTACCGATTACGAATAGCTTCTAAAGATAAATTATCAAGCAATTATTGCCTTATAAGAAAACGCTTAGTTAAATCTTAAAGAAATATCGAATTAATAATTTAAAGGTCTTGGGTTCGATTCCCATGTCGGACTAGTTTGTCGTTTTGTTAGCAATATTTTCTTAATAAATTCATATAGGGAATTTTTAAGATATAATTCATGATTCCGGGTTCAGTTCCCCGGTTGAATTGCTTTCATTGTTTTATTATCGATTTAAAGAAGTATTAAAATAAAATTGGATCAGGGTTCATTCCCCGGTCGAAATGAACACTTTGTATAAGTGGAATAAATGTAAAGTAGTATCGCATAGTGTTGCCTTATGTAAGTTGAGTACATTTTGTATGAAAAATAAAATGTCTATTTTTAATGTTTAATTCATAAAAATATCTTTTTTATGTTATATGTTGTTTGTGTTATCTGATAAGAAACATGATAACTGATAAGGACATTGTTTGGCAACTATTTTACCGACCAGTTGAGGGTCCTACACGATCCTCAACTGGTCGGTAAAAATTCTTACAAAAATCAGTTGTTCACCTAGTATTGGATAATAGCTAGCGTGCTAATTTGCATCTATTTTACCGACCAGTTGAGGATCGTGTGAGGATTGGTTGTTCACTTAGATCTGAATAAAAGCCGCGCGCTAATTTGTAAAATTAGAGGCGTCTAATAAATGGAAATTTAAATGTTTGTAAATTTCAGCAATTTATGTAAAATTGACTTGTAAAATGTTTCAGGTTGACTGTATGAGCAAAATAGGTGAATTCTGTGTTGTTTTCATGTATAAATTCCTCTAAAATAGTGAAATATTGATAGTTTTGTATAAGAAATTTAGAAAATGTGTGAAAAAATGTGAATTAAACTATTGTATTAGTTAAGATATTTGTATTTTGAAATAAAGAACATTGTTCCGACCTTATGTGTTAGATATTTAAGAATTCTACCTTAGTACATATGTCCTGTAAAATAGGCATATTTTGTTGAATAAATAAAAGGTTTTTTTGATATTGAAATGTAATGTATATCATAGTATAGATATTTTATTGTGCTATCTTTATAAATAAAATATACAAATGTATGTCTTATGCAAATAAAGATATTGGGCAAACCGTGGGAGAGTGATAGTACAAATTTGATGTAATTGAATTGCGAAATCGCACAGAGGGCGCGGCTCTCTTTCGAGTAAAGCGTTTTTGATACCCCATTAGACTGGTTTTCATGCAAATCGTAAGACACTTAAGACCGTTCTCGGTTCCTCTAGTGTCCAGTCGCGGTTTTAAGTGTCATCTCTAGCACTTCCCCCAACCCTTTCGTATCGAAAGGGGTAGGCAGTGCCCCTAAAGTGTTGCAGCCACCCTTCATTCTCTCCCGTTCCGTACCTCGCGGCGCGCGTCAGTCACTCGTCAGCCTGTTAGGTAGGGATATAGATAGGATACGACAGTTAGGACCTTACTTACAAAACAGCTGACATGTCGGGTAAGGGGACGGAGGAGCCCCCCCCCCACCCTCTCGCGCAAGGAAACCACCGGATCGTCCAGGCGTATTCGACCAACCGTTAGTACTGAAGGAACTATCTAACCCGGAGCGTTTCAGGGTAGTAGAGGCCTGCAGCCGCATCCCAAAGAGGAACCCCAAGCCAATTTCGCCGAGCAAGGAGGCCGCACCGAGCGCCGCGCTCAAACCCATCATATCTGAGTATACGAATGGGTTGGAAACGACGCACAAACCCCAGCGGCCGATGAAATCGGTGAGGAGGCATACCCCACCGGAAACGGAGAGCTCCCTGAAAGAGAAGAGACAGTGCATCAGTTCACCGGTGCCGGCATCGTCTTTTTTTTATAGGATAAGGGTGACAAACGAGCACACAGTCCACCTGATGGTAAGTGGTTGCTGCAGCCCATAGACATCTACATCTATCCTCGTTTGCGAATCAAAATATAGATGCGTTGCCACCCATGAGGACTAAGATGGAATGCCTCATTTCCGGTAAAAAGCGCCTCCGGCCACCTGCACTCACCAAGCGAAACGCAGAGGTAAACCTCTACTTCACGCTGGTAGTCTGTGAGGTCGTGGTACCACCCCGGTTCGAGCCGGCCCATCCGTGCGACAGCAAAAGCTGCCGCGTGGCTCTACCACTGTTAAAAGGCTCATGCGCTGTAAAAAATCATCGTCGTCATTGTCATCTTCCTCATCTTCAGATGAGGAACAGGAAGAACCACAAGCGAAAGAGAAGAAGAGGGAGCGTACCCCTCCGAAGTCGCCATCGCCACACCAACTAGCCACCTACACATTGCCGGACCGACGGAGCCAGATGGACTCGGCCCACGAGGAGCAGGGAGGCGAAGAATCCTACAGCTGGGGATCCACCACATACGCGACCCTAGTTGCATCCGCCGGATGCTCATCGCCCGTGCCCCATTCCAACCTATTGGGACTGCCACAGGATTATGGGCAGAGGCCATCAACCAGCTATGCCCAGCTGGCAGCAGCACCCGCATTGCAAGGGCAAAGGCGGCGAAGGGGCCAACACCGGCTAGAGAAGCCGAGAAGGCAAGATATCCGCCCATTGTCGTAGAATGTCTCCCGAATTGGACGGGGGATTTTGAAACCTTGAATGGAAAATTTGGCCACGCCCGCCCATTCGGGAAGGGGGTACGATTTACGCCCCAGAGTCTGGATGAGTTCCGTATCATACAGAGATACATGAAGGAACTCTCGGAGAAAACACCACACTTGTCCTGGCACTGCCTTACCCCAGAGGAGGAGAAGCCCACAAAGGTGGGCATCAGGGGGCTGCCAGCGGGCACGGACACTAAAACCATAGGGGAGGCTGTTAGGGCAAACGGCTTCCTATTTCAATTTGTGAAGGCCATTCCACCACGTAGAGGCAGACCGGGATGCCTCTACTTCGCCCAACTGGATCGCCTAAGCCTGGAGCAGCTGAATTCATTATACCACATCGACGAACTCCTCTTCATGAGGGGAGTAGTCATCGAAGCCTGACAGAAACGGACAGGACAGGCACAATGCCATCGCTGCCAGACTTTCGGGCACACTTCTGCCAACTGCTTCAGGCCAGTGAAGTGTGTTCGCTGTGCCAGGGAGCACATTGCCGCCCTTTGCCCTCGGGGTAGAGAGGAAGAGCCAACGTGCGCAAATTGCACACAAAACCATACTGCGAATGATCGTCGCTGTCCAGTCCTTAGGAGGGTCACCAGGAGACAGGGGATCACCTTGCCGGGCCTACTCCTGGAGGACCCGAGGAAGATCCCCCAGAATTGCCCAAGAGCGGTAACAATCCAGGAAGACGGGTGGGCCATCGTGAGAGGAAAGGGTAGGCAATTAGCCCACCCCCCATCCGTAACACCAATGGAAACGGTGGAACCTACTGAAGTGAAGGCAACCACTGAGGCGACCCTACAGCCCCCCGCTAATGACGCAACAGAGCGTCAGCCCTCAAAACAGAGGAAGCGGGTGAGGCGAAGGAAGAACAAGGAGCAGCCTCTTCCTCCTAAGGCTGTGACTTCTACCCCGATACCACAAGCAACAACAGCCGCAAAGGCGCAGGTTACCAGGAGGGAAATCAGCGAGGGTAGAGCGCCGGAAAGGGCTCTATCGGAACATAGAGCCCGCTCTACACATAGAGCGCGCCCTACCCAACGAAGAGAAGCAAGTGTGAAATCTAACGTCCCGAGGCCAGTATCAAGAACGAGAAAAACGACTCAAGCACCCTCAGCCGACTTCGAGACAGCTAATGCCATCCCAACGCTGGTAGGCATAGCTATCGAGGTCAGCTCTCAAGTCCTGGCCGACATAAAGGCCGGGACTGACCCCATTACCGCCGTGATGAAGGCGCTCGCAACTCTATTGGCCCGGAATTACGGTGGAGATTAACAGTAACCTGCGCCTCCTCTACTGGAACCCGGACGGGATACAGCAGAGGATCCATGAACTCTGCACAGTCGCTCAACAACAGGACATTCAATGATCTTGCTGGGGGAGACAAAACTCAGACCATCAACGCATCTGAAGCTGCCGAATTTCTACATCTACAGGCGGGACGAGGTCAATCCTCAAGGGACCGCCTAAAGAGGCACGGCGGTTCTAGTGAGGATAGACATCGTCCACCAAGATCTAGACCTGCCAGACTACTGATCGATGCACTCCATCGGCATAAAAATGGAGGCGGCGGGCGAGGAACTAAGGACCTACGCAGCAAACCGCCCGCCAGGGACTCCATTTTACTCCTCAGACGTCCGGACGGTAATGGAAGGCACAACGCCCACAATCATCGCCGGGAACCTAAACGCCAAACACCCGGCATGGGGGTCAAGATTGATCAACCCGCCGGGTTGTGCACTATACGAAGATGCGAAGGAGAACAACTATGACGTTTTAGGTCCCGAGGAACCATCTCACGTCCCTACAGATTCACGTAGAAGTCCGGACGTACTGGACATCGTGCTCTCTAGGAACATCAACTACCCGATAGTGGTAGAGGTGCTGTATGACATGGACACGCAGCACCTCCCGATTCTAATTACCCTTGACCTCAGGGCAGTGACTACGCCACCCAGAGCCTTCAAGACTAGAATAGACTGGGGGTTCTACCATCAACACCTGCAGGAGAGACCTCCAGTCTTTACACCGATCAGCACAGCGGACGACGTAAAGGCCGCTGCAACCAGAATAACCAATATCATCAAAGAAACCCTCGACGCGGCCTCTACGGTCGTCCCGCTAACAACCAGAAGGGACGTCCTGCCGCGCAACCTATGCGAGCAGATTAAACGCAAGAGGGCGCTGAGGAAGCTTTGGGCCAGCATTCGCTGCCCAAGATTAAAGACCCAGCTGAATCGGATTTCGGATGAACTGTCGGTTGCAATCCAGGCCCACAAAGGAGAGGCCTGGGAGCGGCGCATCGTGAAGGCGGATGAGCAAGATGCGTCGCTCTACAAATTGAACCGGCAGTTGACCAAAAAGCGTCCTGCCGTATGCCCGCTGACCAACAGCGCGGGCGAACGTCGATATGATGCCAAGGGTAGAGCGGATATCCTAGTAGAGCACTTCGAGGAGCAATTTATGCCAAACCCAGCAAGTGCGGAGTTTATGGATCTTCATGCCCGGAAGGAGAGCCGCGTGCAGGAGTTCCTGTCATCGCCCGCGCCACCGCTTGCAGGAGAGTGGTACATCTCCCCCGCTGAATTGCGGAGGTCAGTGACCCGCCTGCAACCCAGGAAGGCGCCGGGGCACGACGGGATCACCAACGCTGCGCTTCGACAGCTGCCCAATAGGACATTAGTAGAGATCGGACGGCTCTACAATGGAATATTGCGGATATCCCCCTTCCCGGAGGATTGAAAGATAGGAAAGGTGATTGTGTTACCGAAGCCCGGGAAGGACAGGCGTAGAGCTGCCACCTACAGGCCAATTACGCTACTACCTACGCACATAGCTAAACTGCTCGAAAGACTGATGCTAAGACGCCTCCGGCCGTGCATTGAACTTCTGGCGGAGCAGCACGGATTCAGGAGGGATCACTCAACAGCGACACAGCTGACTAGAGTGATACACTACCTTGCGGCCGAGCACAACTTCGGCCGCACATCGTTGGGCGTCCTTCTCGATATAGAGAAGGCGTTTGACAGAGTGTGGCACTCTGGATTACTCTACAAATTAGAAGATCAGACCAGTATCCCTCCTGCTATGTTGCGGCTAGTGGCGTCATTCCTCGCTGACAGGAAGTTCTACATCTGTGTAGAGGACGCCATGTCCGCAATGAAACCCATCAGATCCTGTGGCGTACCACAGGGCAGCTGTCTATCACCAGTCCTGTACGCGGCTTACACCAACGATATCCCAACTCTGGAAGGACATCTGCGTGAGTGGGAGGACGACGTCGTACTGGCGCTATACGCCTACGCGCCTACTTCACCTCGTCCAGAAGAACCCACTTCGCTGCTGCCAGGATGCAAAGGCTGTTGGACTTGCTGCCAGCATGGCTGGATGAGTGGAGGATGGCCGTCAATGTTGGTACGACGACCGCTCTGCTCACTCGCCGCTTCAGAAAACCACCACCGCCACTGACGCTCAGAGGCCAGGACATCGCATACGAGAAGGCCGTGACGTATCTTGGATGCCAGATCGACAGAATGCTGCGCATGATCGCGCACGTCGATCTCGTCATCCGCAACGCGAGAGGTGCGCGGGCGGCGCTGCGTCCCCTACTGGCACCCAAGCTACCAATCAAGACGAAGCTGAAGCTATATAAACTGTACATAAAACCTGTACTAACCTACGCTGCTCCGGCCTGGTATGCGCTCTTGAGCGACCGGCAGAAGCGGCGACTGCAAGCCCAACAGAACTTGACATTAAGGATCATTGTCGGTGCTGGTCGCTACGTCCGGAACGATGTAATAGCGGCCGACATAAAAATTGAATCCATCTTAGAATTTGTGGTCCGGTTGTCGCGCGGCATGTTTAACCGCGCTGACAACGGGTCACACCCACATATGAACAACTTCTCGCCGGTGCACGCCCGCCCCCCGGACAGGCGACCATTACCAAGAGAACTCCTCCCTACATAGATTAGGCAGTCGAGTAAAATCCACAATGCCACTGTAAGGCCAACTTAGACGCGCGGCCATATTAGCCGTAAGGAACACCACAGACGGAACTAGGCGCCTTTTTCAGGCACTGGCCGAATTAGGCACCTTTTGCAGGAAATCGGCCATATTACCCACCGTTTTTAAGGGGAGTGGCCATATTACCCGCATTTTTCAGGCGGTTTCAGGAAAAAAAATTTAAATCGGAAAACCAACATACAGCGACCGGAATTGATCCCGTGTCGTTGTATTTACAGATATATGCCAAGAAGGCACCCATAACCGGCCCATAGTTATGGGCCGAGAGGAATACTCAGCCAATGGGAAAATGCCCTGAGGCCTGCAACTGCAGTGCTAATATAAGCAGAAGAAGACAGAGGATGCAAATCGTTCGGGACCAGCTACCAGTAATACCTAGTCAGGTCATAAATTCTGTCACAAGTATAATATAAAATAATTGAAACAAGTTTATTCATTATGTAACCATTTATATACCAAAATGAACTTAAGAAAACATAGATTCCTATGACACTAAAGTTTATTCAAAATGACCTCAGTGATTTTGAATACAGGCCTTCAATCTGCGCGGCCAGTCGTCTATCGCAGCACGAACGAGGTTCATGTCAATATCGGCGGCTGCCTTAATCAAGGATGTCTTGAGTGACTCCAAATTGGGATGAGACTTTGAGCACGCCTTTTCCGCGAAGTATTGCCATATCTTGTAATCTAACGGATTCAAATCTGGACTGGAGGAGGGCCAGTCTTCGTGCCGGATGAAGTCGATTTCACGCGCCGCCAGCCAGTCTTGTGTGCTCTTCGCTGCCTGTTATTGAACATGGTATGAGAAACAGGTTCCACAAGGTTCGTCAGGACTGTATTTTGATACACAACTGCATTCGTTTTTACACCTTTCTCACAAAAATATACCTCTGTTAAGCCCCAATAAGAAACTCCCAACCATACCATGAGCGAGGATGGAAAATGACCTCGTTGGACACGCGGAATACGGTTGCTCGCTTCTTCACTACCTACTGTGTGCGTACACCTTATCATTTTGTTTGTTGTAGCTCTCTTCTACGGTAAAAAATTTTTTCATCCGAAAAAAGAATTTCCCGATATTTTTTTACCGCGTACCGCTTCAACAAAGCGCGGCATCTCTTCAGTTTCAGGTTCATTACACGAGCATTCAAACGATGTTCTGTTTTTCTTCGATATGCCCGAAGCCCTAAGTCTTCATTTAACACCCTTTTCACCGTGGTTCTGCTTAACCCCATCTGAAGGGCCAACAGTTTCTGCTTACGTTTGGGATTTCTTTGAATTCGCGCCTTCACAGCTTTTATCACTGCTGGAGTCCTAACAGACCGAGGGCGACCACTTCTTGACCTGTCATCTACACTAGGGTGCAAGAAAGAAAAATACGCACTCACTGCTGCCAGGCAAGGGTGCAAGAAAGAAGAACCACCACAACTACCGATACGTCCACAGGCACGTGGGACGCAGGGAAGTCCGTGGCAACGACAAGCAACAGGACGGACACCAGTGGTACGCAAACCAGCACCGAACAGAAATCCGTTATATCCAGGAGCGAAACGATAGTCGAAAAAGTAGGTCAAGGGACCGAAGAAGCGGCATCGTCAAGAACAGTAGTCGGGCAGACTAGTGAGAAGGGGTCACAGAGAGGTATAATTATAATATTTTTGATAATATTTGAATTATTCTTTATTTTAATCTCCTCTGCTATGGTACTGTCATAGAGTTTTGGTGGTGATATAATATAGTGAATATCAGGACTCACCGACTCTGAAAAAACTGCTATTGACCGCTAACACTCACATTGAAACATCAATAAGGAGGACTACTAAGGAGTAAAACCCTCCTCATTATATTTACATGTCTTTTTCAGATTATCCATAGCCAGTGTGTTCTTTTATTTAATTTTGGGATGATTTATATTTATTGTACACAGTTTGAAATGAGTTAGAAAGTAGTAAAATTTCTGATTTAAGACACTCTACGCCAGTCCCATAACATTTTTTAATGTTACCCATCTCAATTGAATACAATTAAGTTCATATATATATATATATATATATATATATATATATATATATATATATATATATATATATATATATATATATATATATATATCAATATATAAAAACTTGCTTTTCTTTACATACTTTAACATAACTTTTGGTATTGATCTTATTTTTTATTCATTTTTGTATTTTGTTTACGCCTAAATTTGGTCATGTTTAACGTCATCCAATCACGTTCGACTTTGCCAATCGCCCGATCGTACCAGCTGTCACGCGTGTGTCGGGGAGGGGGCAGCAGACGGGAGCTTCCCAGCGTCTTGGTGCTGTCGGGCGAGACAGTAGGTGAGAGTGACTTGCTAGCAGTGACCGGGTTAAGCCGGGTTTTTCGGCTAGAGCTGCAGAAGTTCGCGCGAGACCGGGTTTTGTTTGTTTAGGGTCTAGAATCTGAATTTGGCGCGTGTTTCTTCGTCACGTAGATATGTGAATTGTGCGATAGTTAACTCGTGCGAGAGTGCGGAATAGTGTACAAGCGTGGAGGATATATACGATCTAGGATTCGAGCCGCGCATTCCATGTTACAAAAGTCTCAATTTCTGAAGAATTTCATTTTTTTTATATAACTTAAAATATAATTGGGATATATATTTTTTTCTTTTTTTCCCCGATTAGTCCGGGGCAGGTCTATCCTCCGGTGTTGGCTTATCGTTGAATTTTGGGACATGTATATAGTTTAGTATATTTAACAGAGCTAATTATTTGTATGATACGTTATTTAAAATTATAACTTGCGAATTTAGTAGGATATTTACTTCTAAAACGTTTTCTTTTAACAGTCGCAAATCATTTAATGAATGGGCGACAGTAGGAATTTATAAGAGTAGGCGAAAGTTATACGAGCTTTATAATGAACGATCATTTAATAGTAGTGTTATATTTAGAGATTATGTAAAAACATATTCTAAAATTTTTAAAAAAGTGTGCGCCACAGCTAAGGCTTTACATTTAAGTAACAAAATTAAAACTGCATTTAACAAAATTAAAATGACCTGGAGAATAATAAATAGTGAAACGGGCAAGGTCAAACCGCGCAACTCGGATTTTCAATTGAATATTAACAACAATTTAACCCGATCTGATCAAGAAGTTGCTATGACTTTTGAGAAACATTTTACTAATGTTCCTTTTTTGACAACTAAATCATTAACCTCTTCTCCTACTGTCGCCGAATCATTGCTCAAACAAAATGTAAAGGCTTGTTCAAATACAGTGGTAGAGCCATGCGGCAGCGTTTGCTGTCACACGAATGGGCCGGCTTGAACCGGGGTGGTACCCCGACCTCACAGAAAACCAGCGTGAAGTAGAGGTTTACCTCTGCGTTTCGCTTGGTGAGTGCAGGTGACCGGAGGCCCTTTTTACTGGAAATGAGGCATTCCATCTTAGTCCTCACGGGTGATAACGCATCTACATTTTGATTTGGAATAGAGGATAGATGTAGATGTCTATGGGCCGCAGCAGCCACTTACCATCAGGTGGACTGTGTGCTCGTTTGTCACCCTTATTCTATAAAAAAAAAATACTTTTAAATTCCATAGAGTACTGCCAAAAGATATCGTTAAATATTTTAAAACTATTGATGTTAAGAAAACGGCAATTTATGGGGGATTTCCGTTAAAGTTATTTTATCTATAATAGATATAATAGCACCTTATCTAGTTTATTTTATTTATTTTTTATCCACTATATTTAATACAAGCGTCGAATCTGGTGTGTTTCCTGATTTGATGAAACATAGTAAAGTCATAACTTTATTTAAATCTGGTAGTACGTTAGACCCCGCCAATTTTAGACCAATTTCTGTACTACCAACATTTAGTAAAATTTTTGAAAAAATAATTTTAGATCAGATGTTAAGTTTATTTAAAATAATAAATTGATACATAGAAATCAATTCGGTTTTACAAGGGGTCGCTCGACAACTAACGCTGGAGTTGAGCTTATTAAACATATTTTTTGTGCATGGGAGAATTCAGAGGATGCTTTGGGTATTTTTTGTGACCTTTCCAAGGCCTTCGACTGCGTTCATCATGAGACATTAATCAGGAAGCTACAGTACTATGGTGTCAAGAACACAGCGCTTAAACTTATTATTTCATATTTAAGTAATAGAATGCAGAAAGTTATTATCAATGGTAAAAGTTCTTCCGGCTCACCTGTAGTAATGGGTGTCCCTCAGGGCTCGATTCTCGGCCCATTCCTATTTCTAGTGTATATTAATGACTTACCTTCTCTTGTAGAGGATAATCATGATATAGTATTATTTGCTGATGATACTTCCTTGATTTTGAAACTTAAACGTCAATCATTTAAATGTGACGAAGTGAATAATGCTATATCAAAATTAGTGCATTGGTTTAACGTTAATAATCTACATTTAAACGAAAATAAAACTAAATGTATTAAATTTACAACAACGAATGTTAAAAATCTGAGTACCAATGTGTTTTTAAATGGGGAAGAACTGAGCCCTGTTGAATCCACTGTTTTTCTTGGCATCACTCTCGACGCAAAGCTTCAGTGGGGCCCCCATATATCCAAACTAGCTAGGATTTTGCTATGGGGAAATGCGGCTGATTCAGAAACTATATTTGTTTTACAGAAGAGGGCCATTAGAGCTATTTACAACCTAAAACCGAGAGAGTCTCTTAGAGATAAATTTAAAGAAATAAATATATTAACTTTGGCCTCTCAGTATATTTACAAAAATTTAATGTATGTTCACAAAAACAAAGGTAGTTTTAGTAAAAAAAGTGATGTGCATTCTGTAAACACTAGGGACAAACACAAGCAAGTGATACCAGTTTCTCGACTCCACAGAGTCAGTAATTCATTCTTGGGGCAATTTATACGCTATTACAACAAGGTCCCGGAAAGTGTACAGGCTCTCTCTATTAGCAAGTTTAAATGTTTTGTTAAGTTGAAACTGTATAAAAAGGGTTTATAGTATAAATGAATACATGGTTGATAATAACCCCTGGAAATGAGGTGATGACTTCCAAGCTGTTTCTAAAATAAATTTTGTACTTATATAGTTTGTATAACCATTAATGTAAAATATGCTTTTAAAAAAATCCCGCTGGGTTTCTTGCTGGTTCTTCCCAGGACGGAGGTTCTTTTTCGAACCAGTGGTAAAGTAAAAAATGACTTTCAATAAGGATTACACATGTGATCTATATTGAATGAAAAAATATTCTATTCCATTCTATTCTATTGTCATTAGAGACATTCCACGCGGCCATATCGAGGCCCGACCTGCGTCTGATCGTTGAATCTGCGCTAATGGGCCCCGAAGATTGAACCTTTGTAGGAACAGCCGTAGGCCGTAACTAAGTGGTAGCAGAGCGTGGTTCCGGGTTCGATTTCCCGGTCGATCCCGACCGTAGTGTTTGATAAAAATTAAACAATTTTGGTGGCAGGGAGCGTTGGTTTAATTGGTTTAATTTTGTGTCTACAATCACGCCCGTCCGTAATACGTAAAAATAAAATTGTTTTCTTTTGTTATTTTGTTGCTTACTTTTTTTGTTATTGGTGGGTAGTTGCTAATGCCACGCCCGTAGGTTGCGCAAGCGGGAGTTTTCTAGAGAGATGCGTTGGGTAGGTAGATGGTTATTATCACGTAATTGGATAAATATCGTTGTCGTATAATTATGGTTGATTACTTATAAAAGGGTCGGTTGCCTGAGCGAGGCATTTTTTGTAGATGGAACGGGATATGTATCTTTATTGTATTGTGGTTCGTATTTAATTTAATAAATGGTAATGATATAAATCTAATAAATAGTAATCTGTATTTGTGTAATTTGTATTTAACTTGATTTGATAGGAACGGTATTTTGATACTCGTTAATTTTTTTGTATTTGTTAATTTGTAATTTGATTTGAGCCGCGTAGTAATTTGTATTTAGAAGTAATGCCATCGCGCATGCCGTTTTGTGTCTGGTTGCGAACGGCGTTTCCTCTCAGGGCTCTCCGGGTCCTCGACTCCCACGGGGGGGGGGGGGGGGGGGCGCTCGGCCGCGCCCCCTGTCGGGAGTTGTTCCCCCAGGGGCGGGGGGTCGTCACCCCCTCCCTCAGTATGTTGAGAGGGACTTCACTGCCACTCAGCGGTCAGCTAGACCCTTCTCGCCCTCGTCAGCTGAGCGGCCGCGGCTCGGTGTACTACCGTTCCCCCTTTGATGTAGGCAGCACGGAAAATTGAAATTGAATTATGTGCCCTTTTGAATGCTTGTGCATATGTTTTGTAATTGTATTTGATTATTGCGTCTGTTTTGCTGAAGGGAGAATTTGAATTCACTTGAAATTGAATGACGCGCTATTTGGAAAATTGTATATATGTTTTGTGGATGTGTTTATCATGGTGTTTTGTTGAAGAGAAAGCTGAGATTGGATAACCCTATTCAATAGAGTGTCATTCCTCCTTTGGTTTTCGCATTTGTAGGCACTCTCTAAGATATTTATTTGAAATGCGAAATAGGGTTGGCTCTTACGTTTATTGTTTTGTTTAATTTGTCAAGTTGACCTATGTGCATCGGTGATATATTTGGTTGAATTGATTCTGTAGTTGAACATGGATGCTTTTGAAAAATTAGTTGAAATATAAGCATAGGACAACTTGTCTAACAGGCTAGCTAGTTTTGGAGATTATCAGATTGAAATCAGCTGCCGCACTATTATGTATATAGTAAATGATTATATGATGGATGGCTTGGTTATGCCTACTTGTTTGAAAATTCATACTAGGGACTATCTGTGCGTTCGTTCGCTCTCCACAGACGACGTTCATGTGGAATTTGTGGGTGCTCATTGCACTGAAGCTTAGGAGGCCACATTGGGCCGCTTCGTGTCGCGTCGCTGTTTGCAGACCTGATCCGGTCGGATTGCGGAACGAATCATAGGGGCACAGATAGGTGTTTGAAAGGGGTCGTCGGACTTCTGTCCAGTACAGGACTTGTTAAGGTGCTGCGATGCTCATCAGGGGCATCCAGCGGAAGTTGACCCTCCGGTTTGCCACATTGGGGCTATCTTTTGAGGCTGTGGCTAGGGTTGCAAGATCTGATGGGGTGCCTAAGGTGGCCTAGTTTGGTGTAGGTTCGGTCTTGCAACGTGCCGTCGCGACCCTGTCCCGCTTGTCGGTTTGCTCGCGAACATAAGTCCTTGTGTCCGGGACGGGGGTTTGTTTACGCCTAAATTTGGTCATGTTTAATGTCATCCAATCACGTTCGACTTTGCCAATCGCCCGATTGTACCAGGTGTCACGCGTGTGTCGGGGAGGGGGCAGCGGAAGGGAGCTTCCCAGCGTCTTGGCGCTGTCGGGCGAGACAGTAGGTGCGAGTGACTTGCAAGCAGCGACCGGGTTAAGCTGGGTATTTCGGCTAGAGCTGCAGAAGTTCGCGGGAGACCGGGTTTTGTTTGTTTAGGGTCTAGAATCTGAATTTGGCGCGTGTTTCTTCGTCACGTAGATATGTGAATTGTGTGATAGTTAACTCGTGCGAGAGTGCGGAATAGTGTACAAGCGTGGATGATATATACTATCTAGGATTCGAGCCGCGCATTCCATGTTTGTGAGCTTCTCCCGATTAATTGTCAGGATATCGTTATAATTTGTGATAAGTGAATCCGGGACATTGAATATTGAACTTTGAACTACTGTCCGTTGCCGTGTCGGGTATCACGTGTTCGATTCTGCGATGAGTGTGTAATTAGGCGAAGTGAAGTTAGTTAAACGTACAATGAAGCTAAGAGACTGAATCAGTGACAGTGAAGAAAGAAGTGGTCCGGCGCTGGAGCTGTCTGGAGCGATGCAGAATTTTGGAGCAGCCTGGAACTCGGCCGCTGCTTATCACCTATACTTTCCAAGGTCCCACACATTCACACATCACTGTACATGACTCGCTATCCACCATTACACACACTCACGGCCTGCCCAAGCCTTGGAGCGAAGTTGGCTCCTGATACAGGTGAGTACCTTTGCTTTCTAGTTTGCTCCCATATAGTTTATTGTAATTTGAGACATTCCACGCAGCCATATCGAGGCCCGACCTGCGTCTGTTCGTTGAATCTTCGCTAATGGGCCCCGAAGATTGAACCTTTGTAGGAACAGCCGTAGGCCGTAACATATTTTCTTCATTTATTTATTAACTTTTGTAGTATATTTGTTCAATTTGGTTTTACTGCAATTAATTCTGTTTTTCCTGAAGTGGAAGTGTCTTCACCTGTCAAATCTATTGTTGCAGATTGCTGTAATATTTTAAAATTATTACATTGCTCAAGCTCATAGAACGGATGTTTTAAATTGTGCTATTTGCTCCTTAGCCTCATTCAACTGTAAATTCAGTGCAGCAATAAACCTGAGAGCATCCTCATATTCCTCGCTGCATTGGTCAAACTCATTTACTTTCATTTCATTTATTTTCAAATAGTGTAGTAGTACAATAATAAATTACTAAAAACTATTCTATGCGAACGAAGTCGTGTGCACAGTTATTATAATATTGTTACGAGCTCGGGGTTCAAGACAATTTAAAACTGCCGATTGAATTACCAAAATTGACACTTACAGATACAAACAATAATACAGAACACTAATTACAACTTAAAACCACACTAATATATAAAACACAATTGTACTACAGATCACTTTAGATCGCAGTTGTATCGCTGCGAAGTATTCGCTTGTATCGCCAATTCAATACTGCCTCGGTCGCAGTCTATACCGGCCTTATATAGGATAGGACCTCAGGTAGTTTCCAGAACCTTCTACTATGGAAACTTCTAGAAGGTTCAAGTACATATCGGCCCCGATTGACTAGGTGTCGATAGTTCTAAAAAGTTATTCCATGGAAATTTCTAGAATGTTCTTGACTCTCCTAGATCTGCTACTCGATACTAGAGGGCGCTAGGGTAACTAGTTTCGCTATGTACCATGTATTAATCGTGGCGCGCAACACTGCCCCCTCCTAAGACACGCTCGTCCCGAGCATTATTGGCCCCTTTCCCCACAGCCGTAGCACCTACGGCTGTATCCTTTATTGCTGTCGCGAACTGTAGCTGCTGAAACCTGCCTGACGCAATGGGAACGATGATCCTGCCACACGGCTTACACCTCCAGTGCATGGGCCAACGCGTCCTTAAGTGTATCGTGGTGCCCGAGCCTCACAGCAGCTCTGACTTCAAGGTCGCGGATGCCGTCGATGAATGTCTGCACCAGATTCCCTACAACGAGCGAGTGTACAGACTTGTATGCTTTTCGAACCAGCTTTTCCACCTCAAAGGTCTACTGCTGCAGGTTGTCGTTGCTGGGTTGTACGCGATTTTTGAGCTGCGCATGAAAGACGTGTTCCAGGTGAGCGTCGCCATATCTCGCCTCCAATGCCTCAAGGAGCTGCTCGTAAGTGACTTCCTTACCGAGAGCTTCCAGAAAAGTTAAGGCTCTGTCGCGAAGGCCTAGGTTGAGAGCAGTCATGGCCTGACTTTTATTCCAGCCGTTCGCCTACATGACAGCCTCGAACTGGATTTTGTAAGCCAACAAGGAAGAAGTCCCGTCGAATGTCAGCACTTTGAATCCACGCAGCGAAGGTGTTGTAGCTAACACGGGAGTTGTAATTCCATCTCCAAGTTTGAGGTCGTCCAGCGTTTTCTTCACGTCGGCTATCACGTTGTTAACCCAATTGTTCACTTGGTTGATTCGGGTTTCAGCTTCCGGCAAGCAGTTGTTATGTTGAGCAACCCTATCCTTTACCTCCCTTATCTCTTTCCCGAAGGTAGCGTGAAAGTCCTTCATGAGGAACATCTGCTTTTCCTTACCGCGCTGCAGCTGCTCTTCCAACCAACGGGCCTGTTCCTCCTATCGGCGAGCCTGTTCCTCCTGTTGGCGAGCCTGCTCCTCCTGCCGGCGGGCCTGCTCCTGCAGCATCATCATCAGAGCACCGAAGTCAGGTGCTGCAGATGCAGGAGCTGCTGACGGATCAGCCTCCGTGGTCAGCAGCTGGCCCTCCGAAGTCTGTGACGTTGCACCACCAAAACGTCTCTGGTCCGTCTCCTGTTTGCGTTGACTTCGGGTACGGATACCTTCCGTGTCGTCTTTAAGTAAAATCGGCATGATTTGACCCCACACCTGACACCAATTGTTACGAGCTCAGGTTTCGAGACAATTAAAAACTGCCGACTGAATTACCAAAACTGACACTTTACTAACAGAACACTAATGTAACTTAATAAACCACATTAATAATAAAACACAATTTTACTACTGATCACTAGTTCGCAGTTGTATCGTCAATTCAATACTGTCTCGGTCGCTTTTTTTTTTTTTTTTTTTGCGCCCGAAGCAATTGGAAATGGGCTACCACAGAGGGAGGCGGAAAATGCATTACGCATACCACGACAGCCGGTCTGTCCTGGTTATGCGGGACTCACTGCCTACCGGGGGACCTAAGTGATACCCGCTAAAAACCGCCTTTGGGGAGTGGCAACTAGCTGTTTAAAGCTTCTTATGCCGTATCGGAAGCGACCCTCTTTTGGGAAAAGAGGGCGCAGGCGGCTACGAGCCGCTGAGGGAGTGCCTACGAAGGCAAATTAATTATGAATAATTTAATTAGAGTTGGCCTGAGCCGCCATGAGGCAGTTCAGGTCGTTTGACAGTTTATTAGGCGGGTCCGAGAGAGAGTTTCTCGGCCTGCGGACTCGATAGCGAGAGGGGAGTGGGGCTGCATAAGTAGCTGCCTCACGAATAAGATGATTGGAGTGCGACTCTGAGGCTTTGAAGAAGTTCTCAGAGAGTTTTTTAAGAAATTGTTGAATTGTAGGGAGCTCTAGGTCCCGATGAAGGTGGGCATTACGGACGTACCAAGGTGCGTTCGCAGCTCGACGACAGAAAAGGTTTTGAACTACTTGGAGTTCATTAATAATTTTAGGGTTAGCGTGGGCAAAAATGGGGCCCGCGTAGGACATGACTGGTCGTATACAGACCTTATAAAGGGTACGCTTGTTTCTGAGGGACATTTTACTGTGTCGGCCCAACATACTGTTGAGCCTATTCAGGTAAAAACGTGCGTGACGGGTTACTCTTTTGACGTGGGGCCTGAAAGTTAGCCCTGTGTCTAGAGTGACACCTAAATATTTGGCAGACGTATGCCAGGGGACAGGGGTCCCTAGCATACGTATTGGTGGAGTGTTTTTGATTCGGCGTCGTTTATAATCGAAGTGAACCGCGGAGCTCTTCTCCGGGTTCACATCGATGCGCCATTTTTTGAACCAAGCTCCTAGGTCATCAACTGACTTTTGGACCTTGTTCCGTATGAAAGGTAGCGAGATACCTTTACAGTAGAGAGCAGTGTCGTCTGCAAAGAGGGAGAGCTGAACACCTTTCGGCGGAATGGGAATGTCGTTGGTGAACAGGATGTACAGCAGAGGAGCAAGTACTGAGCCCTGAGGGACACCAGCTTTGATGGGGCGCTGTGAAGATAGCGTGCCTTCGTGTCTAAAACGAAAGGTACGATGATTTAGATAAGAGGCCACGAGACGTACTAGACGATCGGGGAGACCTATTTTGTATAGTTTGTAGATAAGGCCTGTATGCCAGACTCTATAAAAGGCTTTGGCGATGTCGAAAAAGACCGCGATAGTCTTATGACGACGGGGATAAAAACCGCTGAGGATATATTCCACAATACGGTGAACTTGTTGGGGGCAGGAGTGTTTCGCTCGGAAACCGAATTGATGGGGAATGATAAGAGGGTCACCGTCTGTGGGAAACAGATGGCGCCTCATGCGATTTTGGATGACTCTTTCAAAGAGCTTGCCCATGGCCTTGAGGAGGCTAATGGGGTGATGACTGGAGGGGAGGTTGAGAGGCTTGCCTGGCTTGGGAATACCAATCACAGTTGCCTCTTTCCACGTAGTGGGAAAGTAACTAAGGTTGAAGCAGGCGTTGAAGATAATAGATAAAAAGGTTAACACCTGCTCAGGAAAGTGTTTAAGGGCTTGGTTGGAGATGCCATCCGCGCCCGGAGCCTTTTTGGGCTTAAGTCCTTTGATGAGGGATGAAATCTCATCATTGGACACAGAGATAGGTTCGGAGGCTGTAGGGGGTGAGTTCCGGCGTCGGACCTCATCTTCCACTGCCTGGACGTGTGAAGGGTCAACGGGTTGAGAGCTAGGAGAGCATTGAGCGGCAATGCTGTCTGCAAAGCACTCAGCCTTTTCCTCGTCCTCGAAGGCTACCATACCGTCGGGACGGGAGAGAGGGGGAGTGTGGGTGATAGCGTCTATACGGAGGGCTCTTGCCATCCGATAGTACGCTGTATGAGAGGGAGAGATATTCTCCATGAGTTTACTCTTTTCGAGGTCTCGAAATTCAGAGAGGCGGAAACGGAGTTCTCGTTGAAGACGATTAGCCGTGTGCCTATATTCGGGCGTGGGGTATTTTGCTGCTCTCCGGAAAGCAGCTTTCTTGGCTTTTAATAGGTTGCTAATATGTAGGGGAAGCCCACTATTATTAGCAACCGGGACTACCCTTTCATTCTCCTTAAGGGAGGTTTTAACAAGGGTGGAGAGTGAATCGACCGCGGTGTCGATTTTTTCGGGACTGTCTAAGTCCGACGATAGGGAGATGGGAGAGTCCTGTGAGTCCAGAGCATTCGCTAGGGACTCCTTGAAGCCCTTCCAATTTGTGAAGGTTTTAGTCGAGGGTGTTGAGGGGGGTGGCTGATGGCCGAGAATGAGGGAGACCGGTCGGTGGTCGGATCCTAGATCGTCTAGTGTCTCGATTGCCCTGAGGTTGAGGGAAACACTTTTGAGTAGTGCAAAATCTAGCACGTCTGGCGCGTGGTCGGTGACATCGGGATAGTGAGTAGCACCTAGGGGACTGTGAACGGTGAGGTCAAGAGACTGCGTGATATCGAGCAGTATCTTGCCACTAGGGGAGGTAGTACGGCATGTCCATTCAGTATGCTTGGAGTTAAAATCTCCAAACATAATGACTGAATTGCCTAAAGATAAAATAGAATCAAAATCTTTTTTGAGGGGATGGGTTCCTGAAGGGATGTAACAGGAGGCTATGAAGATGGACTGATGTCCAGTCATAGCTAGCCTGCATACCGTGGCTTCCATATTGGTAAGCTGCGGAGTAGAAATGGGAGAGCAGTGGAGTGACTTCTTGTAATAAATGGCCGTACCGCCACCTCGGCGGTCGTGCCTGTCATTACGAAGAAGAGAAAAGTTTTTAATAGAAAGGCCTTTAGTGTCCTTAGTTTTGAGATTAGTTTCCTGTAGGAGGAGGAAATCGGCTTCACGATTTTGAAGAAAGAGCTTAAGTTCTGGTAGGTTATTTCGCAAACCGCGAATATTAAAGGATACAAGCGATAAACCCTTAGGTTTGATACGACCGTGAGACTTTGGTAGAGCAACCTGCTCTGTCATTGTAAGTTAAGTTAATTAAGTTAACTTAACTTACAACGAGCACAAAAGATTATGATGCTCTGCAAGAGCGAGGAGACAGTCCTGAGGGGACCTTGCAGCGCGCAATTTGCGTGCTAACACAGCGATTTCCCCAACGTCGATGTGCCTAATAGCGGAATACACCGTTTTTAGGTCATCAGCCATTGAGGGCTGTGATTGTTGTGGGGCGGAGGTTGTTGTCCGCGGTGGGTCTGCCTTTTTGGAGCTCCAGGGAAAGACTGGAGGCTGCATAGGCTTAGCGAAGCCCGGAGGGGGCCGAATAATGCCCTGAGGGGGCCTAAGGGGACCCTGAGAGGGTCGAGAGAAACCCGGGATTGGCTGAGAAAGGCCCTGACGGGGCCGTTAGTAAAGAGCCGGGAATGAGCGATCATTGACCGGCGGTGGAGCTTGCCTACTGGGGCGAGGATGAGGTGCGCAGGGGCAGCCTCTGTAGTTTGCCGGGTGGCCTGTTTGTTTACACAGGACACATGCGGGTGGGGATTCGGCGTCTTTGGGCCGAGGACACTCTATAGTGTTGTGGGGTTCAAGGCACTTAACGCACCTGGGTGGGGCGGAGCAGTTGGCCGCCGCATGACCATATAGCTGGCAGCGGTGGCACTGCGCCGGGAACCCGCGCCTATGTGGGGGCTCAACCCTCACTCTCGACAGGCCACACACTGTGCGTACCTGCCGGAAGATGGCTTTTGCCTCCGGCACGTTGGTTAGAATGACTAGGGCAAGATTGAACCTCTGGCCCGTTCTATTGTGCATTTTGTGCACGGCTTCTACTGGGAAACCTTGGGACTTAAGGTCCTCAAGGATTTCCTCGTTGGAAAATTCGAATGGAATGCCGCGGATGACGGCCCTGACTTTACGCTCTTCCGGAAGAGCGTATGTATGGTAGGAGACTTGTTCAGCTGTGAATAGCTTGGTGATACTACGGAAAGCATCGATAGAGTTGGGAATGATTTTAATAGTCTCCCCGAGGTTAATCGCATGGTCATATTTAATGCCTGCGTCGTATAAGGATTTAGACAGCTTGGTAAATCTTGCCTTGTCTCTTAGGAAGACAGGGGGTGGGACTTGCTTCTTTGCAAGGACTGGGGCACAGCGGGAAGCTGGCTTGGATGGTGGGGCGATGTCCATTGACATTAGGGGAGCCGTAGCAGCAGCGAGGGCTGCGGGGGCAGGGACGGCAGCGGGAGCTGCGGGGTTTGAGGCAGCAACGGGGGCTGCGGAGGTTGAAGGAGCGGCAGGGGCCGCTGAGACGGGAGGTGTGCGGTTTTTCGCGGTGCGTTTACCGCCGCGTTTTGACGAGACAGTCGTGAAGGACGATTCACCGGTTCCGTCGGAGTCACAGGACTCCGATGAATCGGTGCCAGAATAGGTGGCGGGCCTCTTCCGGGGGGCCGACGCAGTGGACTCAGACTCGGAGCATGCGTACTCCATTTCTAGAGGGGCGAAAGAGTTCTTGGACTCTAGGTAGGCCGCTATAACGGGCGGCGGTTGAGTTGCCTGAGGGGCATATGAGGCAATGGTTGCCACGATTGCGGCGAGAGCCGAATTGTCTAGCCTATTAAGGCCTGATATGATGGACCCTATAAGGTCTTGTTTAGACATGATGCTAAGAAACGAATGGGGGCTGGGGGGATGCTGTTCTGAAAAGAACAGAGACGTTCTGAACCTATACAGTAAGGGCGGGATCACCGTTCTCAGAAGAACGGGACGTTCTTTATTCCAGGAGTAATGCCCTTACTCTTAAAAGAGCAGGGCCTTGCTCTGAAAAGAGCAAGTAACTCCCTAGAAACAGTATACACGTACACGTTATAAAAATAAATAACGAAAACAAAATAGAAATAGTTAACAAAAAATATAACAGGTAACAAGCGGAGGTCAGTCAAACCTCCCCGCCCGAAGACAGGGGGGCAAGAACTGATAGCAAAAATGACTCACCAAGGCGTCGACGCTGTACAGCGCAAACAGGACAGCGGAGGCGCGAGAGCGAGAGAGCACTACCGTACGGGGACGGCTGCGCGGACTACCTGAGACGACCGCACGAGAGCGGTGCCAGAGGCGGAATGTCGTCTCGGTCACGGTCTATACCGGCCTTATATAGGGCCTCAGGTAGTTTCCAGAACCTTCTACTATAGAAACTTCTAGAATGTTCGAGTACATATCGGTCCCGATTGATGAGGTGTCGATAGTTCTAGAAAGTTCTTCCATGGAAATTTCTAGAATGTTCTAGACTCTCCTAGATCTGCTACTCGATACTAGAGGGCGCTAGTGGTAACTAGTGTCACCATGTACTATGTATTAATCGTGGCGCGCAACACTATGAATGTATATGTTGCTAAGCAAATAATAAAAACATAAATAGAAAAACCACTTTTCTACTTTTATCTATAAAGAAAAAAGCCTAACATTCGATTTGCTGTGAGACGATAAAGATATCTTAAGAAATAGGTTCACGGTATATTGACAGTAGATTCCACAGGGTTCAGTTCTTTCCCATTTAAAAACACATTGGTACTCAGATTTTTAACATTCGTAATTGTAAATTTAATACATTTAGTTTTATTTCCGTTTAAATATATATTATTAACGTTAAACCAATGCACTAATTTTGATATAGCATTATTCACTTCGTCACATTTAAATGATAGACGTTTAAGTTTTAAAATCAAGGAAGTATCATCAGCAAATAATACTATATCATGATTATCCCCTACAAGAGAAGGTAAGTTATTAATATTTTTTTTTATAGGATAAGGGTGACGAACAAGCACATAGTCCACCTGATGGTAAGTGGTTGCTGTAGCCCATAGACATCTACATCTATCCTTGTTTGCGAATCAAAATGCAGATGCGTTTTCACCCGTGAGGACTAAGATGGAATTCCTCATTTCCAGTAAAAGTGCCTCCGGCCACCTGCACTCACCAGGCGAAACGCAGAGATAAACCTCTACTTCACGCTGGTATTCTGTGAGGTTGTGGTACCACCCCAGTTCGAGCCGGTCCATCCGTGCAACAGCAAAAGCTGCCACGTGACTCTAACACTGTTAAAATACACTAGAAATAGGAATGGGCCGAGAATGGAGCCCTGAGGGACACCCATTAGTACAGGTGACCCGGAAGAACTTTCACCATTGATAATAACTTTCTGCATTCTATTACTTTAATATGAAATAATAAGTTTAAGCGCTGTGTTTTTGACACGATAGTACTGTAGCCTCCTGATTAATGTCTCATGGTGAACGCAGTCGAAGACCTTGGAAGGGTCACAAAATATACCCAAAGCATCCTCTGAATTCTCCCATGCACAAAAATATGTTTAATAAGCTCAACTCCAGCGTCAGTTGTCGAGCGACCCCTTGTAAAACTGAATTGATTTTTATGTAGCAATTTAGTAATATTAAAGAAACTTAACATCTGATCCAAAATTAATTTTTTAAAAATTATACTAAACGAATAAAAAAAAGTGCTCCCGCTTTTCGCGCCAAAGCGCTAATGTCAAGAATCGACGCTAGATGGCACTCGGCTCGGCGCGATACGGGATGAAGTTCGGCCGAGCGTGTTGAGCGGTGTGTGTCGAGAACGCGCTAGAAAAAAGGTCAGTCCAAATTCAGCGCTGCGATAGGCGGCACGCTGGTTTTTTGTCGGGAAGTCGGAAGCGGAATACGACACGCTCATCTAGGAAATTGTAGTGTTATGCTACTTACTTATCATTTTACATTAATTTAAATCCATTTTTCCATTCTGTTTCAATTCTCTGCATTCACTTCAAATCGGGATATTTTACATCACCTTTATTTCCATAGGATCCTGTAACGATTTCAAACCATAAGAACACAATCACAAATCATTTCTACTTCGTATTTCCACATTATCAGCACTTTTAAATTGGTGTCAATGAAGTCTACCTTTTTTCGATCTTTTAGTTAGTTTTCCGTAACTCTACAATTTCGGGCTTTGTGTGGGTAGTTGCGCTACTTTTTTTTCCTATTTCAATAATATCTCCTTTTCCACTTAAATCTTTCCATTTTCTTATAACAAGCCTAAAATTTGACATGTTCTGTTACTGATGTTTATTTGGTCTCCATGGAAATTATATTCAAATTTGTTACCGGTCTGTAGTTTCTATTTCGATAATTCCACATAAATACTTTTTCCTCTTGACCATTTACAAAAAATTTGCGTTTAATTTAAATAATTTTTCCGTTCTCTCTAGAAAGATATAAAAGCCGAACAATCGGTGAAGAAATGCAGTCTTGCTTCAGTTCTCGTATCGGAAGCATCTTCTAAAGGCCTTATCCCGGGGCCGCTCAGCCCCGGGATCCTGCAAGCCTCTATCCTGCCTGAAGCCACTGGACTCTACGATCCGTTACTCTGCCTGAAGTCGCCGGATCCTACAAAACGTTGCTCTGCCTGAAGTCGCCGAGATCCCACAAGTCTCTACTCTACCTGGAGTCGCCGGAACCTACAAACCTCTGTTCCGCCCGAAATCACCGGAACCTACAAACCTCTGTCCCGCCTGCAGTCACCGGATCCTGCAGGCCACTGCGCTGTCTGAAGTCGCTGAGGATCCTGCAAGCTCCTGTCTGGGCTGAAGTCGCCGATACTGCAATCGCCGCATTCACCTGAGGTCGTCGCCTAGAGACGCCCTCGCCTTCTCACCTACGCCGTGCGTGCTCGTACCAGGCGCTGAGAGCACACTTGGGATCTTCGGACTCAGCTTCGACACAAATCTCTTTTTTTAATTACCTTTTTTTTTTAAAAAATAATTTGTAAATCACATCATCCATCCTCATATTCATACTCCATTTTTTTTTGTTATATAAAATTGTAAATATTTTCGAATCTTAAATATATTTTTTGTCTTGGTCTATTTGGTTGTTTTGCTGATCGTAGGTTAGGTTCTTTTTTTCTTTTAATTGTCGCTTCACGACAGTTTGGCGCCCAACGTAAAAGTCCTCTTTCTCTCTTAATTCTTCACCTTTACTGCGCCTTGTCTAGTTCCTTTTGATTTAATTGCTTTCCCTTTTGTTCTTAACTTACTATTCATCATTCATTTACACATCCTTTTCATTCCTTCAAAATTCTAAAACAAAACTTCTTCTAGTTTTTCAACTTATTTGGATTATATTTAGGCCTACATATAACACTTCACTTACATTCATCACTCTAAGTTACATTCATCACTCTAATATTTTTTATTCTAGATAACTTAAACAGGTACAATTTTTAATAAAATCTTTATTTCTTAAACTTAACTTTGCACTTTACACTTTATATAAAATTCTTTATGAAAGCCGAAGCGAGACGATTCATAAATTTTCTAAACATTTATTAACTGTTAAATACTTTTCTAAACATTTATTAACTGTTAATTTGTATATATGTATAAATATAACTTGTAATTTGTATATATGTATAAATATCACCATCATTTTCACCTTATTATTTTTATTTCTTTTAATTTGTTTGTTTGTTTGATGATCCAGTGTTCTTCAACACATCTTGCTTTAGAACCTCGAACTTTCGTTGGTTAATCGTCACTTTTTATTTTTATTTCAGACACATCTCGTTGGTGATGTTGCTGATCTCTGGCTTTGAGCCCTATCGCTCTGGCCGTTCTTAATCTTTACTTAAGTCATAGCGACTAAAGCTTACTTGAGGTATTTCTTTACCTTTATCTTCACTTGGGAGCAGCTGACTACTCCCTTAATTTTTATCTTAACTTAGGAGCGGTTGACAACTCCTTAAATAAGCCTGAATGTCCTTTCGAAAAACACACATTTAGAGTGGTGTCTCTTCGACTAATTTTTTTTCCCACGCAGGAGCGGATGACTACTCCTTAAATAAGCCTTAATGTCGTTTTGAAAACACACTTTTAGAGTGGTAGTCATTGAATGTGAACTCCACCCTTACCTGAATGCAGATGATGAATGTAAGAGATAGTATATCTGATTTTGACTGGTGATGTCTGTTTCTGCAAAGCTGTGTTTTTATGGTTTATTTTAGAATGTATATATCAAAATTTTTGCTGAGTCAAAAATTTTCCAGGGTCGGGGGGAAAATGTAGTGTTATGCTACTTACTTATCATTTTACATTAATTTAAATCCATTTTTCCATTCTGTTTCAATTCTCTGCATTCACTTCAAATCGGGATATTTTACATCACCTTTATTTCCATAGGATCCTGTAACGATTTCAAACCATAAGAACACAATCACAAATCATTTCTACTTCGTATTTCCACATTATCAGCACTTTTAAATTGGTGTCAATGAAGTCTACCTTTTTTCGATCTTTTAGTTAGTTTTCCGTAACTCTACAATTTCGGGCTTTGTGTGGGTAGTTGCGCTACTTTTTTTTCCTATTTCAATAATATCTCCTTTTCCACTTAAATCTTTCCATTTTCTTATAACAAGCCTAAAATTTGACATGTTCTGTTACTGATGTTTATTTGGTCTCCATGGAAATTATATTCAAATTTGTTACCGGTCTGTAGTTTCTATTTCGATAATTCCACATAAATACTTTTTCCTCTTGACCATTTACAAAAAATTTGCGTTTAATTTAAATAATTTTTCCGTTCTCTCTAGAAAGATATAAAAGCCGAACAATCGGTGAAGAAATGCAGTCTTGCTTCAGTTCTCGTATCGGAAGCATCTTCTAAAGGCCTTATCCCGGGGCCGCTCAGCCCCGGGATCCTGCAAGCCTCTATCCTGCCTGAAGCCACTGGACTCTACGATCCGTTGCTCTGCCTGAAGTCGCCGGATCCTACAAAACGTTGCTCTGCCTGAAGTCGCCGAGATCCCACAAGTCTCTACTCTACCTGGAGTCGCCGGAACCTACAAACCTCTGTTCCGCCCGAAATCACCGGAACCTACAAACCTCTGTCCCGCCTGCAGTCACCGGATCCTGCAGGCCACTGCGCTGTCTGAAGTCGCTGAGGATCCTGCAAGCTCCTGTCTGGGCTGAAGTCGCCGATACTGCAATCGCCGCATTCACCTGAGGTCGTCGCCTAGAGACGCCCTCGCCTTCTCACCTACGCCGTGCGTGCTCGTACCAGGCGCTGAGAGCACACTTGGGATCTTCGGACTCAGCTTCGACACAAATCTCTTTTTTTAATTACCTTTTTTTTTAAAAAAATAATTTGTAAATCACATCATCCATCCTCATATTCATACTCCATTTTTTTTTGTTATATAAAATTGTAAATATTTTCGAATCTTAAATATATTTTTTGTCTTGGTCTATTTGGTTGTTTTGCTGATCGTAGGTTAGGTTCTTTTTTTCTTTTAATTGTCGCTTCACGACAAAATATACGGTCAAGGATACGTAACGCGCATTCCTTGCTTGTTAGCTTCACCCGGGACTTATTGTGTCTAGCTCAGAATCTGTATAAGTGCATTCGACAATAATAGCTAGTGCGGCATTTGATATTCTAGAAATAACTGTTGCCACGCAAAACGGTAGTGACCTTTGATCCGGTCTCGCGTGTTAAGCTTTATAACAAACGAGAGTTAGTGGCTTCTGTAAGGTAGTTAATCGTACGACAGAGTTAATGGACTGTCATCGTGACTAACGAAGAAAGTGACGTGAGGTGGAGAGGTGCTGAGGTCCGAACTGCTGCAGAGGGTAACGGTCTAATAAGGTCAATAACACTACCAGCCACACCCAGATACACATCACTGACCCTTACTTTCCTAGAACTATACAACCACATGCGACCTGACCGAATCCTGAGGGACCCGTCGCCTTGGATAGAGGTAAGTAAGCTCGGTTTAATGGAATAGAACGCTCCCCCCTGATTGTTTATTGTAATTAGAAACTTTCCACCTTTGGCCTGTAGGAGGCCCGACCTGCACCTGCTTGTAGGTTCTTTCTCTATGGGCCCGGGAGACTCTACGGTTGGATAAGCAGCTGCTGGCCGTAACATTTGGTAGCAGAGCGCGGTTCCGGGATCGAATCCCGGTCGATCCCGACCATAGTGTTTGGTAGAAATTAAACAATTTAGTAGCAGAGCGCGATTCCGGGATCGATTCCCGGTCGATCCCGACCATAGTGTTTGATAAAAATTAAACAATTTTGGTGGCAGGGAGCGTTGGGTTGATTGGTTTAATTTTGTGTCTACAATCACGCCCGTCCGTAATACGTAAAAATATTTTTTTTAATTATATACGTAATAATAAAATTCTTTTCTTTTGTGGCTTGCTTTTTTGTTGTTAGCGGGTAAATTTGAAAAGCCGCGCCCGTTTAGTGCGCAAGCGGGAGTTTGCGTCATGTAGGTAGATGGTTATTTTTACGTAATCGGTTAATTATCGTTGTCGGATAGTTGTAGTGGATTACTATCGAAGGGTCGATTTCCGAGCTAGGCATATTTTGTTGATCAACCGTGATGTGTATCTTCGTTTATGTATCTTTCGTATTGTAATTTGTATTCGAACTAAAGAGTAGTAATTTGTATTTACGCAACTTGAATTTGACTTGATTTGATCGCACTAGTATTTGTTATTTGTTGGTTTGATGTGTGTCTTTTCTTTTGTACTAACTTGTATTTGGTTTGATAAGTAGTAATTCGTATTTGTATAATTTCTATTCAACTCGATTTGATAGGAACTGCATTTGTTAACTGTTAATATTTTGTTGTATTTGTAATTTGTTATTTTTGTAATTTGTGCTCGAGCCGCGTCGTAATTTGTATTTAGTAGTGATGTCATCGCCCAAGCTGCTTATCCGTTGCCTGCGGACTGAGTTACGCTGGGCCACCAGCGCCCATGCTTTGATAGGTCGACCGGATAGGGTCCATAACTTGATGAAGCGGTTCGAGCAGGTCGATGTTCGAAGGGCCGCAGTGGAGGAGGCTTACGCTGAGCTCGAGGATTCGCATGTGGAAAAGGGAGTCCTGGACTTCTGCTTCGTGGACTACGAGCAGTTCTTTTCGCTTACGGACGAGTTGATCGAGGCTGAAGGCAGGTATGCCGAGGAGGCGCGTAGAGCTCGGATGAGTGGCCTGCCCGAGTCCTTTCGGAAGCAGCCTCAGCCGGAGCTGTTGGGACGATTCCCAACCCTGGACTTGCCAAGGTTCTCCAGGGTCCTTTCCGAATTGCTGACCTTCGTTGGTCTTTTTGACAGCCTAGTGGACGCCCGGAGTGACTTGACCCAGAGCCAGAAGATGGCGTACCTCCTGGCCTCACTGGAGGGGGAGGCCCTGGGCGTTGTCGGCCATTTGAGATTGTCGGACGACGCCTACCAGACTGCTCGGGACCTCCTAGCGAGAAGATACGCCAACGTCCGGCGAATTGCGGACGAACATGTTAAGCAGCTTCTAAGCCTCCCGCTGCTTAGTGACCGGGCCAGACTACGTCCGGATCTATTGGATCCAGTCTTGGTGGTCTGTAATACGTTGAGGCGGCTAGATTTACCAGTGGGCGAATGGGCCTTTTTGTTGCTCCGCATCGTGCTGTCCCGTCTACCTCTCGACCTTCGAATACATTTTGAGGAGAGGTACGGCGGGGACGAGGCCTCCTATATTCCGCCCTTCTATGACCTGCTGCGGTTTTTGGAGGAGCAGTGCCGGCAGATCGAGAACGCGGCGGGAACCGTTGACGACTTACGAGCCGTACCCAGTGAGAGGCGGAATCCGCCGGGCAATTCGTCGTCAACCTCCCTTGCTCCTATTGTCGAGCATTTGATCACCGGGTAACGTCTTGTCCGAAATTATTAGGTAAGCCGGTTCCGGCGAGGTGAACTATCGCCAAGGAGCACCGCTGGTGCTACTCATGTTTGGAAGGGCACCTCCAGCGAGACTGTCCGCACCGGCGGCCCTGTCTGCCTTGCCAGGGCAATCACCATGCCGTTCTGTGCCTGGGTGCGAACGGCGTCTCCTCTCGGGGCGCTGCCAGGCGCTCGAACCCCACGGGCGGGGGCGCTCCACCACGCCCTTTGACGGGCGACGCTCGGCGCCCGCCGGCTAGCCACCAGGCCCCTAGATTTGAAAGGGGTCCCTCCTCCGACCAGTCGGGGGGTAGTTCCCCCAGGGGCGGGGGTGTTATCACCCCCCCTCAGCGTGTGGAGAGGAACTTCAAGGCCACTCATCAGTTCGCTAGACCCTTCTCACTCCCGTTAGCTGAGTGGCCGCGACTGGTGTACCACTGTTCCCAATTTAATGGAGGCGGCCCTAGCTAGCTGCCGCCTTAGCTTCCACCACGGCCGCCTCCACTGAGCCTTAAGCTGTCAACAGTCCGCTTGTCAAAACGTTCTGTTGCCGACGGCCTCAGTGAAGGCGTACAACCCGAGTGGCGACTGTTAGCGGTTTGCGCTCTATTGGTCTTGGGTTCACGCCGTGTGGCCTCCACTTGGTGGTAGGAAGATTAGGGCTCCCCTGGAGCGTTGAATCACACTGTCAAGGAGTATTAGATTTGGGTTTAGTCGAGTATGTAATTAACGACGCTTTATATTCAAATTATAAATGCTTTTGGGTTTTCCGTGAAATTCATATTTGTAGCGGTTGTGATTAAAATATTGAATTTAAAATACTCCTTAAATGCTGCTGCATATGTTTTGTAAATATACTTGATCACTGCGTTTGTTGTTGCACGGAAAATTGAAATTAAATTGTGTGTTCTTTTGAATGCTTGTGCGTATGCTTTGTAATTGTATTTGATTGTTGCGTCTGTTTGCTGAAAGGAAAGTTTGAATTCATTTGAGATTGAATGACGCGATTTGGAAAATTAGCTATATGTTTTGTGATAGTGTTTAATCATTTTGCTTTGTGAAAAGCATAACCCTATTTGTGCCGAAGGGAATAAGAGTCAATTCTCTTTTGGTTTACATTTTGTTGGCACTGTCTAAGATATTTATTTGAAATGAGAAATAGGGCTGTCTCTTACGTTTATTGTTTTGTTTACTTTGTCAAGTTGACCTATGTGCATCGGTGATTACTTTGTTTTAATTAATTCTGTAATTGAACATTGATGCTTTTGAAAAATTAGTTGAAATATGAGCATAGGACTACCTGCCTAAAGCGCTATCTGGTTTGTAAATTATCAGATGGAAATCAGCTGTCGCACCATTTGGTAAATGATTATAGGTGGATGGCTTGGTTATGCCTATTTGTTTGAAAATTCATACTAGGGACTATCTGTGCGTTTCGTTTGGCTCTCCACAGGCGACGTTCATGGGGAATTTGGGGGTGCTCTCTGCACTGAAGGTTAGGAGGTCCCTCTGGGCCGCTTCGTGTCGCGTCGCTGTTTGCAGACCTGATCCGGTCGGATTGCGGAACTAATCATAGGAGCGCAGATAAGTGTTTGAAGGAGGTCGTCGGACTTCTGTCTAGGACTTATTTATGTGCTGCGATGTCCAGGAAGGGCATCCAGTCCAACCCTCCGGCTAGCCCACGTTGGGGCTGTAATTTTGAGGCGTTGGTTAGGGTTGCAAGATCTGATGAGGTGCCTAAAGTGGCCTAGTTTGGTTGTAGATTCGGTCTTGCAGCTTGCCGTCGCGACCCTGTCCCGCTGACCGGTTTGCTCGTGGACCTAAATCCTTATGTCCGGGGCGGGGGTTTGTTCGCGCCAAAGCGCTAATGTCAAGAATCGACGCTAGATGGCACTCGGCTCGGCGCAATACGGGATGAAGTTCGGCCGAGTTTGTTTAGCGGTGTGTGTCGAGAACGCGCTAGAAAAAGGTCAGTCCAAATTCAGCGCTACGATAGGCGGCACGCTGGTTTTTGTCGGGAAGTCGGAAGCGGAATACGACACGCGCATCTAGGAAATATACGGTCAAAGATACGTAACGCGCATTCCTTGCTTGTTAGCTTCACCCGGGACTTATTGTGTCTAACTCAGAATCTGTATAAGTGCATTCGACAATAATAGCTAGTGCGGCATTTGATATTCTAGAAATAACTGTTGCCACGCAAAACGGTAGTGACCTTTGATCCGGTCTCGCGTGTTAAGCTTTATAACAAACGAGAGTTAGTGGCTTCTGTAAGGTAGTTAATCGTACGACAGAGTTAATGGACTGTCATCGTGACTAACGAAGAAAGTGACGTGAGGTGGAGAGGTGCTGAGGTCCGAACTGCTGCAGAGGGTAACGGTCTAATAAGGTCAATAACACTACCAGCCACACCCAGATACACATCACTGACCCTTACTTTCCTAGCACTATACAACCACATGCGACCTGACCGAATCTTGAGGGACCAGTCGCCTTGGATAGAGGTAAGTAAGCTCGGTTTAATAGAATGGAACGCTCCCCCCTGATTGTTTATTGTAATTAGAAACTTTCCACCTTTGGCCTGTAGGAGGCCCGACCTGCACCTGCTTGTAGGTTCTTCCGTTAATGGGCCGCGGAAGATCCTACTCCTGGGATAGGTAGTTGCAGGCCGTAACACCCGCTGTTATGGAAATGAGTACAATATGTATGCTGCGCTCGTAATTTTGTTTAGTTTAGGAAAGGCTCCTTTATTGTGAGCTTATTCTGAAAAGAGCTTATATAACTTGACAGCAATCCAGTCTTTATAGCCAATTTAGGATACATCCTTGTTTAGAGTTTTGCCCCATAAGCGACGTTGCAGTACTTTGTTACATGGTTGATAATAACCCCTGGGAATGAGGTGGTCGCTTCCAAGTTGTTTCTAAAACTAATATTGTAAATAGCTTGTACACATTTTTATATTGTATAATTTACATTTAAAAGAAGTCCCGTTGGGTTTCTTGCTGGTTCTTCCCAGGACAGAGGTTTTTATCTACTTTGAATAAAACAATATTTTATTTATTACACTTTTTTGGACCGCTGTAAATCGACTGAAGTGTAATTTTTGGGGAAATCTAAAATCATTCCTAAAAATTGGTGTGAAGTGCAAAAAAAAGAAAAATGCGTAACATACACACATCAACAGAATCTAGGGATCCTCCAATCCTAAATTATTTACGATTATAGTTTAAAATCTTTTTGGTGTCCCTAAATAGCTTATATACAGTTGAAATATCTTTTATTATATTTTCAAAATTTAAAAATGTAAATTAAAAAAACAAAAGAAAAAACAAAATACGGCGATAAAATTATTAGTAATTCGTTACGTCAAGGAAAATTGAATTTTTTTTAATGATATTAATTAATAAAAGGGATTAGATTGATTTTTTTAAATTTAAAGTGCCGTGTGAGCTTTAAAAGCCATGTAACGTCGTCATTTGAGTCGAAATGAAATGTTACGAGACGTAGGCATGTTAGAAAATTGTGCTATTCAACGCGCCGTTGCTGGGGTCCTACACACCAGCCAAAACGTGATATCAAGGTTGTGGTCACGTTATCGCAGTATTGGGGATGTGGCTGAACGGCATGTGGGTAGATATCATGTTACCACGCAGAGACAGGATCGATTTCTCCAAATGACCACCAGAAGAGAACCCAATATCACAGCGATGCAACTACTACAAATGCTCCAAGTGGACCACCAGCTGCTGGTAAGCGACCAAACCGTGCGAAGGAGGTTGCATGAAGTCGGTTTTCATGCTTGAAGACCGCTACGTGTTCCAGCATTGCGACGTGGCAATCACCGATGAATTCTGGTTTGAGTTTCATCCGGATTTACGAAGAACATGCGTTTGGAGAACTCTAGGGAGAGTTAGTCGTTGACGGCACCCTCAGAAGGTCCACTCATACCGGGACAATCATGGTATGGGCAGGAATTCGTCTTGGCGGACAAACCTTGCTTGTTAGGTTCCAACGCAGCATGACTTCACAAAATACCACGAGGAGGTAGTAGATTTTATTGTTAGGTTTTAACAGTGGTAGAGCCACGCGGCAGCTTTTGCTGTCGCACGGATGGGCCAGCTCGAACCGGGGTGGTACCACGACCTCACAGAATACCAGCGTGAAGTAGAGGTTAACCTCTGCGTTTCGCTTGGTGAGTGCAGGTGGCCGGAGGCCCTTTTTACTGGAAATGAGGCATTCTATCTTAGTCCTCACGGGTGACAACGCATCTGCATTTTGATTCGCAAACGAGGATAGATGTAGATGTCTATGGGCCGCAGCAACCAATTACCATCAGGTGGACTGTGTGCTCGTTTGTCACCCTTATCCTATAAAAAAAAAGGTGTTATGTCCCACACAGAATCCAAACGGGTCAGGAATTTCTACTCATGCACGATAATGCTCCTTCCCATACGGCGCGGCTGGTGTTAGCCGCTCTCCGAGACCACGACATTCAAGTTTTGGATTGGCCTGCACAGTCGCCCGACTTAAATTCTATCGAGCATGCCTGAGACATGTTACAATGACAGCCTTTGAGAGATTTCCCGCCAAATTTGACGACTTAACAACAACTTTATGTGCACTTGCAAAGAACATGGGACCTCATACCGCAGCAAGACATTGACAATTTAATTATGTTATATATAAAGTATGAACAATGGACGTCGATGTGTTTAATGTAAGAAGTGGCAACACTGATTATTAATAATGAGATGTTATAAGATTTTTTCAATTTTAATTAAAATTAAAAGTTTTATAAGAAGAAATAAACATTCTAGAAAATCCCTCTTGGCGCCCAGTGCCTAAAACCCGTGCTACGTGTCTGCCCAGCTGCAGTTACCCTTTGCCCAGTGTCCACCACGAGACATCTTCGAGGATGGATGTACATTATTGGTTGTAAAATTCTCCCCTGTATGGTAATTTTCCCTGCACATTTGACTACAAGGTTTTTCGTTCACTGATTTAGTATGTGTTATGGCAATATTAGCGTAAATGCTACTGCAAAATAACTGCATAGAAATTGGTGAAGCCTGATAATTGTTGAATTAATCTACAATACGTTAGAGTTACAGGTATCTTAAAGCTGACGTGGCATCTGCTTTATAACGTATAACGCATTGGTTATTTGGATGGATGCCAAATTACTTCTGGGCAATAGTCCAGTACTGCGAAATGTTATATGATTGACTACTTAGGCGTGTTAACGGGATCTCTCAACACAACTCAGCAAATGCTTCTCTGCTGTTGTCATAATTATAAATGACGTACTACTTCAGACCGATTTCGAAAATGGAAAAAAACAGTGAAGTTATTGGAACCTATTATTTGCGCAGAGATATTAGATATAGGTATTGCATGTGTAACGCTTATGCGATTTAAATGCATCATGTGGAGTAAGAATCGGTTTCAGAGATAATACAAGGAACAATTCCATTACAATCAGACCGAAATTTTAAGTACAAATTTACCACGTGCTCGCGGTGTAAGAAAACATCGTAATGAACAGACCTGCATGTCTTAGAAGTAAAATATTTCGAGGAAACGTTAAGCCCGCCAAGATGTACTGGAACAGTGCGGTGTACTAATCTTATGATGATCCTCTTCGGAATGCGGTGACGTCGATGCCCATATACAGAAACGACGAGAGAAATGTACTTACGTAGAGATGTTTCGAGTTAAAATTCGTAATTATAGACAATTTATTTAAACTTAAATTTAAATTAACTTAAATAATCTTGAACAATTACTATAAAATTATCAGCAGATTTTTTTTAATTTGCTGTGTAAGATATACTTTTTTTCATAATTTTCTTAAAAGCATCATCGACTTCGAAAAGACTTCGAAATTGTTAAATATGTGGGTGATATTTTCACTATAAGAAAATACCTAAAGAATTTAAATTATTAAAGATAATTTTATAAGAAACATTTATAAAATTGGTTAAAAACTAAAATTTTCAACGACTTAAAATATGTTTTGATAGCAATTAATTAATATTGTCATATAAGAATTGACCGTGTATCGGAAAGGACGGTGTAAGAATATCCACTACCCCATATCATCCCGTGGGTGTCGTAAGAGGCGACAGAGGGTAAAAAATAAAGAGATAGGCAGCAGTGTCTTCCTAATAACGACAAAAAAAACTGCGATTGCCAACCCGCTAGCCAAACGTGGCTACTACTGCAAACCCTATGAGGCAATCTATGGGGGAAGCCTATGTTCAGCAGTGAACTTTAATAGGTTGTAAATGTCTGTGTTGTTACGGACAGCGAGGGAGCCGCCGCCCGTCGCCCCTTCATACCCCGTTGCGCCCCGCGCACCCCCGCACACCGGTAGCAGATCACGCGATGTCACCGACCAATGAGCGTGCGGCTTTGCCTTACGACGCTACTCACAGGCTGAGACGCTCTCTTACGGAATATAAGAAGGGCGTTTCGGTCTGTGAGGCGTTCATTTCGGAAGCAGCACTCGAAGACAACAGCAAACGAAGAAATCAAGAGAAATCAAGACTCCATAGAATAATGAAAAGTGAAGACATCCCTCTGTCTGTATATATAGTTGATAGTTAATAGTGCCGCATTTGTAAATAATTGTACAGTATAGTCATCATACCATCTTTCCTTTGAGCAGTCCCCTAGCGTAGTATACATCAGTCAATCAAATAGTCAACCAGTTTTGCAACAGTAAATACGAGTACATACAGTCCACTGCAGACCGTAATATGTGTCTTGCAAATAAAGATTTATGATTTATGAATTATTCTTGACACGATACCGCGGGGAGTAGGCCTTTTTGATAATTAAATTACTAGATTTTTTTTTCTTATTATAGTTTTTAATATTGTATACATAATAATGATTTATGATTTATGACTGTGTTATTAATTTGATAATTTCATTAGACGTTTTACCGCTTGCGAAGAGTATGGTGTAAAAAAATTCAAAGGACATAATATGAGTGCAGTTAATATCGGTAGAATTTTGAACGGCTCGGCTAATATTACAATTTGATAGTTCATCATCATCATCATCATTACAGCCCTTTATAAGTCCATTGCTGAACATAGGCCTCCCCCATGGAATGCTACAAAGCACGGTCATGAGTCACCTGCATCTATCGACTTCCTGCATGACTTACCAGGTCGTCACTCCATCTAGTGGGGAGTCGCTCACTTCTTCTTACTCATCGATTGTCGGTTCTTCAAACTATATGACCAGCCCATTGTCACTTCACACAACGGATCAGCTTACTAATCCATTGGGCTATGTCGGTCACTCTGGTTATACTCCGGATATCCTCATTTCTAAGTTTATCACGCAGAGAAACCCCGAGCATAGCCCTCTAAATAGCTCGCTGAGCGAACTTGAACGTCCTCATATGGCCAGCAGTTAAGGACCACGTCTTATATCAATAAGTCATCACTGGTAACACGCACTGGTTTTACAATCTCGTTTTCAAGTTTTGAGGTCGGTCGAAGTTGGACTTACTTAGTCGCACTATTTGTCCCAGGTAAACATACTCGTCAACAACTTCGAGCTTAGCGCTGCCAACAACTACCGGCATAGGTGTGACATGACATGAAACATGATCTTTGTTTTGTCCGTGTTCATCTTAAGATCTATCCGTTGGGAGACACTATTGAGGTCATAAGCAAAGTGCTTAGGTCCTCCAGCGATTCTGCTATAAGGACTGTCTCGTCGGCAAATCGAAGGAGAGTAATGTACTCGCCATAGATGTTAAGACCGTATCCTTTCCAGTCCAGTAGCTTGAAAATGTCTGCCAATGCAGCGGTGAAGAGTTTCGGGGATATGACATCACCCTGTCTTTCACCTCTCTGCAGTTGGATAGGTTTCGTACTCTGATTCTGTACTCGGATAGCCATCGTAGCCCTACTGTACAAACACTTAAGTACTTCGATATACCGACAGACCACTTGGCACCGATGGAGGAATTGCAGCATCGTCCAAATTTCGACGGAATCAGAGGCTGTCTCATAGTCCACATACGCAAGGCAAAGTGGCAGATTGTACTGTTCTGTCTTCTGTACAATTTTTCAAAGGGTATATTTGTGGTCTATTGTGCATGGTATGGTCCTTTTCCGGAAACCGGCTTGTTCGGGAGGCTGGAATTCGTAATGTTTCTCGAAAACAGCACGTAGACGCGGCTCAAAAGGGAAATTGGTCTGTACTTCTTCAAGACAGCGTTGTCGCCTTTCTTGAAGAACAAGACCACCGCACTTCTGTCCCACGCTTCCGGAGTAGTCCCACCATGGAGGACGGAATTGAAAAGCTTTGAATGACTTCAAGTACCAGTATTCCACCCACTTTCAAGCTCCGTTGTAATTCCATCGCCGCCTGGGGCCTTGCCGGTTTTAAAGTGCTGGAGAGCCATTCCAATCCCACTCAGACTGACGTCGAATAAGACTTGCACTTGGATCGATATCGGCGTCGATTGTTGCTAACATTGTGACCGTAATCACTATAAAGACGTCATGTCATGTAAAGTAACGTCACTTATAATACTACTACAATATGGATGTCACTTATTTCATTAAAAGTAAGTACAGAATGGAAAAGTTAGTAAGTAATCAAATAATCTAATTAAAAAATCTAATTTATGATTATCTCAATCGTACTAAATAATCTAGTTTAATAGAATATATAATACTTGTACTAAATTGTACTTGTAGTTGATGATACATTGGGTTTTCACGCGATGACCAAGTCAATCTATATATTTAAAACATAAAATATTTTTATTATTGATATGGTCACTTTAAGATGTTGTTAGGTTAGCTAATTACGTAATAACTTGAGACAGAAGGACCCTTAAGTAGGGACTGAATAAATTAATCGAGTTGGAATTACATGGATCTCACAACTTTTTACGGTAGAAGAACTGAGTTGCGAGACTTGGTTTTTTTACAAGTTATGTTTATGTGGGGGATGAGTCGCTCGCGTCCGTAGGCTTTGACAACCTAATTCTAGGCCCACCCTACACATGTCCCCCGGGTGTTGCTAAACAAGTGACAAAGCCGAAAGAACAGTCTCGGCTCCTCGCCGTGTGGTAACGGCGTAAAATAAATACCACCCCCTACTTTCGTACCATGAGGCAAAAAATTTACGAAATGGCCCCGAGTTCTCGGCACCCCTTTAATGAGGCAGGGGTGCGAAGAATCTCCGGGAGGAAAACCGGCGACGAGTTTTGCCACCCGTCACGTTCTGTCCCCCGAAGGGGCGAAAAGTGGATTGCGGAAGCCCGTCTGGCTACATTGGATGTATGTGGAGGAATGAATGATAAGATGGATGAAGTTTGCGATATGATGTATGATAGACGAATAGACGTGTTATGTGTAAATGAGACGAAACGGAAGGGAAAGGATGCAACTACACATGGCATGTATACCGCGTACTGGTCTGGTGTAGACGAGACCGAGCGGGCATGCCAGGGAGTCCGTATCATCCTTTCAGAAAGAATGGGTCGTTGTGTGAAAGAGTATGAATGTGTAAGTTCGAGACTCCTATGGATACGAATGAAAGTGGACTTAAAAAAGTTTTTTGTTTTAGGGGTCTACGCCCCAGACATGTCTAAGTCCACTTATATCCAAGAGCAGTTTTGGGAGTTGCTAAGGATGGTGCTAATAAAATGCAAGGTTAGTGAAAATATTGTGATATTAGGAGATTTTAATGGAAGGGTTGGGGTGAGGAGGCTTGGTTATGAAAGGATATTGGGAGCGTTTGTTGATGAAAGTATAAATGAGAATGGTGAAAGCCTCCTCACCGTATGTGTGTGCAGAATCTTTTTGTGACGAATACTTTCTTTCGTCATAAGAAGATTCACACGTATACATGTGAAAGAGGTGATGATAGAAGTATGATTGATTTCATAATTGTTGATGAAAGAATGAGAAGCGCGGTGGTAGATACAAGGGTTTACCGGGGCTCTAACGTAGGGGCGGACCGTTACTTGGTCTTACGCCAAATTAATGGTCTTTTCAGACGTTGGAGGCATCGTACATCTGTGTCTACCACTGCGTTACGGCGTATAAGAACAGAGAGGTTACAAAATGAAGGTGTGAAAGAAAAGTTCAAATGTAGATTGAGAGAAAATATAAGTGGTATGGCTGAATTGTGTATGAATGATTTAGACTTGGAGACTGTGTGGTATAATATCAAGAAAGGTTTAGTGGATGCAGCTACCGAAGTATGTGGTGTAAGTAAGAGAATGAATGAAAGGAAACATAACAGGTTATGGTGGGATGATGAGGTTCGAATGGAAGTTGAAGCAAAGAAGAGAGCATGGCTAGATTTACTAGGAACCAAGGCTAGTAATTCTAGCAGTATGAATGATGATATTGAAAGGAAAAAGGCAGTCTTTAGACATCTAAATAAGAGAGTAAAATAAGTAGTCGAAAGGAAATAGCAAGAAAAAAACGGATAAGAATGATAGAAGAATATCGGATAACTTCCAGGCGAACATTAAAATGTTCTGGAGATTCATAAGAACTGCCAAGGGACATTCAAAACAGCCTAGAATGAATGCTATACGAGACCAGAATGGCTGTATTCTAAATGACGAAGTTTTGAGTTTAAGAAGGTGGAAGGAATACTTTGAAAGCGTGGTTACGAGTGATGAGACGTTTGAATTAAATGAAATAGAAATTCCGAAAGAAGAAGAAATAGATAGAGATATAAGTATAGATGATAATGATAAGCAATATTATAGATAATAATAAAGATGATGATGATAAGCAATGAAACGTATGAAAGCAGTTAAGGCAGCCGGATATGATAGAGTATCTCTCAAAATGCTAAGGGCTGGAGAAGGAGTGGTGGCAAACCTGCTGTACACCTTGTTTAATTTATGTTGGGAATTTAAGCGGGTACCGGGAGACTGGTGCAAAGCCGTGATAGTGTCAATATATAAAGGAAAAGGATCACAGCAGGACTGTAAAAACTACCGTGGTATCAGCCTTCTTAGCATTGTGGGAAAACTGTATGCTAAGGTACTAATTGAAAGAGTTATGAAAGAAACTGATGGAAAAATTTGGGATGTGCAAGCGGGATTTAGAAAGGGAATGGGATGTACGGATCAGGTCTTTTCCATGCGCATGGTCGCGGAGAAGTTCTTGGTCAAAAACCAAAAAGTTTTTGTGCGTTCATGGATTTTGAGAAGACTTATGACAGAGAAGACAGGGATGTGTTATGGCAAACACTGAACTCATTTGGGTTGAGCGCTGGGTTGATACAGGCATTTAAGTCTCTGTATAGGGACTCTAGTGCTTGTGTCAGGATCAACAGGGTCTACTCGGACTGGTTTGGCATCCATAAAGGTGTCAGACAGGGCTGTGTGGCTGTTCAACCTATTTATGGACAGTTGTTTGAAAAATTTAAAAGTAGAAGAATGCGGGTTAAGAAGATGATCAAGTCATACTTGCGTCGTCGGCGGCCGAGTTGCAAATGATGGTTACATTAATGAACAGGACATTAAAAGAAAAGGGAATGAAAGTGAACGCAAGTAATACGAAAGTTATGGTTTTTGAAAGAAAAGAAAATAAAACGAAAGGCGTAAAACCTAGACGAAAGATTATCGAACAAATTGGCGATATATTTAAAATATGCCAAATCAAGAGTACCTTTAACCGACGAGTGTGTATGCGTAGGTATGGATGTGGAGGAAGCGATAGAGGGTTGTCAGGATCGTGCCAAATGGAAGTCCATAGTCTCTGCCTACCCCTCTGGGTGAGTGTATATATATATATATATATATATATATATATATATTATGTTTTTCATGGCATTTTATTATTACAGTCTCAAAGTATACATCATACGTTCAGCGGTACGATGTCTAAAGTTGTCGAATATAACAAACTTTACTTAAATTTTCCTCGCAATTCTATGCTTAATAACAGAAGTTTATTACGTGACTTGCGTTTAAATAATAGTCTATAGTTGTTCAAGAATTTATTTGTTGATTACTGTACATTATCAATTTTTTTTTATTAGAGAGGCAAACGGGCATGTGGCTCACCTGATGGTAAGTGACTACCGCCGCCCATGAACAACTGCAACACCAGGGGAACCAGGGGAATTGTAAATGCGTTGCCGACCTTTTAAAAAGGAGGAGGCTCTTTTCTTGAAGGTCCCTAAGTCGTATCGGTCCGGAAATATCGCTGGTGGTAAACTATTCCACAAGGAAGTTGTGCGAGGAAGAAAACATCTTCTAAATCGCACAGTGGTGGACCGCCAATTATCCAGATGGTGCGGATGATATCGGGAGTTCTGCCGCGATGCGCGTTCGTGAAATTTGGCGGCTGGGATTAATCCGAACAATTCCTCAGAGCACTCCCCGTGGTAAATGCGAAATAAAATGCAAAGAGATGCAACATCTCTCCGCAGCGCCAATGAATCGAGCCAATCGGAAAGGACTCGGTCGTTGACGATTCGAGCCGCTCTGAGCTGGATGCGGTCAAGTGGAAGGAGCTGGCACTGGGGAACCCCAGCCCAGAGATGGGAACAGTATTCCATGTGAGGCCGAACATGCGCCTTGTAAAGTTGCAGGCGTTGTGTGATAACAACTCAAAATTATAAAAACTACGGTTGCCAATACGCCTGCCAAGCCTGCAACAAAATCCCTCCTATGAGGTCTTTTTCAGCAGAGGTCTTGTTTAGGTTTGTAGGTAGTTGGATTAAAATAATAAAAATATAATTTAAGTTAAAATGTTCTAACGACCAAATTTTGAGAATATATTATGATTTAGTAATTGATAATGATAGTGTTTAGTGTCTACCTCAAAAATATTAATATTTTCTCAATAAATTTAATATACACTCCGCCACGAGAACTAAGAATGATGTAAATTAATTTCAGGCGTATAGTTTCTTTGTGAAAGAAAAAAAATACAGAGTAAATATCGTGGAAACGATCTACTCTTTCTTGTTGTTTCTTTATTAAAGGGTGTGTTCATTAATTGAGTGATTTACACTTAAGTTAAAATTTGAATATTTTTTAAAAATAAGTAGGTACTCTCAGCAAATATTTTTTTTATTTCATCGTATAAACGATAATGATTAATTGCGCAAGCAATAGAGCAAGTTGAACACCTGCTCTCACAATATTGTTTTTAATGTATTTCCGACATCAGAAGTTTGAGAAAATCTTTTTCCGGCATATATGCAATTACAAGGTTTTTATATTATGACAACTCTATAATATTAACAAACAGCTTTACCGTACTTTTGAGGGTAATCTGAAAATTATTGTCGATTAATGCGCTCAGATCAAACGTCGAAAAGTATTACGCAATACAAAGTTTATGAAGACAGATTAAAGTAGAATGATCATCGGTAAATTCTCGTAACTAGCATATGACAAAAGGGATTACATTGAACTCTCCACATTACGATAACTCAAATGGAGTCAAATATTTTATCAGAAATAAATTGCATTGTAATGTAGGGTGGAAAAAACGAAACGGACGTGGAGGAAAAGTGTGTATATATAAATATACAGGTGTCCTAGTAATGGTGAATAATCTGGTACGTACGTGTTCGGGCGGCGGGAAGGTAGCCTCGGTTCCCTAAAAAAAAATCTATCCCAAACGGTTCGTGGTCTACGTCATGTTTTATAAAATTCCGAAAATTCGTATTTCTGCTCACATCATAAACAGTGGTAGAGCCACGCGGCAGCGTTTGCTGTCGCACGGATGGGCCGGCTCGAACCGGGGTGGTACCACGACCTCACAGAAAACCAGCGTGAAGTAGAGGTTTACCTCTGCGTTTCGCTTGGTGAGTGCAGGTGGCCGGTGGCCCTTTTTACTGGAAATGAGGCATTCCATCTTAGTCCTCACGGGTGACAACGCATCTACATTTTGATTTGTAATAGAGGATAGATGTAGATGTCTATGGGCCGCAGCAACCACTTACCATCAGGTGGACTGTGTGCTCGTTTGTCACCCTTATTCTATAAAAAAAAAAAATTGTGGTTATCACGTCCGCAGTTTATTGCCTAGATTGGATTTTTTCTTTTAATGTGTTCCCTAATAATGATGTTTCTAAATTAACTTTAAAATTTTTCAACTACTATGGGTAGTATTTGACAAGACGGCACTAAACATAAGTTTAATTTTTTTACTTTATTTAACTGCTAAGTTTGAGCACCTGTGGTGAATAAAAAACGTATAGGGTCTGTATGGCCAACTATTTAAAAGTTTGCCTATATCATAAGCATTTGAAAACATTAACATACCATGTACTTAATGTCATTACTTACTGAGCTATAGCTGTTAATGTGTAAAAGTAGGCATTTCACTACAAAATTATAAAATTATTGGCAGATAGTTTTTTTTTAACATTGCATGTCTTTATTAGGTAAGTACATTTGTCGCCCTTGAAAATTTTACTTTACTACCTGCTCGCCTTGCTTGGACGAATTCTAAGCTGTGTGAGCGAGACAACAAAAAATCTAATGGGTTAATATCGGGTGATCTTGGTGGCCACAATATCGGTCCCACTTGGCCGATTGGCTTCGTTTAAGTAACTCCTTGCTTGGACAGCGTAATGTGTCAGACAACCATAATTTTGGAGCCACATTCTTCGCCGGATGGCTAGTGGCTCATCTCCTAATAAATGGGGCAGCCCATTTTGCAGAAATTCTAAATAATTGGCCCCATTTAGTTTACCCGGCAGTTCTAGGGGCCTATGATTTAGGCTTGGGTAAAAAATATCGATATATCGAAATATCGATATTTTTTAATAAAAATATCGATATATATCGTCGATATTATAAATCGCGATATATCGATATATCGATATTTATTTTAGAGTATCGAATTCGTATCAATTTCGATATATTTTAAAAAATTGTATCGTTTTTTTCGTCGTCCAACCGTCAGTAAATAAAATTTTGGACCTTACCTTTACATCATGCAAATGATGACGATATATCGATATATCGATATTTATCACGCGATATATATCGATACTGTTTAAAAATATCGATTCGATATATATCGATATATTTTTTTACCTTGCCCATCCCTACTATGATTCTTCCGTTTAGTATTCCTGTCCTATAATTTATTTTAAACTGGTATTGCGACCTATCTTTTCTCATCAAATATTGGTTTGTTTGCTGCCAACTGTGCAGATTATGCAAGTTAAGGTATCCGTCTCTTTTACACGTTGACTCGTCGCTCCACAAATTTTTTCTAAAAAACCCGGGATCTTCATCCATTCGCCTCAGCATTTCTCTGCAAAATGTAACTCGTGCTAGGTAGTCACGTTGTTGATGCGTTTGCACACGTGTAACATGATAAGGGTGATGTCTCCATTTTTTGAGAATCCGATTTGCTGAAGAGTGCGATACTCCAGTGCGTCGTTCGATATCTCGAATCGAAATAGACGGATCTTTTTCAACCATATCATGGACAATTTCTTCAATGTCAATATCAGGTATCGTCCCCTATAACTGGCACCAACAATACCAGCATCAGGCACTCTCCCCTCTGAATAAATGCTGTGCACTCTAATAAACACGCTACATTCACCATAGATAAAATGCATGATAGCATACTCATGGGGTGTGTACATTTATCGTGACATGACACAGTCCTCTTGTTATGCACAAATCATGAGTCCAGTAGAATACTGAGTTGTCACAATTATCACCAAACATTCAAAATCCAATCAAAATGCACAAGTCAAGAGTCCAGTAAAATGCGAAATAGTATTTTGTAGCCAAAACACAGAAATAATAGACCACATGCGATGTCGAGAAGGTTGAGATACGCACTAACCATATTTAAAAATAACCAAACACGAATTCCAAACACGAATTCATACAATGGAGTATCTGTCGATCCTTTTTACTCACATTAATCCTATGCACCGTTTGTCTCGCTCACACAGCTTAGAATTCGTCCAAACAAGGCGAGCAGGTAGAAAAGTAAAATTTTCAAGGGCGACAAATGTACTTACCTAATAAAGACATGCAATGTTAAAAAAACTATCCGCCAATAATTTTGTAATTTTGTAATGAAATGCCTACTGTTACACATTAACGGCTATAGCTCAGTAAGTAATGACATTAAGTACATGGTATGCTAATGTTTTAGAATCCTTATGACATAGGCAAACTTTTTAAATGGTTGGCCACACAGACCCCATACGTTTTTTATTCACCACAGGTGCTCAAACTTAGCAGTTTAATAAATTGAACACATTAAAAGAAAAAAATCTGATCTAGGCATTAATCTGCGGACGTCATGACCACAAATGTGAGCAGAAGTACGAATTTTCGGAATTTTATAAAACATGGCGTAGACCGCGAACCGTTTGTGATAGAATTTTTTTTAGGGAACCGAGGCCACCTCCCCGCGGCCCGAACACGTACGTACTAGATTATCCACCATTACTGGGACAACCTGTATATGTGGCAGTGACAACCACAGGTGACTACTGGATGACATTAACTAATACTTTAAATATACCTAACTTTCTTTACTCATGCGACCTAACAATGTTTTAATTCTAATCACTACGTGTCACAAACCATGTTGTTACCATACGAGTACATAACAGTGTTGATGGTATTGTGTGCTCATTGGGCAAACGCCAACATGCTGTAGTGCAATAATCCTTCCTTGGCAAATGCTAATGGATCGATTGCTCGGGGGTGAGTTAATTCACCGTTATATTATATGTATAGCTAGCTATAATTACCATAATATCTTAACTTTGGGTATTAGGTAATATTTTATACAGTGTAGCTTTAAGCAAAAGAAATATTTAAAATAAAGAAAAGTATTTTTGTTTTGTTGTCCGTTTCTAAACCATGTTTAGAATTTTAAGTCTTTAGCTCATCGGTAAGTTAGTTTAAAATAAACTATTAAATTTAATCTGAACAGTCATAAATACACGAGAGCGAGTTAATATCAATGTGGTAAAATGTAAAACTTCAATATAGAAACTAACTTCTAAGTCTTATTTCCTGTACTATTATGTATTCTGTTGTCTAATGAACCGAGTGATGGTGTGGAGGCATGAGAAGTCCATCAACCAATATGTACGCGCACCTAGCTGTCCAGCCCAAGGTCGATTTTCTCGGGGCCCATAAGCGGGAGATTCGACGGACGACCAAGTGTGGGGCCGATGCCTTATGGTAAAATGACCTACACAATAGATAATTCTAGATAACTAATAGTACGTACCTGCTTCAGAAGCGGAGACTGGTCACCAGGATCTGTCAGGCTGAAGGTGTAGTGCATGTAAATGGTGTTTGTGAGTGTGTGTGTTTAGGTGACCTGAACCAGATGACACGATGCTGCTCACGATGTGGTATTCTCCTGCGGCGTCACCCGGTGGTAATTTCTTTCTTCAAGGCACTAAGTCAGTCTATCCACTTTATTGTACATTTAACTAACTTTAAATAGAGAACTAAATCTCGTTAATCACAGTTAAAGACCCCACATGTGGCGCGACCGACGACAGTGGTCCAAAGTTCTCCTTCGTTCGCTCCGCGGCAAATTACTTTGAATACCGATTGCGACCCCTTGAGGCACTTAACGAAACGGTGCAATTACATTAAATTCACAACAATTAGCCAACCCGGCGTGTAATATCCTAGGCTATTACTAGACAGTTCCTCGTCGTTGCACGAATTTGCTAACAAAAAACGACACTATCAGAGGTACGATAGCTCGAGTCGACTAACAGCAAAAAAAACAATACGTCCGTTACGATCGGCAGATTTTTAAAATGAATCTCTCCACGTGTCCCGTTCGACACCGCCCGAATGGAGTGCGAGCGGACGGGGGGTGGTGTGACCTTGCTATGGTGCTATGCGCTTCAAACGTCCGTTAAGAATTCAATTTTGAAATGGTTAATATTTTGCCTAAACACAATATCATCCCGTGGGAAGAAATCTTGTACTGCAATCGCTGATCCGCTTGCCAACCGTGGCGATGAATGCAAACCTTTCCTACGAGTACAATGATAGAATCCCACGTCCAGTTGTGAACTGTTTCGGTGTATATTTCCGTTACCGTTTTGAGTGCTTTGCTATATCTATATTCACAGCGGGACTGAGATATTCAATTTCCTGATATAGTAGTAAACCCCGGCTAACTTCGGCTTTTAATCACGTCCTGAGGCCAACGCCAGCATAAAAATTAATCAACAGGGAAGTGTCCGCGACGCTACACTCAGTGCGTGTTTTTTGTCGTTCCTCACGATGTTTCCCTTCACAGTACGCGTGGCAGAGCCACGTTGTAACTGTATTGTAACTTCAACGGGATTGGGTCACGCTATTGCAGAATAGCATTAGCGTGGTAGAGCTACGCTGCAGCTACTTGTATATATAGCTGCAACACGAATAGGTCGACTCTACCGAGTTAGGACCACGCTCACACACAATACTAACTTAATGCTACTCGGTTTCGTGTGGTGAGTGTAGGGAACAGGATACCTCTTTTACTGGTAACGAGGCATTGTATCTTAGTTAAATTCAAATACACATTCATTTTAATTAATCCTACAGTTTAATTCTGCCTTTTGATTCTAAATCAATGATAGATTTAGATGTACGATGTACTCGTATATGGGCTACAGTATCCATTTACCATCACATGGACTAAGTGCTCGTTTTTTACTTCCTTCTAGTCCCTTCTATATATATATATATATATATATATATATATATATATATATATATATATATATATATAAACAAGAATAAGGGGTAAATCATTTAAAATGTAATTAACAATTTTATAGTTGATGGTGGGGATCGAACTAGAGTTGTTTATGAAATTTAAGGAAACACCCAGTTTCTGATGATATGAAATTAATACATATACTACAGCATAAGGCGTAGACTTAAAGTTTGATCTGTATTCAATATCATGTCTGTTGGAAAATTGTATTAATTTATATTTTATTCCGCTGAGCGTAAAAGTTTAAGTTATATGCGTCCACTGCTGGTCACAGGTCTTTAATTTCTGAGAGGGTTTTAGGGCAAGGAAATGTCCGCCACACTGCCCTAATGCGTGTTGACGAACTTTACATGTGTTCGAAATATTTTTTTTCTTATTTCTGAAACATGCAGGTTTCCTTACGATGTTTTCCTTCATCGCCGAGCACGTGGTAAATTAGCAGTTAAAATTGCAATTAACAATTCATTTGTGCCGGCGGGGATCGAATCCGGGTTGCTCGCGTACTGTAAAACTTACAGCGAGCGCTAACCATCTGAGCTACCCCTGCTCTCTGCTTAGCGTATTGCGCTGGAATTCAATCTGCAATAGCATCGGGTCAAAATAGATTTTCACGGTATGCTGCGAATGTTATTTGCGAATGGGACGAGTATATAAACCAAAGATAGCGGTATTTAATAAGCTCGTACCCTTAGTAATGTTTAACGTAATGTCTAAAAATGTTATCAATCATTGTTGCGTAGTTTCTACTTACGAATTTTTTTTGCGCCCAGAAGTAATAGAAAGGGCTACCCTTCGGAAAACGAGGAAGGGAGGTGGTGAATGCTCTAAGCATACCACGACAGCCGGCTCTCGTGGTTATGTGGGAATCACTGCGACTAACCTAACTTAACCTAAGTGCTTACCCATTAAACACCACCTGTGAGACTGGCATTGGCTTATGAGGCCTTTCTGCCGAATTGGAAGCGACACTCTTTAGGGAAAAGGGGGCGCAGACTTACGAATCTAATAAAAAGTACAAACTGACTTTAAAAAGTAACAACTAGAATGTGGTCAAAATAGTTACGTTTAAAATCAACATCTCCTATTTTACAAACCTTAGTTATGCTAACTTTAAATTTATAACGGTCCACCGCTAAAGTAACCTGTAAAAGAATATTTAAATTTGTTCAGTCGTTTCTGAGAAATTAGTGAACGTACATAAAGAACATACGTTTCGAATAAAAGAAATGGAGACATCTCGTTATTTTTTATCTCGGATAGTAATTGTATATTTAACTTTTTGATATTCCAATATTTTTAACTATTAAACATTATTATATTAATATAGTGATTTATCTTTTAGTTTAATTTGTTATTTAGATTTTTGGCAAGGAATATTTAATTACCTAACAGTCATACTTTTATTTTTTATTTTGTAAGTAATTGACGTATTTTAAAACATTGTTTTGCTTATTTTTAATTTAAAAATTATTAGAATTGTATAATTCTTCAACATTCAACTATTGCTAGATTCAGTTTTGACAAGTAGTAGGAAAGGGATTCCTCTAGGGAAGATACCTCTAGGGGGATCCTATGTGGCAATCTATGGGGAAGGCGTATTTCAGCAGTCCACTGCTGAAATACGCCTTCCCCATAGATTTCTGAAATGATTCTGAAATGTTGTTAATGATAATGATGATAATAAGATTTATAAAGGTACAAAAAAGTTAAGAAATACTGCAACGTCACCTTAAGGGGGCGATTTTGGAAATTTTTCTACGCTCCCCCTCCCCCTAGTGAGATGTCGTGAGATATAGCCATACCACCATCTCCCCTTCAAATCTCACGTGAGATTTTCAAAAATGCGTATTTTGTAGTGTAAATTTGTTAATGTGTGCTTATTTGCGTTGGGTTTATATAAAAATAAATAATTTGCTTAATTATTTTAATATAATATGTGGAGTTCACAAAACCGCGATAAATATTATTGTGTAGGATTCAGCCATATTTTTCTTAATTTAATACAATTTACTCGAAATTTAACACTATTTCCTGCGGAAAAAAATTACGTCATCTCCTTCTCCCTCACGTGAGATTGGATGAGATTGGGCTCGATCCCGTCTCCTCACCCCCCACCTAAACACCTCATGTAATTAATGGACGTCCCCTAAAGTGCTGCGGGCTGAAATACATATACATACATACCAACTAAAAATATTACAAAAAAAGAACTTCAACTTTGAAAGCAACTAACTATCTATGGCATCTAAAAAAATAGTTTAAGAATATAACTACCAGTAAATAGATAATATGTTTATGTATCGCCACGTTTGTGTAGGCGATCATAAAATTTATAGATATTACATTTTTTCCCTCGGTTTTATGTTTGGGTTGGATTAGGGTATAAGTCGTTTACTGAAGTGCCGATGTTTATAACCGTCCCAGTATCCCTAAGAAAATTGCAAAATTAAACTCTTTCTTTGTTGAATATAACAATGATTTTTATAACAAAGATCTCATTATATAAAAAAATTGTGGGTGTCGTAAGAGACGACACAGGCAAACAAACATGAGCTGGGCATTCGCATCTTCCTGATAACCAATAACGTTACAGCCTATTAATGTCCACTGCTGAACGTAAGTCTCCCCATTGATTTACTTACTTATCGTCACGCACAATCCCTGACGGGGTAGCCAGAGAGAACAGATCGCCAAGTGTCACGATCCTTACATACCTCTTTCGCTTCTTTCAGATTCATTATCTTCTTCATACATGCACGTCTAGGTATCCGAGTACTCTTGACCCTCCCCTCTTCGAGCAATTTGCTCACATGGTCTTCGAAAGTTAGTCTCGGTCTACCTCGACACCTTTTAATATTAACTTTCGCGCTATATATTTTCTTCACCATTCGGTCTTCACTCATTCTCTCAACGTGCCCAAACCATCGAAGCACGCCCTTATCAATTTTTGTGATAAGGTCATCTTTCAAACCTGCCATATTGCGAATCTCTTCGTTTCGCTTTCGGTCAGCCATGGTGACGCCGCACATTTTACGAAGAGATCGCATCTCCACTGCATTCAACTTGCTTTTATGCTTCTTCTGGCATACCCAGGTTTCGCTGCCATATAACAAAGTCGGTACCAACACTGCGTTATGTATTGCAAGACGTGCACTCTTCACTACGCCTTGCCTTTTGACTAACGCAGTCAGGGCACCATTTACTTTGTTCCCGGCAGCGACACGCCTGTCCACATCTAAATCACATCTTCCATCCCGGCTAAATGCACTCCCCAAGTATACAATTTCATTTACCTGTTCTAGACATTCCTGATTTACCCATATTTCACACTTCGTTCTCTCTTCGTCCCTTTCAAATACCAGAACCTTAGTTTTATTAGCATTCAAGCGGAGACCTTTAATTTCACATTCCTCTTTCATACACGTGACTAATGCCTGCAGTTCTGCCTCTGATGGTGCAATAAGCACTGCATCATCAGCATACAGCAGACAATTTACTTTAATGTCACCCAATTTCACACCCAAACAGCTATCTTTCAGCTTCTGTAAACAGCTGTCGAGATACAGTATGAACAGCCAGGAAGACATGACACAACCCTGTTTTACGCCCGTTTGGACGCTAAACATGGGTGACAGGTCATGCCGCACACAGGCTTTACAGTCACAGTAAAGTGACTGCACAGCCCTTAGCAATCGACCATCCACACCATACCCCGGCAACAGTTCCCACATTTTCTTCCTTACAACCTTATCAAATGCTTTCTCAAGATCCACAAAAGCACAGAAAATCTTCTGGTTAGCAGCCAGAAGCTTCTCCGTGATCATGCGTAGAGAAAACATTTGAACCGTGCATCCTCTTCCAGGTCTAAATCCGCATTGTGCCTCCCATAGAAATCTTTCCGATTTCTCTTGCATCCTACGTGTCAAAACCTTCGAGTAAACTTTACTTGCTAAACTGGTCAAGCTGATCGCCCGATAGCACCCGCAGTCAAAATGTGAACCTTTACCTTTATATAAAGGCACAATGACTGCGGATCGCCAATCATCCGGGACATCCCCCGTCCACCAGCACAAATTGCACAGCAGATGAAAGCTGTCCCAGACGCGAGGCCCACCATACTTGACCATTTCAGCAGTAACTCTGTCTAGTCCCGCAGCCTTACCACATTTCAAACTTCGAATCGCACGTTCAATCTCTTTCATACTGATGACCTCAGTGTCATCGAGGTCCGGGTCTTGCGTACTAGTCTCGACGTCATCCCCGGATCCCTCACTAAGATCATCACACGCATACATTTCTCTATAAAATTCGCTCCATCGCTGCATGACGTCCGATTTTTCTGAGAGGACGTCATTAGTTCTCGAAAGCACTTTGTTCATTCTTAAGGCCTTCGCACCACTTCGGGTCCTTCCAACCTCTTTCCAGAAGAGTTTGGAGTTCTCCTTAAAGTTGTGCGACAACCTTTCGTCCGCTTCCATTCTACACCTTTCACGCACTTCCTCAATCAATGCTTTCGTGTGAACTTTCTGCAGCTTATATCTTTCTTTCATCTTCTCTCTCATACCCTTATCATTACTAGAGGCCAAGTAGTCTAACCATGCTTTCTTCTTCTTCTTTACAGCTTCTTTCACTTCATCATTCCACCATGCATCTCTTCTTTTACTACTGCCTCTTTTAATCGTTCCACACACTTCTTCCGCTGCACTTACCATTCCATCCCTAAGGTTCTGCCATGTTCTTTCAACACATTCTTTCCTGACATCGATGTTGTCAAGCTTTTCGGCTACCCTCGCATGATATTTGTCCCTAGTATCCGCTTCCTGAAGCTTCCAGCTTCGGATGCGACAGACCGACTGTGGTTCTGTTACTGCCGTCCGGTAGCGCCAACCCGCGAACAGACCCCTAAATCTAGTAATCACTAGATAGTGATCCGTTCCCAGGTCAGCACCCCTGAACACTCGCATATCCATCACCTGTTTTCGCAGTCGGTCATCCACCAGGAACAAATCGATCACACTTCTCTCATTCTTACTTTCTCTAGTATACATATGGATCTTCTTGTGATTAAACATAGTGTTTGTCACAAGAAGACCCTTTTCCTTGCATACCGCCAGTATAAGCTTGCCAGCATCATTAACCCTTTTATCGCCAAACTTTCCAAGCACCGACTCGAACCCTGGTCGAGCGGTACCAACCCATCCATTCAAATCACCACATACAACAATTCTTTTGTTTCCCCTAGCCAAATCTAGAACTTCTCTTACATTCTCCCAAAACTCCTCCAGCTCAGCCCTGGACGACGAAGCTACCGGCGCATAAACAGCCAAAAGGAATAACTTCGTCAGTCCCAATTTAAAGCGAACCCAGAGAAGTCTTGAGTTCACAACCTTATATTCAGTCATAACATCGACCAACCGAGACGACAGCAGCACCCCCACTCCCTGGCGGGCGCTCTCGCTCTCTGGGACTCCGGACCATAGAGCTAACGCCCTGCCAGGGAGCTCTTCAGTACCACTGCCCTTCCGTTTGGTCTCCGACATACACACGACATCTAATTCTCTTTCTTTCATTATTTCGATCAACTCATTCGTCTTATCTCTCATGCCTCCTCTAACATTCCACGTGCCAACTCTGCACTCTGTCCTCCACCTTCCGCCGTGTCGGGCTGTGCGTGACGGGTGGCGGTCCCCATCGCCGCTTTGCGCGCTGCATTTCACACCAACGGAGACGAGCTGGTGTGCGTCGCCTTGGGGGGACGCCCTAATCCTCGTTGACATGGGTGCGCAGCTAAGTAGAATTGCAGCCCTGAAAAGGGCTGGCAGGGGTCGCGACGAGCACGCTTCTACAGTGACCCCCCCTTGATAACACTCAATATGATACTTTTTATGTGGTAGAGCCATTCTGCAGCTATATTAATAGTATAGTTGTAGCACGAATGGGTCGGCTCGACCGGGGAAGGACCACGCTCTCACAGAATTTCAGCGTAAAATATCAGCTTAACACTGCTGTGTTTTGTATGGTGAGTGTAGAGAACCGGAGACACTTTACTGGAAAACAAGCATTTCATCTTGGTCCTCACGGGTGATAACGCATCTGCATTTTGATTCACAAACGAGGATAAATGTGGATGTCTATGGGCCACAGCAACCGCTTACCATCAGGTGAACTGTGTGCTCGTTTGCCACCCTATCCTATAAAACAAATGCGATTGTCAACTGTGGCAAAGCGTGGTAACTATGGCAAAATCCTCTTTCAATTATCATTATAGCCTAAAGAAACTGTGATGGTCATGGATAATAAGTTTATTGGGATGTAATTGTGAACCACATTGAACAACGTCACGTGTTGTATCCTGGTGTTTAACGGACGAGTCGAGACGACTAATAGCGGAGAATCAAAATTACACAATTTGTCGATGGGGAGCAGAAGTCTGCTGGTCAAGCGAAGTGCGTATAATTAAATCGTCCAAGAAATGCGTGTCTTGAATAAGACTACATAATAGGCTGTAACAATAACTAAAAAAAAATTAAATTTTAAATGTGTTCTTATAGTAGACACAAATCCCCGCCCGCCAAGGAATATACGCGTATTCCCGGTCTATTTTGACTGGCTCCTTGGTTTAGTGGTCGTAAGCGCGACTGCTGTGTCTCAAAAAGTGGTCCCGGGTTTGAATCTCGGGACCTAATAACAATAACAACCTAATAACTGATTATTAGGTTTTTCTGATAAAAAATCCTTAGTAGCAGCCTGAAATGCCTTGGCAAGCGCAAAGTCCTTCAGTTAATCTCTCTCTCTCTCTCTCTGTCTATTGTGTCGCATTTCCGTACCATCAGACTATGAGAGTGAGAGAATAGAGAGTATGTACCTGTACACTATAACCTAGTCTTGCAGATGGCTAGTCTTCGTTGAGACTGGCCGCTGTGATCGAAATTTAAATTTGGAGTGAAAATGTAAAAACTTCGTCAGTTTTTGTTCGAAAATTGTCGCGGCACTTTTTAGACGTTTTTTTAAACAAATACCCGGTCCAATAGAGATACTGTGCCTAAATAACCTTGGAAACTTGGAATAAATACCTCGAGCAATGGACGTGTAAGAACAGCCAATGATTGGATCGCGTTCAAACATTTGCTTTGCAATTGTTCCCATTTTACAATCCACACTCAATTTCGATTACGGCCGGCAAATGTTGATCGCTTTACAATTTGCAACAATGTTTGTTACTTTATAGGTTTGTTTGAGTAAACTTTTGATATGACTGACTTTGAGATGACTTTTAATTCAAAACTTTTTTTTAGCTACAATTTATATTTTGTGTAATTGGATTGCATCTTAGATCATATTTTTCTAGTTTTCTTTCTACTCTTTTGCTTTATTTTTGCCGCCAAATTCTGTATTTTGGTCTAATGAGTCGATCCCTTACAGCATGACCAAAAAGCACCAGCACCACGCAAAACAAATTTATATCCCAATTTCGTCTCGCGATAATCAAGAGTCATTTAACTTAAATTAATAAACTCGTCATTTATACAAATACATGAGGCAAGTACCGATTCACTCACTAACTCACTGGCTCATCCACGCCCATCCCAAACCCTTGAACGTAAAAAGCCAAAATTATCCTCAGAGATCCCATCACTCTCACTGAATCATCCACGCCCAGCCCAAACCCTTGGACATAGAAAGCTGAAATTGTATACAGAGGTTTCCTTTACCACGTATACTTGAAATAAGGAAGGATCTTCCGAAATTCCCACGGGAGTGGGAAAATTGTGTTATTTTAATAAAGTACGCTTAAAATAACATTTACAAAGATACCTTGAGTCAACAACGAGATTTAATAATATCTTCATCGTTTCTTCATCATCATCATCACCTGTAGACACATGGAAATAAACCACCGTGTTAATAGTTAGCTATGATAAATAAAAGTAGTGAATGAGTCATAAATTAAGTCGTTTCAATGCAATATTATTACCTTTATAGTTAGCCTAAAACCATTTTGTGTTGAGAAAAGAATTCATAATAGCTTCACGTGCAACATTCTTATAAAGGGTTTTCTTATGTATTCTAACATAAAATATAACACACGGATGTAATATCAAACTTTATAGCCCGGGTAACAATCCAATCTCAGAGTAATTGTCCAAACTTTACCACGTAATTGGCCGTAAAATAACCACATATGCGTGCGTTCTAAAATTTCATATACAATAACGTATCCTGCATCCATAATACTAATATCTATATTGTGAAATATACATGATGCTTTTGAATAAAAGTTTTCCGTAAAGCACACTTATCTAAAGCTTTATATTCTAAGGCTATTGATAGTAACAAAATTAAGAAAACCTTTTTTATGGTCAATTATTTTGACGAACACTTCATTTTTAATAGAAAAAGGGTGACAGTTGAGCACACAGTCCACGTGATGTTAACTGGATGCTGTGGATCACAGACACCTCACCTCCGGTTCTCTTCACTCATCATACGGAACACATTAGCATTAAGTATGTATTTATTAGGTAACGTAAGGTTCAACATGTTGCGCGTTACGTTAAGCGACGGCGCAGAACTTTTGCTTAGCATATTTACATGTGGAACGGAGACAAACAACAGACGAGCATCATGTTGCGCGTCAACTGTTGCTTATTGGATACATAGCTTAACAATTGAAGTGACAGGCATACATTACTAAAGTGTAACAGGTATTTGCTAAAAGAAAATATTTTATTGACACTTAAACACTTGGACGAAAGACACCAGAAATAATCGAAAATCGTATGTATCATGCGATTCCATCGAGGTCTGGACTGTACGCGGGACGGGTCATAAGTTCTATCTTTTCAGAAGACAACAACGATTTTGTCTTGTTTGCGGTTTGTAGCGAAGCATTGTCATGGTGCAATAGGATGTGATTTCTTCACTAACTTTTTCAAAGACAATGGGCAAACAAATGGTGGTATAGCACTTTGCATAAAATCTGTTTTGCTCACCTATTGGGATCGTGCAGACAGCAACCGTCTGGGAGAAAAAAAAACGTTATCATATTTTGCCCACGCTTCTTGGCTGTCTCAATTTTGTTGGTTTGTTATGGTCTTCGAATATCCCTAAGGAGACTATTACTTTATTGCTGGAATGTAACAATATATCCATGTTGCATCTCCAGCCACAATTTCATATACATCATTTAAAACGGTCCTGTCACAACACTTACAACATGTTTTACACCAATCAAGTCAAGCCCGTTTTTGTTGTGGAGTAAATTCATGAAGAATCCAGCGGCAAAAAAGTTTTCTAACGTTTAAATGGTGATGTAATTATGTTTGAATTTTGGTTCACACTAATACCTGAGTATCCTCGAATCTCCTCATAGGTGATGTGACGGTTTTCTTCACTTAGTCGCCTGGCAGTAGTTATATTTTCCTCAGTGATCACAGTTGCGGGTCGACCTTAACGAATTTTATCATATAGAGAAACAAAGTTACGATCAATTTCTGCGTATCAGTGCCTTATGGTGCTAATATGAGGTGCTTCCCTCCCAATTGCGTTTTGAAGACGAGCAGTACAATCTTGCGGAGAGATTAAACTTTTAAAATGTTAAAGGAACTGTCGCTCTAAAATCTGTTCGCGTTAATTTAGTTTTTGCTACAGGAACGAAATTCATCTTGTGATAAAAAACAATTGATACGCGACTTTCCGCTAAAAATTGTTTTATAATCATTATTTAAGTTTTCATGTTTTTAAAAAAATCTTTAAACTTATCTCCAAGTGTACTACTCAGTGTAAATAACTAGCATTAAAATGCATAGTTTCATTTTCTTTAACAGACAGATTTTGTCCCACGTAATTACGCTCAAATTAACGTAGTTTATGCATGCATAAATCTTAAAGTTTTGTAATTAAATGTTTGCAGTAAATAAAATTCATGCGCTATTACAAGGAACTATAAAACATGTCTGTAAATATAATTTAAGAGTATTTCATCATCATCATCATTACAGCCCTTCACAAGTCCACTGCTGAACATAGGCCTCCCCCAAAGAATGCCACAAAGCACGGTCCTGAGCCACCTGCGTCCATCGACTTCCTGCATGTCTTACCAGGTCGTCACTCCATCTTGTGGGGGGACGCCCTACACTTCGCCTACCGGTACGAGGCTGCCACTCGAGAACCTTTCTTCCCCATCGGTTGTCGGTTCTTCGAGCTATATGGCCGGCCCACTGCCACTTCAGCTTACTAATCCGTTGGGCTATGTCGGTTACTCTGGTTCTACTGCGGATATCCTCATTCCTAAGTTTATCACGCAGTGAAACTCCGAGCATAGCCCTCTCCATAGCTCGCTGAGCGACCTTGAGCTTCCTCATACGGCCAGCAGTGAAGGACCACGTCTCAGTTCCGTAAGTCATCACTGGCAACACGCACTGGTTGTACAATTTTGTTTTAAGGTTTTGAGGTATTTCTGACGAGAAGATGTGTCGTAGCTTCCCGAACGCTGCCCAGCCGAGTTGAATCCGTCGATTGACCTCTCGGTCGAAGTTGGACTTACCTAGTCGGACTATTTGTCCCAGGTAAACATACTCGTCAACAACTTCGAGCTTAGTGCTCCCAACAACTACCGGCATAGGTGTGACATGGACATTAAACATAATCTTTGTTTTGTCCATGTTCATCTTAAGACCTATCCGTTGGGAGACACTATTGAGGTCATTGAGCATAGTGCTTAGTTCCTCCAGCGATTCTGCCATGAGGACTATATCGTCGGCAAATCGAAGGTGAGTGATGTACTCGCCATTGATGTTAATTCCGTATCCTTTCCAGTCCAGAAGCTTGAAAACGTCTTCCAATGCAGCGGTGAAGAGTTTCGGGGATATAACGTCACCCTGTCTTACACCTCTCTGCAATTGGATAGGTTTCGTACTCTGGTTCTGTACTCGGATAGCCATCGTAGCTCTACTGTACAAACACTTCAGCACTTCGATATACCGACAGTCAACTTGGCACCGCTGAAGGGACTGCAGCACCGCCCAAATTTCGACGGAATCAAAGGCTTTCTCATAGTCCACATACGCCAGACATAGTGGCAAATTGTACTCTTCGGACTTCTGTACAATTTGCCGTAGGGTATGTATGTGGTCTATGGTGCTAAAGCCCTTTCGGAAACCGGCTTGTTCGGGAGGCTGGAAGTCGTCAAGTCTGCGCGCGAGACGATTCGTAATGACTCTCGAAAACAGCACATAGACGCGGCTCAGAAGGGAAATCGGTCTGTAGTTCTTCAAGAGAGCGTTGTCACCTTTCTTGAAGAACAAGACCACCGCACTTCTGCTCCACGCCTCCGGTGTAATGCCACCATGGAGGACGGAATTAAAGAGCCTCTGAAGGACTTCAAGTACCGGTCTTCCACCCGCAGAAGCTCCGCTGTAATTCCATCCTCGCCTGGGGCCTTGCCGTTTTTAAGGTCCTGGAGAGCCATTCTAATCTCGCTCAGACTGACGTCCGGGATATCTTCGGAATAGTGTCGAATAAGACTCGCTCTTGGATCGTTACTCCCACTTGCGTGTGGCTCCAACGATGACGTGTACAGCTGCCCATAGAACCTCTCAATCTCACTCAAAATCTCAGGTGCCCCGGAAACGATGCTTCCACATTCGGTCTTCAGCCTTGACAGTTGGCTCTTTCTGGCAGACAGATCTCTGGCAAAGACTTTGGAGCCTTGGTTCCGCTCGATCGCTTCTTCAATACGAGCTGTATTGAAGTTGCGTAAGTCTCGCCGCATGCATTTAGAGATCTGTCTGTTCAGTTGCCTGTATGCTGTCAAATCTGTTGAAGAATGTAGCCTCATCTCCCGTCTAACAGCCATGAGATTAAGAGTGTGATCGGAGAGTTTTTGTGTTCTTCTGCGGCGGGTCTTGCAGAACTTAGCTCCGACCGCATGGACAGTTTCCACGAGCTTGTCATTCATATCGTCCACTTCATTGCAGTCTACTAGGCACTGAAAACGGTTTTGTAACTCGAGCTGAAAGGTTTCGGGACTTTGGATTAGAGCACGAGGGGGACGGAGCGTTGACTTCATCAGACGAGACCTCTCCAACTTAACATTTAGGTTCAGTGTGCCTCTAACCATTCGGTGATCGCTGCCGGTTTTCACCCTCGCGATCACTGAGACATCACTGAACAGTTGTCGTCTGGTCGTCATAATGAAGTAAATAGTGTATCATTTTTTGTCGAACCGTCGGGGCTCGACCAGGTCCACTTCCTGTGGGGCCGCTTCTGGAAGAAAGAGTTCATCATAAAGAGTCCCTCTTTCTCCATGAAGTCGGCCAGCTGCTGGCCCCTTGGGTTCCGTTGCCCTATTCCAAATTTCCCTACTTTCAGCTCACCGTTCTCTCTTGTGCCTAGTTTTGCATTGAAGTCTCCCATTAACATCGTATATTGGGTTTTGGAGGAATGCATGGCTCTAGAGATATCCTCATACATTTCCTCCACCTCCTCATCGGGGTGTGCCGAGGTTGGTGCGTAAACCTGTATGACCTTCAGCGAATACCGTTTGGTGATTCTGAGTAAAAGGTACGCAACCCTCGTCGACACACTCCCGATCTTTACAACGTTGTTAACGAGAGACTTGTGGACGATAAATCCGACACCTCCTTGGGACAGATGGTCGCCCTCCCGGTGATAGAGCAAGTTGCCGGATTCGAGGATTACCGTGTCCTCCCCCTCTCTTCGGACTTCGGATAATCCTATAATATGCCAGCGCAACTTGTCTATCTCTTCTTCCAGCTCCACGATCTTCTCGTCAGTCCTCAGGGTGCGTGCGTTGTACGTTGCCAGGTCGAGTCGTCGTAGGTGGCAACCGAACCTCCACCGGAGATTCTTAGCACCCCCTGCCCCGCCGTTACCATGGTCGCCACCGTAGCCAGGAATAGCGGGGCCGCCGGGGACTGGGGGCCGTTTCTTTGTCACTCTCATCATTGGGGGGTATTTGCCATAGTTGCCACGCTTGGCGAGCGGGTTGGCAACCGCAGTTTTTTTATTGTACTTTCGGCTATTATCAGGAAGATGCTGCTGCCCATCTCCCGCCTGTTTCCCTTTGTCGCCTTTTACGACACCCACGGGAGGATATGGGGTAGTGGATATTCTTGACCGCCACTACACGGCAGTGTATTTATAAATACTCTAATACTACAAAAACAAAAGCAGATTAAATAAACATTAAAAAATTGTGAACGCCACTATTTATTTGCAAAAATCATCGACATTGTGCACGTGATTGTATATAGATTCTCATTTGTTATTTTTAAAGTAAATAGTTTAAGGGCTAATTATAAATCATCAGATAAAAGTTATATATAGATAAAAATACAACTAAATCAAATTATAAATTACTACATATATTTTTTTTAAAGAATAAAGAGTTCAATTGTTTCACTTTAATGTTCAGTGAGATTATAATTTATTTGATGAATCACTTTTATCTGACGATTGAAAAATTTGTCAGATTACGCATTTTCATAGAATGAAATACAACATAAACGAATTAAAAGTTACAGTTGTATGAATAAAATACGTCAATTTTTTGACAATAATATTCAGTCATGTTATAATTTATTTGGTGGAATAACTTTTATCTGACAATTGAAAAAATTTGCATAAAAAAAGTTAAAAAGTTATAACCTATATATGACCCACTGTTGGGCACAGGCCTCCCCTAATTTCTGCGAGGGTTTTAGGACAAGGAATTTTCCGCCGCGTTGCTCCAATGCGTGTTGGCAAACTTCACATGACTTCGAATTTCTTTTCTTTATTTCTCAAACATGCTGATTTTCTTCACCGCCGAGCACTTGGTACATCAGCACTTAAAATTGCAATTAACAATTTCATCGGAACCCGGGTTGCTCGAGTACTGTGAAATTTGCAGCGATCGCTAACCACCTGAGCTACCACGTTTTTGAAATTTGTATATAACATTCCATATGTATGTATTGTGTGTACTTAAGTATATATGTGTATGTATGTGTGTATATGTATATTTATATGTATATGACGGAGCGTCTATAAAATATCACTTGGATGGAGGTGGAAATGAGGGTATAACGAGAAACCCCCACTTGTTTGTGCAGTATAAAGTCCACTGTAGGTGCCGTGCGCGAGAGATTCCGCTTTAGTAATTCTATGAGTGTAGCCTTTCTACTAGTGCTACGATAGTGTCGTGGTTCTGTTCGTGGTTGTAATTCTTCTAGTGCAGACAATAAGGAGTAGTGTTGCTGAGAGGCTGCCCTGTGTAACACTGAGATAAGTAGTGTTGCTGTTGGTTTGCATATTTTGGTGTGATCATGTAATTACGTAACTCACGTCACACTGGTGTGTGATTGTGGCAGAGACGTGTTACGGTGGTCGAACTGTAGTTGCTCTATACTTAAAATATAGTGCGTTTACGCTGTCTTACTACTGATAATGATTAACTGCGTGAGCAAGAGAGCAAGTTGAACATCTACTCTCACACTTTTACTATTTTTAACAATTAACGCTATCCTGATGTATTTACGAGATTAAAATTGCGATCCTCTATTGAATTTATCGACATATATATGTATATATAATATTTTTTATTTTTTTTAGCCCTTTCTATTTTGATTACTGCTGCACCGCCTCTTGTTTGTCTATCTCTGTTTGCCCTAATGGTTGACTGGGAGAGAATGCCCTATGGCATTAAGTCCGCCATATGTACAACTTTGTGCATGAAAGTTTAAATAAGTGAATAAATATTATGTATGGTATGTCTTTGTCCAGTAGGTGGTAACTAACCCTCGGCCAGGCCTCTTACTAGTAGAGGACTAATATGTAGTTTTGCTTGTTTAGCACTACCCAGGGGATACGTTTAGGGAATCAGGATTCAAGTAATCCCTATGGTCGCGAGCAACTTCATCCCCTTTGCACTTTTTTAAGTAATACAGACTTTGGCTAAAATTTCTGCCGTCGCCATTTTTTAATGATCATTCAGGCTTCTTATATTTAATTTGGCCTTAAATTTGGAATATTTTTTTTATAGAAGAGGGGTAAGTGACTACCGCCGCCCATGAACAACTGTAATACCAGGGGCATTGCAGATGCGTTATCGTTCTTTTAAAAAGGAGTAGGCTCTTTCTTGAAGGTCCTGAAGTTGTATTGGTCCGGAAAAATCGCTGGTGATAATCGATTCCACAAGGAAGTTGTACTAGGAAGAAAACATCTTCTAAATCGCACAGTGGTGGACCGCCAATCATCCAGATGGTATGGATGGTATCGTAAGTTTTGATGCGATGTGCGTTGGTGAAATTGAGCGGCTGGAATTAGTAATAATAATTCCTCAGAGCACTCCCCGTGGTAGATACGATAAAATACGAAAAGAGATGCAACATCTCTTCGCAACGCCAGTGATTCGAGCCGATCGGAAAGGACTCGGTCGTCGACGATTCGCGGAGCTCTGTGCAGACTCCCTAAAAATATATAATCTCTTCATTGTCCCAAATTTAACGTCATTTTCCCTTTTCTGGGGCTGACGGCACTGTAACGCCTACGTCGCGGGGCTTTCCTACCAGCCTTCTATCCTGCCTTGTCCTGCGTGGTGTCACCTATGCGCAAACTCGAGCACCAGCCCGTAGTTCATCACATCGCTGACGAGATCCAAGTAGTAGATTGGTCCCTAAACCGGACGAACTAGTCCATCCATCATTTTCACTCTTAGGTCGTCATACAGAGGACATTCTCATAGAACATGGTGCACATCCTCCTCTGGCATACCGCACTCACACATACTAATTTCACACAGTTTCATGTCGCTCAGTCTCTTCCGAAATAATCCATGTCCAGTGAGAATCTGAGAGGTTTGGTAGCCTGATGAGACCCAGGTATACCTGAGTCTCAACGCCACGTCCGGGAAAAATCGATGTAACTCACGTCCTTTTGTGTCACTCATCCATCGATCTTGCCACATCAGTCCAGATTTCGCGCTTCCGTCTGCTCAACTCCTCTTTGGGCGCGGTAAAACGTACTATACCCATCCTACCAGCACGGATGACCTCCAGGTCAACAGGGAGAACGTCTACCAGCACCTGTAAGGCCGCCGTGCTAGTGGATCGGTACGCAGTGGTCAACAATACAATACAGTGCAATACACGCAGCGCTGTTACTGTAGACCGCCCCGGAGAAAATCCGTGCTGGTACTCGGATATCCTGCGGCTAATCACGGGAGCACATCTTAAAATTACACGTTTCAATAATTTTCCCAAAACAGGAGCGTTATTGGACATTTGAACTGGACAAAACTCGGATGTTGCAATGCAAACTTAGGCGTGCTTGGCAGAATAAAAGGCGTCTCGGGAGTAGGTCTGAGGAGTTAGCCAGGATGGCTTTTCATAGTGTGCATACGAGATATAGGAAGATGATGGTGGAGACGCAGCGGTCGCACTACAGGAAGGTTGCCAGGCTGGCCAGCGGCAGGGTACGTCCGCCTGCAAATGTGATCAATGGGATCGCCTTTGCGGGTGGATACCCGGACGGTCTGGAAGCGGCGATGCACAAATTAATGTCTGCGCTCTGTCAGGATGACAGCACTGACTGTGACTCGCCTTACCACCGGCAGGTTCATCTGCTGGCGGCTTTCATGCCGTCGGGTGGAGCTGCACCTCCAATTGCGGTTGGGGACCTGGGTGGTATAGTCAAGGCCTTGCCCAACACGGTTCCGGGACTCGATGGAGTGATTGCGAGAATCGTGTGGAATGTGTGGATTGCGGCTCATTCATACCCCCTCGACCCCCTAGAGTGACGCTCCCCTAGGCGTTCCTCCGCAGAGCGGATTACGACCCCTGAGAACTTCTCAGACAGAAGCGCCGCGTGTTTTTCCACGTGCAACCATCCCATACAGAGATGAGAACAACGCACCACCTCCCATGGCCCCACCAACCTTGCGGTTATACGGGCCGAATCACGAGAGATGCACGCGGTACTTGCTCAGGGCTCTTTCCCGCGTGCACTTTCTTGACTCTCTACAAGTTATTTAATCTACTCCTTGTCCCAGTTTGTCATTTTCCCCCCACTTGGGGTTAACGGCACTATTACGCCTACGCCGTCAGGCCTTTCTGTTTTCCATTATTTTTCGGTCATGCCACCTGTGCGCAAACTCGCGCAACAGCCCGTAGTTCAGCCCCTCGCTCTAGTAGTAAATCGGTCCTTCAATCGTACGAACTAATCCATCCATCATTTTCGCTCTTAGGTCGTCATACAGAGGACATTCCCATAGAACATAGTGAAGGTCCTCCTCTACGCACCACACTCACATATACTTATTTCACACAGTCGCATTTCACTCAGTCTCTTCCGAAACCATCCATGTACGGTTAGAATCTGGGAGATTTGATAGTCTGGTGAGACCTAGGTATACCTGAGTCGCAACGCCTCTTCCGGGAAGAACCGATAGAACTCGCGTCCTTTTGATTCATTCGTCCATCGATGCTGCCAAACACCGATCACCTCAGTCAAATTTCGCGCCTCCGTCTGCTCAACTCCTCTTTGGGCGCGGTCAAACGTGCTATACCCATCCTACTAGCACGGATGACCTCCAGGTCAGAAGGGAGAACGCCAGCCAGTACCGGTAAGGCCGCCGTACTGGTGGATCGATACGCTTTATTCAGCAATATAAGGGCTGATCGCTGCGATCTCAGCAGTACGCTGCGAACTGTGTACATGTTCGCACGCTCGTACCAGCACTCCGCCGCGTACATGAGCGTGGATACAAACACTCTTCTATATATTATTTTTAGGCTCGGTATCGGACACCCCATGATGATGTCGATACGCAAGTCATCTTGGCGAATGCCTTGGTCGCTCTTTCAGAAATATCAACAATTAACAGACAATTAACAGAGATGGGAACAGTATTCCATGTGAGACCGAACCTGTGCCTTGTAAAGTTGCAGGCGGCGTGTCGGCATGAAATACTCTCCCGCTCTGTTGAGTACGCCAAGCTTTTTAGAGGCCAATTTGGCTTTCTCTTCCAAGTGACCACGAAACTGCACGTCACTCGATATGTCGACACCGAGGATTCTGATACTGGCTGAGGTAACAAGAGGAGTGCCTTGAAACTGAGGAGGTACGACAAAGGGCTGATGATTAAACTGGACTAAATTTAGTCGCCTCCAATCCGACACAAGTTTGTTGCGGTACTTGGTGATATTTTCCCGAGAAATATTGGCACGGCCGGTATATAGAGCATCACCAGTGCTGTCATCCGCATAGCAATGAATGTTACCGGCTTGCAACATATAATTGATATGCAGAAGAAACAGCGTTGTTGATAACACGCAGCCTTGTGAAACACCAGCGTTCATAGGCTTATAATCAGAGCATGCACCGTCTACTACGACCTTGATGCTCCGATCAGCCAGAAAACTGGTGATCAATTGCATAATTTCTCGGGAAGCCCATAGGAAGGGTGTTCCGAAAGAAACGCTTTGTGCCAAACCCGATCGAAGGCCTTCGCTATGTCCAAACTAACAGCCAATGCCTCGGACCTGGACTTGATCGCCTGCACCCATCTATGTGTTAGGTGAACAAGAAGATCACCAGCTAAGTAACCCCGACGGAAACCGTACTGGCGGTAACTAATCAGCTAGTGCTCCTCAAGGTACCGCATGAGCTGGCAGTTAATAATGGACTCAATTATTTTCGAGAACAAGGAGGTGATGGTAAGAGGCCTGTAGTTGGACGGATCAGGGCGGTTACCTATTTTAGGGGTCGGGTGCACGAAAGCTGTCTTCCATGAATTTGTGACAATGGTTAGGGAGTAGAAGTACCGGAAAAGACGCGTTACAACCGGTGCCAACTCTGGAGCGCACGTCCTTAGCACAATTGGCGGGATTCCGTCAGGCCCACTCGACTTTTGTATGTTCAAGGAGAGGAGTGCTTTGCGTACTGAACGCTGTGTGAATTGCACATCAGGCATAGAGCACTCACACTGCGTGATGGTCGGCGGAGTGTTGCACGAGTCATCGAGAGTCGAGTTGGATGCAAAAAGAGAGCCTTTTAGGCTCTCTTTTGCGGCGTGGGCCAGTGAGTCATCCTCCCTATGCAGAGATGCTAGTGATGGCTTTATTACAGAAATTCCATTGAACAGCCTTGGCGAGAGACCAGAATGCACGGGTTCCCGAAGGAAGGCGAACTAATTTTTGGCCAATTCTGCGAATGTGCTCATACTTTGCCTTGGCAATTACTCTTTTGAAGAACTTGGAGGCGAAGTTAACCTTCTGTTTAAGCATGCTGGTGTTTATATCCCGAGCCGCCGAAGCCTCTGCCTAGGTCTGATAACACTCCTGCTTACTGCGTAATGCAATCTTACAGGAGCGACCAAACAAAGGTCGAGATCTGCCTCCGATGTGTACCACAGATGATGGAATAAATAGTTCCATTCCCAGTAGCACCACATCAGTGACAGAGTCAGCAACAGGGCTGGGATCATCCAGAAAAAAGCAATTGGTCCTCATGGGTAGGATGCAAAGAAATACCGCATTCCTTCCCAATCCGTGGACCTGTAATGTCAAACACGGTGGCAGCCTGTAGAACGCAACTGCAAGGGGAGCGTGAGTGGCACCACATTCCGGATCAGACAATGGTCTGAAGAGCCGAGAGAGGCATTGACGGAAACTTGATATCCGCCTGGATGAGAGGTCAGTAGAAGGTCCAATAGGGAAGGTCCAAGAAATCTGTAGCCATTTGGACGTGGTTGATTAGTCGGTCTGTGTCGGCATCGGTATGGGACCTATACAGGCACCCGTAGACGCGGGGATGGTTGTTGCTGTATATGCGTAGCCAAAGGATGGACAGGCCCGTACCTTCAAGACTGCCTAGGCGTCGAGATATCCTCTCTGACGTGTACGCAAACTCCAGCCCCGGGCTTAAAGAAGTGTTCTAATTTGTACCCCGTATAGGACAGGTACGAAGTATCAGCCGGAGAGGATACCTGCGTCTCGGTCAAAAAGAGCAAGGTCGGCTTTGCCGTCTCTAGATGGTAGTGAACGGCCTTAAGGTTCAAGTCAAGTCCCCTGATGTTGCAGAAGTCCACGGATAGCGTGGCGTGGCAGGGGTCGCCATGGTTTTATCGCTTTGTTTGGAAGTTCGCAGGAAGAAGAGGGTAGCTTGACCGTGGATGCTCAGTGAGAGATTCTGCATTATCAGGGGTGCTGTTATCCTCTACCATTCTACTACCATGTTATGGGGTGGGGGGGGGGGGGCTTCGGCTAAATGCACTAACCAAGCGAAACGCAGAAGCAAAGCTTCTACTATTGGTTGGTATTCTGTGAGGTCGTGGTACTGCTCCGGTTCGAGCCGGTCCATCCATGCTACAGCAGAAGCTGCAGCGTGGCTCTACCACTGTAGAATATATCACAATAGTAAGTTATTTTACTATTTGTCACCTTCAAATCCCGTGCCGTGCTGTCCAGGCAGTGGACTCTGGACCTTATAGACGCATTTTGCATTAATGGCGGTAATGTAGGTTACTGAATGGACCGATTACACTGACGAAACTGTCCGACACGAATTGCCGATTAATGAGCCGACGTCAATGCCGTTCATTGCGGACAATTATGATCTGCATTTTATTATAAAATTGAAAGCGTGCATGCAACTTTAAATCGCTTTTTTATTTATTTATTTACATACAAAAAGATACAGAAACATAGGTACAGTGAATTTGTACAAAGGCACTCCTTATTCCGTAATATATTTAAATATCTTCCAGCTCACCCTCATACAGAAAAATAGATAAATAATTATGCCGCGTGGCTCTACCACTGTAAACATATAACCAATTTATTCTGTGATAAAACTTAAGTAACTAGTGCTTAGTAAGATAATTTAACTAGTGTTACAAATAGCCAGGATAGTTTTCGAATGATGAGATTTAATAAATTTTATTAATAAAATTTGTATTTTTGTTTAATTATTTAGTTAATGACATTTTATTTATATTTCAGCAATTATAATACTATTGGAATATTTTCTTTCCCATACTAGCCCTTATGATAAGTTAGGTAACAAATCCCAGTAATGTTACTTGTAAGTTACAACGTTCAAAAAACGTTCTTTCTGCGTTTCTGACTTGTACTCATACGTGTGCTCCTCGCGAAAGTCTCAACGAACTGAACGAAATTGGCCCAATTACGCTACACACGCGACAGCGGCAGGGCCAATCTAGGGAGCAAGGAAGGTCTTGCGCTCCTGCCGCCCTGCCGCAGGGCCGACTTAAAAATTGCCCCTGCTTGCCTGCACACATCACAATTACGGAGGCAATTAAGGGTCATCCCCACTCCTACACCCTAGATTGCCCCTGCGGCAGGCACGCCTTAACTTAGCGATGTTGCCGCTTTTACAGGTCGCTTCAGGTCAGCAAACTAATATTATCCAGGATGATTTATTTCTTGTCAATTTTTTACGCTATTTAATTTGGTTGAAAAATGCATTTTTTATTATCTTTTATTATTGTTTATTTGTTTATTTTATTATTTTAACAGACATATATCAACTTGTATTAACTGCTGTGCTATTTAACGTGATAACCGAGGCGCCACCCAATATATATATATATATATATATATATATATATATATATATATATATATTAGTATATATATATACATAAAAGCAGGTATAAATAGCAAAGATCTATGGTACTATAAAAAATATCGCTTGAACCGAAAAATCTCGACAATCGAATGCACAGCAATTATTATCCTCTCTCTCACCTATTCAGTCGTGTAATAACGTTAATAAGTTCTTTACTAACGTCGGGAAGGAGCTTGCGCAAAAAATCGACAACAATCGCATAGTTCTACCAAAAGGAATCACCTCAGAAAAATCTAATCTATCATTTTTTGCTTTAGAACCCACGGATGCGGACGAAATTAAATCACTTATTAATTCACTTAAACATAATGCAGCTACCGGCTGGGACGGAATTTCTCCGAGTTTTTTAAAGCGATACTCCTCTATTCTAGCACCTATTTCAGCCCATATTTATAATCTCTGTCTGGAATCTTCTGTCTTTCCTAATTCGTTCAAGAGGGCTATCATCCATCCAATATTCAAGGGTGGTGATGGGAAACTGGTTAATAACTATCGTCCTATTGCAGTGCTTAGTGCCTTATCCAAGATTATGGATCGTTTATTTAATAGGCGGCTAGTAAATTATCTGGAGCACTGTGATACTATTTCGTCCCAGCAGTTTGGATTTCGTAAAAACAAATCCACTTCTGACGCTATTCACGAACTAACTACTTTCGTTGTAGGTAAGCTTAATGCAATATTCTTGGATTTGGCTAAGGCTTTTGATACGATTCCATTCAACACTCTTTTATTAAAACTAGAAATTATAGGTATCAGGGGCTCTCAATTTGAATTTTTCCGTAGCTACCTTTCAGGCCGGACTCAAAGAGTAAAAATAGCTAACCACATAAGTGATGAACTTTCTATATCTTACAGTGTGCCCCAGGGTAGCTTACTCGGACCTACTCTCTTCTTGATCTTCAGTAATGACCTCTGCAATCTTAAAGTCCATAACTTTAAAATAGTTTCATATACTGATGACACCGCTCTTACCTTCTTTGCTGGTTCTTGGACTGAACTCCAAGAAATTGCGCAAAGTGGCTTTAACATCACATATGATTGGCTCCGTGCACACACCCTTACTTTAAATGCAGCAAAAACTAAATTCGTTACCTTTTCTATCTCTCCAATATCCCAACCTAAATTTCCAATAAAGTTAATACTTTCTCATGTCATTATCAAAAGCAACAAAATTGCCATTGTCCCTCTATAAATTCGGTTGATACAATCAAATACTCGTATCTTGGCATAACTCTAGATAGAACTCTAAATTTTAAGGCCCACATTGAAAATTTAACTACCAGAGTTCGTAAATTAATTTTTATTTTCAAATCACTTCGTCACGTCGCTGACCAGAGTATTATACGCAATGTTTATTTTGCACTCTGCTTTTCTATCGTATCTTACTGCATTTCATGTTGGGGTGGTGCCACAAAAACGTTCATAACGTTCTCAATGTAAGACGATTGTTTATATTACATACAGTGATGTTACAACATCGCAATATCCCTTATATCGAAATTATCAAGCGCCGTAAGGACAAAATCTGCAGTATTCCGACAGTCAACTCTCATTTTGCTAAAAGGTTTTTCCCGTATCTTGGTCCCCTTCTTTATAACAAAATCAATTTTAATATTCCCATTTATGAACTATCTAATTACAAATGTAAGAAAGCTGTGTACTTCTTTCTATTAAACAAGAGTTATGAAGAGACAGAGCAGTATTTATTAACAATAAAGTAATCTATATTATATTAGTATAATTATATGATGAAATTGACACACACATAAACGCACGCACGCATGAACGCACGCATGCACGCACACATACACACACACGCGCACGCGCGCGTACACACACACACACACACAAACTATTGTCTGTCTATCTGTGTATTACCGATTCACGCAAAAACTACTCGACCGATTTCCATTAAATTTTATATGTAGTTAGTTAGTAGCCGGGAAAAACTTATAGGCTACTTTTTATCCGATTACAAAACTTCAAAAACGAAGGTTAAGTATTTTTCTTATTTTAGATGTTAATGTTCTATTATTTAAGATTATGTTAGTTAATAGGTGATATGATGGGTGTTTTTTCAAATAAACATCATATTTGTAAATAAAGTTTAAAATTAGTTTTAACCTTTGCATTACAATTTGAAACTCCGCTGACGATATACGTTTTAATTATCAAAACAGCGCCATCTATCAAATGAAAAAAGCCTATATTTTTCCTTTAGTAACTAGTAAATTAAATAATATAAATAACTTACATTTATATGTTTAATTAATTAGATTTATAAATTTATTTTAAAAATCCTAACGTTTAATTTTTTAGTATTTTCGTTATTTCATTTTAAAAGTGTAATAATTAAAATTTAAAAATAATAGATAATAGTGACATCTATCAATCGTATGAAAATTTATATATTTTTTGAACTAAAAACATATCAATTTTTATACGTTTGATACTATAACTTTATTTTTTTTCTTTATTATAAAAACGTTACCCCTAAACTAGGATTTTCTCCTGTATCGTGGAGGCAGTTTAAAAACATAGATTACACGAGGACAAATATCCAGACCCGGAACAATTATTTGTAGGCCATACAAATTCTTGTTCCGTGCGGGATTCGAACCCGCGGCCCCCAGCGCACCGATTGATTGTTAAGCCACTGCGCCACGGAGTCGTCAAAACTGTATGTGAACTGATTAAAACTGGTCTGCAATTATTGCAAAATTCTCAGTAGGTAAGTCATTGTTTCGTGAAATGGTGTCATTTCATGATATTTATCACTGTTTGTTGACCATGTCATGATATATCTTAGCCAATTTAATGAATAAAGATCGTTTACCGATATTATTAAATAAATACAAACATTGCTGTTTCATGATAACATGCTCATATCGTCAAATAGTTTTTCACCGCTAGCAGCGCTGATAGCGTGTTTTTAACAGAAACAGATTTTTAACAGAATAAACATCACTTTATTGGCTTTTTATATATTAAAGAAATGTTTGCGGCTTTGGGGTGGCTCTTGAGCCAGCCGCACCCCAACCTTCTATAGCTGATATTACTAGATAATATAGTTTTGACTTTCATAGTGTTAATGTAATAAAGCGCCCTCTACTTTCTGCTAAATAAACTAATGATAAGTAACTGATAAAATTAAATTTTAGAATGCTACTGAATACTTATTCGTGCGGCATCAAAAATTGTCACACTTAAAAATATCTAGACCGGTGGCCATTATTAGGACGATTTACCACAATTACCACGATTGATGAAATGGTTAACACCATTGATAAACGCAACACGTGTGTTTTATATAAAAAACTGAGATTAAGAGAGAAACTCTTTATTTGAATATATTGGGTGTCTGTCGGTATAGATTTCATGTTACCAACTTCATATGTTACCACGTTATCTGATGTAAATAGTTGAAAATTAAGAGCACTTTGAGAATTTATATTTATTTGATAGAATAGTTCGTGGCATCGTTGGGTTTCTAATTACTAGGTAGAAATGGTTAACAATCGTATAAAAGCTTTTTATGTTTACATGTTACGTGAGGTTTTGTCAAGGCACGGGAGCAAAACGTGTTCGAGTCCTTTGAGGACAAATTAATCTGTTATAGGAAATTTTAAGTGCTGAATTACCACACATTCGGTGAAGTGGTGAGGAATAACTTCGTGGGTAAACCTAAATGTCTGAGTAGTTAAATAAAGTTGTGGAAATGTGAAAACCGTTAATACACATTGTAGCATTGCGGCACTCTTTTCTGCCCATAAAACACTATAGGTAATGGGGAGCCCTGTGCACAGTAGTGAGACGTGTGTAAGCGGCTACTATAGTTTTTATACCTTTAATGAGACTTATAAATCAATTTGTCATTTAAGATTTTTGTTTTTTTGTGTTTTTAATTTATCAGGCAAATTAAATTTTTGTGACAGTCCTGGTTTTATAGCTCACATGAGATATGTAAATGAACAGGCTGTCGCCAAAAATAATTTAAATATCAAAGATAGCAGATTTTACTTAAACAAAGGTTTACTTTATTTTACTTGTCAAAGGCGGTAATCAAACTGATCCAAACAAAATTTTCATAGTACATAAGCATTATTATATATTTTTTCATATATGTTAATAGCGATTTGAAGTGTCGATTTACCACGTTCTCGGCGGTGAAAGAAAACCTACATATCTGAGAAGTTGAGGTGATAGCGCGTTGGCACTTTTTCTGGCCAAAGGCTCTGTAGCCTGTGGCCGGTAGTGACATGTATGTAGGCTGCTAATTTTTTTACTTTTTTTGTTTTTACACTACCGTAAATATTAACCAAAGCAAAGATTTGAAAAAATAGAACTCATCATCGTTTATATTACAACCTATCAAAAGTCCACTGGACTGAACATAGGCCTCCCCCATAAATTGACAAATAGGCTGAATATTTGCTATAGTTGCCACGCTTGGAAGGCGGGTTGACAACCACAACCTTTACTATTTTGAACTGTTGTCAGGAAGATGATGATGCCCATCTTTCGTTTGTTTTCCTCTATCGCCTCTTAGGACACACACGGAACGATATGTGGTGGCAGATTCTCTTTCGCCGCCACAACATGGCGAACATTTTTCTGCTTACGATCATGAGTGTAGTAGATCATAGTACGTTCACTAAGAATAGAACTTCATTTGCAATAAAAGTAATTTTAAGGATTTTATCGTGTTTAATTTTAACTTTTTTATTTTAATTCTTGACGTTACGGGTACTTTAAAAACCCATGGAGACGGGGAGGGGGAGGGGGAGGGGGCTGAGGTGTTTGAGGTCATGATGTCATAGTTTACGAAGATTTTGTTTTATAGGAAAGGGTGACAAACGAGCACACAGTCCACTTGATGGTAAGTGGTTGCTGTAGCCCATAGACATCTACATCTATCCTCGTTTGTGAATCAAAATGCAGATGCGTTGTCACCCGTGAGGACTAAGATGGAACGCCTCTTTTCCAGTAAAACGGGTCTCCGGTTCCTTACACTCACCATACAAAACACAGCACTTGTTACGGCCGGCAGCTGCCTATCCCAGGAGTAGAATCCTTCGCGGCCCATAGACGAAGAAGCTACAGGCAGATGCTGGTCGGGCGTCCTCACGCCACGGGTTAAAAGTCTAATTACACTAAATAATCCGGGGGGAGCGTTACAATTATTGTACAGAGCTTACTTACCTCTATTCAAGGCGACTGGTCCCTCAGGATTCGGTCAGGTCTCGTGTGGATGTATTGTGCTAGAAAGTAAAGGTCAGTGATGTGTATTTGGGTGTGGCTGGTAGTGTTATTGACCTTATTTGACCGTTCCCCCTGCAGCAGTTCGGCCCTCAGCTCCTCTCCAAGCTAAGGTCGCCTTCCGCAGTCACTTTCTTCCTTTGTTACGATTGACTCGCGAAAATGAACACAGAACGTACGGGTCAAAGGTCACCGTTATTTCTAGAATATTAACTACCGCACTAGTAACTAATACAGTCGAATCCACTTATACAGATTCTGCGTTAAACCTAAAGTCCCGGGTAAACTCTCAACACGCGCCACCATTCCCAGTGGTATATTCACTATACGCGCCTAACATAAAATCAGATCTAAGAGCTCCCAAACCAAATGGACTGCCTTCTCTTTCGACGCAAAGAAGACTTCTAATTTTTCGCTCTCGACTCCCACCGTTCAGTCAACTCGGACGTTCAACACACACAAACGTCATTCCGTATCGACCGAGCCGAGTGCCATCTAACGTCGATGCCTGACACTAACGCTTTTGCGTGAACAAACCCCCGTCCCGGACATAAGGATTTAGGTCCGCGAGCAAACCGGTCAGCGGGACAGGGTCGCGACGGCAAGTTGCAAGATCGAATCTACAACCAAACTAGGCCACCTTACGCACCCAATCAGATCTTGCAACACTAACCAACGCCCCAAAATTGCAGCCCTAACGTGCGCTAGCCGGAGAGTTGAACTGGATGCCCTTCCTGGACATCGCAGCACATAAATAAGTCCTATTCCTAGACAGAAGTCAGACGACCTCCTTCAAACACCTATCTGCGCTCCTATGATTAGTTCCGCAATTCGACCGGATCAGGTCTGCACACAGCGACGCGACACGAAGCGGCCCAGAGGGACCTTCAAGCTTCAGTGCAGAGAGCACCCCCAAATTCCCCATGAACGTCGTCTGTGGAGAGCTGAACGAAACGCACAGATGGTCCCTAGCAGGTGATCCTATGCTCATATTTCAACTAATTTTTCAAAAGCATCAATGTTCAATTACAGAATTAATTAAAACAAGTAATCACCGATGCACATAGGTCAACTTGGCAAAGTAAACAAAACAATAAACGTAAGGGACAGCCCTATCTCTTATTTCAAATAAATATCTTAGACAGTGCCAACAAAATCTAAACCAAAAGATAATTGACTCCTATTTCCTTCGGCAACCACAGGGTTATCTAATTTCAATCTTCCTTATCACAAAGCAAAATGATTAAACACTATCACAAACATATACATAATTTTCAAAATAGAGCGCCATTCAAATTTCAAATGAATTCAAACTTCCCTTCAGCACAGGCGCGACAATCAAATACAATTACAAGCATACAAAAAGGGCACACAATTTAATCTCCATTTTCCGTGCAACAACAAACGCAGTGATCAAATGTATTTACAAAACATATGCAGCAGCATTTAAAGGAGTATTTTAAATTCAATTCTTTTAATCACAACCGCTACAATATGAATTTCGCGGAAAACTCAAAGCATTTTAATTTAAATTTAAAGAATTTTTAGCTAAGTGCTCGACCAAACCAAATCTAATACCCCTTGAGAGCGTGATTCAACCCTCCAAAGGGCCCTAATCTTCCCACCACCAAGTGGAGGCCACACCGCGTGAACCCGATACTGACAGAGCGCAACCGCTAACGGTCGCCACTCGGGTTGTACGCCCTCACTGAGGCCGTCGGCAACAGAACAGCTTGACAAGTGGACTGTTGACGGCTTAAGGCTCAGTAGAGGCAGCCATGGTGGGAGCTAAGGCGGCAGCTAACTAGGGCCGCCTCCATCAAATGGGGTACAGTGGTACACCAGTCGCGGCCACTCAGCTAACGGGAGTGGGAAGGGTCCAGCGGACCGATGAGTGGCCGTGAAGTTCCTCTTCGCACGCTGAGGGGGGGTGATGACACCCCCGCCCCTGGGGGAATTACCCCCCGACTGGTCGGTGGAGGGACCCCTTTCAAACCTAGGGGCCTGGTGGCTAGCCGGCGGGCGCCGAGCGTCGCCCGTCAGAGGGAGTGGCGGAGCGCCCCCGCCCGTGGGGGTCGAGGGCCTGGCAGTGCCCCGAGAGGAGACGCCGTTTGCACCCAGGCACAGTACGGCATGGTGATTGCCCTGGCAATGCAGACAGAGCCGCTGGTGCGGACAGTCTCGCTGAAGGTGCCCTTCCAAACAGGAGTAGCACCAGCGGCGCTCCTTGACGATAGTTCGCCTCGCCGGAACCGGCTTACTTAATAATTTTGGGCAAGACGTTACCCGGTGATCAGATGCTCGACAATAGGAGCAGGGGGGGGTTGACGACGACTTGCCCGGCGGATTTCGCCTCTCACTGGGCACGGCTCGTAAGTCGTCGACGGTGCCCGCCGCGTGCTCGATCTGTCGGCACTGCTCCTCCAAAAACCGCAGCAGGTCATAGAAGGGCGGAATATAGGAGGCCTCGTCCCCGCCGTACCTCTCCTCAAAATGCATTTGAAGGTCGAGAGGTAGACGGGACAGCACGATGCGGAGCAACAAGAAGGCCCATTCGCCCACTGGTAAATCCAGCCGCCTCAACATATTACAGGCCACCAAGACTGGATCCAACAGGTCCGGACGTAGTCTGGCCCGGTCACTCAGCAGCGGGAGGCTCAGAAGCTGCTTAACATGTTCGTCCGCAATTCGCCGGACGTTGGCGTATCTTCTGGCTAGGAGGTCCCGAGCAGTTTGGTAGGCGTCGTCCGACAAGCTCAAATGGCTGACAACGCCCAGGGCCTCCCCCTCCAGTGAGGCCAAGAGGTACGCCATCTTCTGGCTCGGAGTCAAGTCACTCCGGGCGTCCACTAGGCCGTCGAAAAGACCAACGAAGGTCAGCCACTCGGAAAGGACCCCGGAGAACTTTGGCAAGTCCAGAGTTGGGAGTCGTCCCAACAGCTCCGGCTGGGGCTGCTTCCGAACGGACTCGGGCAGGCCACTCGTCCGAGCTTCACGCGCCTCTTCGGCATACCTGCCTTCAGCCTCGATCAACTCGTCCGTGAGCCACAAGAACTGCTCGTAGTCTGCGAAGCAGGAGTCCAGGACTCCCTTTTCCACATCCGAATCCTCGAGCTCAGCGTAAGCCTCCTCCACTGCAGCCCTTCGAGCATCGACCTGCTCGAACCGCTTCATCAAATTATGGACCCTATCCGGTCGACCTATCAAAGCATGGGCGCTGGTGGCCCAGCGTAACTCAGTCCGCAGGCAACGGATTAGCATCTTGGGCGAGGACATCACTACTAAATACAAATTACGACGCCGCTCGAGCACAATTACAAAAATAACAAATAAAAAATACAAAAAAATTAACAGCTAACCAATGCAGTTCCTATCAAATTGAGTTGAATAGAAATTACACAAATAAGAACCGCTATTTATTAAATCAAACACAAGTTAGTACAAAAGAAAAGGCAAATCAAATTAACAATAACAAATACTAGTGCGATCAAATCAAGTTAAATTTAAATTACGTAAATACAAATTACCACTCTTTAGTTCAAATACAAATTACAATACGAAAGATACATAACGAAGATACACATCAACAAAAAATGCCTTGCTCGGAAATCGGCCCTTCGATAAGTAACACACTACAACCATCCGACAAGGATAATTAACCGATTACGTAAAAATAACCATCTACCTACATGACGCAATCTCCCGCTTGCGCGCTAAACCGGGCGTGGCTTTTCAAATTTACCCGCAAACAACAAAGCAAGCTAACAAAGAAAGGAATTTTATTATTACGTATATAATAAAAAAAAATATTTTTACGTATCACGGACGGGCGTGATTGTAGACACAAAATTAAACCAATCAACCCAACGCTCCCTGCCACCAAAATTATTTAATTTTTATCAAATACTATGGTCGGTGGATCGACCGGGAATCGATCCCAGCACCGCGTTCTGCTACCAAAATTATTTAATTTTTATCAAATACTATGGTCGGTGGATCGACCGGGAATCGATCCCAGCACCGCGTTCTGCTACCAAATGTTACGGCCGGCAGCTGCCTATCCCAGGAGTAGAATCCTTCGCGGCCCATAGACGAAGAAGCTACAGGCAGATGCTGGTCGGGCGTCCTCACGCCACGGGTTAAAAGTCTAATTACACTAAATAATCCGGGGGGAGCGTTACAATTATTGTACAGAGCTTACTTACCTCTATTCAAGGCGACTGGTCCCTCAGGATTCGGTCAGGTCTCGTGTGGATGTATTGTGCTAGAAAGTAAAGGTCAGTGATGTGTATTTGGGTGTGGCTGGTAGTGTTATTGACCTTATTTGACCGTTCCCCCTGCAGCAGTTCGGCCCTCAGCTCCTCTCCAAGCTAAGGTCGCCTTCCGCAGTCACTTTCTTCCTTTGTTACGATTGACTCGCGAAAATGAACACAGAACGTACGGGTCAAAGGTCACCGTTATTTCTAGAATATTAACTACCGCACTAGTAACTAATACAGTCGAATCCACTTATACAGATTCTGCGTTAAACCTAAAGTCCCGGGTAAACTCTCAACACGCGCCACCATTCCCAGTGGTATATTCACTATACGCGCCTAACATAAAATCAGATCTAAGAGCTCCCAAACCAAATGGACTGCCTTCTCTTTCGACGCAAAGAAGACTTCTAATTTTTCGCTCTCGACTCCCACCGTTCAGTCAACTCGGACGTTCAACACACACAAACGTCATTCCGTATCGACCGAGCCGAGTGCCATCTAACGTCGATGCCTGACACTAACGCTTTTGCGTGAACAGCACTATTAAGCTGCTATTTTACGCTGGTACTCTGTGAGAGCGTGGTCCCCGGTCGAGCCGACCCATTCGAGCTACAAATATACTACTAATATAGCTGCAGCATGGCTCTTGTAGTGTTATGCTACTTACATATCATTTTATAAATTTTTCCATTCTGTTTTTGATTTTCTGCATCACTTTTCACGCTATTAGTTATACTACTAACATATCATTTTACACTATTTTTCCATTCTGTTTTTGATTTTCTGCATTTATATTTTGCATCACCTTTATTTCCATAGGATCCTGTAACATGTTTACACAATAACAAATCATTTTCACTTCGTATTTTCACACTATCAGCTCCTTTTAAAATCGCTGTCAATGGAGTCTTACCTTTTTCTATCTTTTATTGAGTTTTCCGTAACTCTGCCATTTCGGGATTCGTGCGCGCTGCCGCGCTACCTTTTTTCCTATATCAATAATATTTTATTTCTTACATAAAACTTGTAGTTTCTTAATAACAGTCCTAAAACCAAAAATTTTATATTTGACAACCATTATTTATATGGTTGTTATGGTAACTTTTATTCAAATTCGTCACTGGTGTGATGTTCTTGATTTAATATTTTCACATAAATACTCTATGGCTCTAGGTCCTTTACAATAAATTTCCTTTTAATTTAAATAATTTCTCGTTCTCTCTAAAAAGGTATAAAAGCCGAACAATTGGAGAATAGAAAAAGTCTCGCTTCAGTTCTCAAACGAGAAACATCTACTAAAGGCCTTATCCCGGGGCCGCATTGCCCCGGGATCCTGCAAGCCTCCATCTACACGTGAAGTCGTCGGCGAAGTCTACTTCAAGCGCGGGGCCACACTACTCCGGGCGCTACGACTGCTTGCTCCAGGCGCCGAGTGCACCTACTGCCTGCGCTACCTTTGGGCGCTGCGACTGCTTGCTCCAAGTGCTGAGCGCACCTACCCCAGGCGCTACGTGCGCCGGCTCCGGACGCTGCGTGTGCTTGCTCCAGGCGCTGCGTGCTGTCGCCGCTAAGAAACCTCAAGCTCCGCGTGTGCCTACTTCTACAAAAGCAGCGTGTCACTTCAACCTTTAGGCTCCACTATAATACTATATTCTCCTATTCTCCTATTCTCCTATCTTTATTTTTTTTTTAAATCTAATTGTAATCTCACATCATCCATCATCATCATATTTCATTTTTTTTATAAAATTGTAAATACCTTTCTAAAACTTTAAATATATTATTTTATTGGCCTACTTTTGTTGTTTTGTTGTTCTTAGGTTAGGTTCTATTTTTTCTTTAATTGTCGCTTCACGACACTACCATGTAAATTTACAATTTAATAAGATTACAATCAACTTTTAATTTATAATACTCGGTCCTATCTACGCAGGAAAAGCTTATAGTATCTTAAAGTCTTGCAGTAGTATGCTTGGGTTTGGATTCAATTTTATTAATCATGGGATCCCAAGCAGATGGTAGCCATATTCTCTATTGAAGTTAAGCCTCGCGAATCATCCTTAGTAGGAATTGGTGTTCTATTGTGAAGATTTGTTGTCTATCAGATCTGATATAATGGTTGGGACGATTAACATATTTCAGACTTCCCGGAGCGTCGGTGCTACACATGAGCAATGTTCTTTTATGCAAATTTTTTCTTCCGAAGATGTGTTTTATAAAACCCGTTTAAATTAAAGTTAAAATGTAACGTGATTTATTAAAAATGGTTTTATTATATGTGTAGTGTAGTATTCATCATTATAGAACTGCATTTATGAAATTTTGAAGTCTACTCGAACTTGAAAAAATACCAGGATCTATTTTATGGTGCCAATCTATATTAACTGATACCAATGATACGAATCAAATATCGCAATATAAGACCATGAAATCATCATTATTTTTTTAAAACCAATTTAACTTTAATTATAACTTAATGTAAAGAGTAAATAATAATAATAAATTTTGATTCCAAGACAATTTATCTTTTTATGGATATATCGGAAGACACGTGCAATATAAAAAAATGTAGATGTTTCCAGAGATATGATATTTATGCAATTCTGAAAAACTTATTTATCCACGTGTTCTTATAGCATATTATATATATGCTAAATGTCAATCATCTAGGTCCAATAGTATTTGGAATTCAAAAAAATTATATTTATATACATTATTATAAAAAAAAACAAACACCGAAATGACTCTTATAGTGATCGAATTTTGCAAAATTTGGCACTGAATAGCATTTAATGATGTTGCGAAATTGAAGACCACGCGAGCGAAGCCGCGGGTAAAAAGCTAGTATTAAATAATTACATATCTTAGCATTAAACATAACAAGCGTTGTTTATTTCAAATTACACTAAAATCCATCCATTATCCATTATAACCTATAAAAATTCACTGAACATAGGCCTCCATTATACATTGCGGCATATGGTAGATTTTTGCCATAGTTGCCACGTTTGGTACTTTGTTTGGCTTGGTGCAACGAGGTAAGATCAAAACTTGATTTAGTTAATGGACAATAATTTTAACATATTTAATATAATGATTTCCGCAATGTAACGTCTGATTATATTATGTATAGTAGGACAAAAATTTAATATTTCACGCCTGAATAAACGTGCAGTTGAAAAGTGGTGTTTAAAGCTGTTATTGCCAATTTATCTGACTATACGTCGGTTTCTTTACTCATATGTTATACATATGGTACCGGAACTTTTCTCTATTTGATTCGTTTACATTTTTCATCTGGAGTTGGAATATGAGGACGAGCAAATTTTTTACTAACATAAATTCGCTTCCTTATTGTTTTTAATCATTTTCAAAAGTAGGAAGTTATAGATTTCGGTACAATTTTGAGAATGCGAGTTTTCATCAGATCTCCACGTTTTGAGGTCCTAGGCAGCCGTTCCGACTATTTCCGACTAGAAATCCAGCAGTGCGTGCGTGCGTGCGTGTGTAAATAATATTTTGTCGTGCGATATCTTTAGAACGAACCAACCGTCAGAAATTGGCGATACGGCGTTCGAAAGTGCTTATTGATACTTCGAGTTGATTACATTTTCAAGTCAATCGGACGAGCCGTTTCAAAGATTTTCAAAAAATAAAAACCAAGAAAACAAAAATTGAATAAATTTTCCAGACTTGTACTCGAAAATAAGCGAGAAGTTCTGGGGATGGCCTGCAGGTTCAACCGTATTTTTTTTAAATAGAATAAGGGCGACAAACCAGCAGACAGTCCACCTGATTGTAAGTGGATGATTGTCATCAGATGCATTGTCACCTATAAAGTCTTAGATGGAATGCCCCGTTTCCAGTAAATAGGATCTTCGAATCTCTACACTCACCATACGAAACACACCTGCCTTAAGCTGCTATTTTACGCTGGTATTATGTGAGAGAAGGTGGCCCTACCCCGGTCGGGCCGACCCATTCGTGCTACGACTAATATAGCTGCAACGGACAGCTCAGTCGTAGTGAGAAAGCGATCGGCTACGTGGGTACAAATTTCGCACTTAAAAACTATATGTGACCAAGTGGTACATGTATGTATGTAGAGAAAACATCCCCACCATAAGCGAAATGTAATGGGAGCAAAAATTTAAAGAAGTAAAATGAATACATTTGTAAATGTAATACAATACGCCAAATAACTGTGATTGGAACGGAAATCGACAAATTCTAGATGTAGTATAGTGTATTCTAGGCGTAGTGAAAGACAGGAGTAATTGCTAATTTCTCTCGTGTTGTGTAGTGTTTCGTTAGTTTTATTGTTTATAGTTTTTGCCGAGCGTAACCTATCGCACTGTTCATTGTATGATGAAAAGGCAAGCGAGTGTGCGGTCATCGGCGCATTCCATCCTCTTGCCTTCGCTCGCTTTCTTTCGGTTGGTCTGTACCCGGCGCGTTACAGAAGTACAAATTTACGCCACGTATCACGCTGCAATTAACAGTTTCCGCAACCATAAATCTGAAAAGATAGCGAATTTTGTAATTAAGTGTTTAAAACTAAATACATTTAACACCCGCGAAACAGCAAGTTATGAGGAATTGATGTAAATGTTATTTTTATATTAACTATTTCTAACTAGACTGAATACTGGACGTAAAGCATTAAATTAATTCTAGTGATGTCAGAACTATTAGGGAAAAACTTTGCCGAATATCATACCACGGTAAACATCTTTTAAAAGTGAAGAAATCAAGACGAAATTGATAAAAAAATTGCTATAACCTGAAATAAGTTTTGGAAACACTAAGAAGTATTGAAAACAGATCTGTCGCTAATTTTAAAAAGAAAGTCACGGTTTGATGCATACTTCCCTGTCTTACGTATGCTGCCAAACATGGATCTTCGACAGACAAACAAGGAATAAAATACAATGCAACATACAATGGAAGGAAGTACCGAAAACTAAAATACAAACTTAACCCTATTCTTGGTACTGTTGTTGCTGTGACCTATAGACATCTACATTTATCCTCAATGAAGAATCAAAATGCAGATGCGTCTTCACCCGTGAGGACTAAGATGAAATGCCTCTTTTCCAGTAAAATGGGTCCCCGGTTCTCTACACTCACCATACGACACACCAGTGTCAAGCTGCTAATTTACGCTGGTATTCTGTGAGAGCGTGGTATATCCCCGGTCGAGCCGACCCATTCGTGCTACAACTATACTACTAATATAGCTGCAGCATGGCTCTACCACGTTGATAAGAAATTTGAACGAAAAGAGATTTGAACGAAAGTGAATCATCTGGGGATGAATTTCAGTACTACACCGCCCTACGCACTCCGACAGCAGTTCACCACCTCCATCACTGCCATATTCAATAGAAAACCTAACTCTTCTCGGAGATTACGATATTGAGATAAATCAAGTGGTTGCTTCAACATCTTTGATACTACATAACTCTCATCAATGTCATTACCATCAATCATCTTGTTCGCCATCAATTTTTTCGCCTAATCCATCAGCAACTGAGACTAGTTCTTGGTGTCCGGTACCGTTACCATTGTCACCATCTATACTGGCTACTCCCTCACAAGTACCTTTACCAAGAGTTAGTAACATCAAGCGGCGTAATCAGTTACCGCCGCCGTCGCCATTGTTTGCACCTTCTCCTTCAACAGCTACTCGTTCAAAGAGGCCTAGACTTGTCATAGTAAAGCGCAGAGTAAAATCCTGGGTTTGGATAATTTTTTAACATCTATTGAACTGATACAATATTTACGCAATGAAGGCGGCATTTTTGCGACGGGTAGAGTCCGAGCAAACGGTCTCCGAGAAGTGGAGAAAAAACTACCGACAGATAAAAATCTAAAAAAAGGGTAGAGGATCTCATGCACAAGTCGTATGCAATAAAAACAATATTGCGGTAGTCAAATGTGTTATTGCTTCAAGTACTTTTGTGGATGCGTATTCTACCATCCACAAGTACCCAGACTGTGGTTCGTTACAAGGAATAAGAAAGTAGAAAAGTGCCAGTGACTTGCCCCAATTTAATAAAAGAATATAGCACTAACAGGGGCGGTGTTGATCTCGCCGACATGTTGGTCGCTATATATCGTACGCCATTCCGTTCGCCATCGTTGGTATTTACTTATTTTACTTATTTATTATTTAATATAAACAATTTCTCGCTTCCATATCGCCGTGAAAGTAAAGCCAGAATGGATATCAAAAAACGAAATTCACTAAAAACTTTAGGATGGAATTTTTTTAAACACTACGGAGTTATTAAAGAACGGATATGAGCGATATCAGCAGGCCTGGCATGAAATCAACCAATACTATACAGAAATCAGCAGCTGAAAGACCACCAGATGCTGTTCGATATGATCAAGTTGCTCCATTATAAAACTATAATAACCGGCAAAGGAAGGTTGCACAAAAGAACTTACAAATTCTTTTTTGTCGAAAATGTAATTTAAGGTTGTGTTTATTGCCGGAACATAATTGTTTCATAGAATACCATACTAAAAATTAATACTTTATTTATTGTATTTATTTGTATGTTTATGTTTTATTTATAGCACTGAGAATGTTGACATTTTAGGTTTTGTTTTGTTACAATTATATGAAAAACTCATTTATTAACTTCACTCAAAGACTGGCAGTGTAACAAATTAGATACGTAGATTTCATAGCGTTAATTGTTAAGGGCCTGGCAATGTATCTAATATGATACGCTCAATAAATGTTAAATTACTATTACTATACTATATTTTTTTTATTATTTTATATCCTATATATTATATATGTATATAGGATGGAATTACAGCGGAGCTTTTGAAAGCGGGTGGAAAACCGGTACTTGAAGTCCTTCAGAAGCTCTCTAATTCCGTCCTCCATGGTGGCACTACTCCGGTGGCGTGGAGCAGAACTGCGGTGGTCTTGTTTTTCAAGAAAGGCAAAAACGCTCTCTTGAGGAACTACGGACCGATTTCCCTTCTGAGCCGCGTCTTCGTGCTGTTTTCGGGAGTCATTACGAATCATCTCGCACGCAGACTTGACGACTAACAGCCTCCCGAACAAGCCCGTTTCCGAAAAGGCTTTAGTACCATGGACCACATACACACCCTTCGGCATATTGTAGTAGAATTGTAGAAGACAGAGGAGTATGATCTGCCACTTTGCCTTGCGTATGTGGACTATGAGAAAGCCTTTAATTCCGTCGAAATTTGGGCGGTGCTGCAGTGACTTCAGCGGTGCCAAGTTGACTGTCGGTATATCGAAGTGTTGAAGTGTTTCTACAGTAGACCTACGATGGCTATCCGAGTACAGAATCAGAGTACGAAACCTATTCAACTGCAAAAAGGTGTAAGACAGGGTGACGTTATATCCCCGAAACTCTTCACCGCTGCATTGAAAGACGTTTTCAAGCTACTGGACTGCAAAGGATGCGGTATTAACATCTATCGCGAGTACACCACTCACCTTCGATTTGCCGACGATATAGTCCTTATGGCAGAATCGCTTGAGGACCTAAGCACTATGTTCAATGACCTCAATAGTGTCTCCCAACGGATAGGTCTTAAGATGAAAATGGACAAAACAAAAATCATGTTTAACGTTCATATCACACCTATGCCGGTAGTTGTTGGGAGCACTAAGCTCGAAGTTGTTGACGAGTATGTTTACCTGGGACAAATAGTCCGACTAGGTAAGTCCAACTTCGACCGAGAGGTCAATCGACGGATTCTACTCAGCTGGGCAGCGTTCGGGAAACTACGGCACATCTTCTCGTTAGACATACCTCAAAACCTGAAAACGAAATTGTACAACCAGTGCGTGTTGCCAGTGATGACTTACGGATCATAAACGTGGTCCTTCACTGCTGGCCGTATGAGGAATCTCAAGGTCGCTCAGCGAGCTATGGAGAGGGCTATGTTCGGAGTTTCTCTGCGAGATAAACTTAGACGTGAGGACATCCGCAGTAGAACCAGGGTAACCGACATAGCCCAACGGATTGGTACGCTGAAGTGGCAGTGGGCCGGCCATATAGCTCAAAGAACCGACAACCGGTGGGGAAGAAAGGTTCTTGAGTGGCAGCCTCGTACCGGTAGGCGAAGTGTAGGGCGACCCTCCACTAGATGGAGTGACGACCTGGTAAGACATGTAGGAAGTCGATGGATTCAGGTGGCTCAGGATCGTGCAGGCCGATGTTCAGCAGTGGACTTGTGGAAGGCTGTAATGATGATGATGATGATTGATATTCACATTTTTCGCAAATCGTTTTTGGTAGGAGGAATCAGTCTTCTTTCGCGAGTTCTTACTCGTGGATTTGTTATTTGTCAAATCTGATGGAATAGCGGTGATGACCCTGAACATATTCACAAACTGCAAGCTTCCCGGAACGTCGGTGTATATCAGTTATGAGTTTTTTTAATATTTTTATTTATCCTATATAAGAAATACCACATTCATTAGCAAGAGCCTATGAATCCTCGGACATAGGTTAGTATAGCATGCGCACACTTGACTTGGTCATTGTGACGTGGGGTCGGGACCCAAAACTTGTAGTGTTGCAATACTTGCTTGACATGCTGGTTTTCTGTCACAAATCCCTCGTGCTTTTTGAGTTGTTTCAGAGAGTTGGCAGAGAGTTGATTTTCCCATGGTAGCTGACTGTGATGGATAGTGGTGATATTCACAATTTAAATATGAATTAATATAGTATTATTATATTTTCTAAAAACTAAACTATCAAGGAAAGTTAAAAAACGTTGTGAATTGAATTTTAGAATTTATGGAGTTAAGCTGATCTTAGAATGCAATTCTTTGTGATGGTAAAATTGTGAAAGAATCGTCTACATATCATTGTAGAATCTTGGATATATAGCAACACTAAGAAGGCTTTTACTTCAATAAAATCAAAAAATGAATAGCCCTTCACCATCTACGTGCTTGTGGAACTCTTTTTCCCTCAAGAAATAGACAAATGTTGGACAATGTCTAATTAATAGTGCGTATTCTGCGGGCATGTCGTTGTTTTTAGCCTCTTAGTTGCAGACATGCAGTATTTAATATGTACATAAATAATGACTGGATTCTCACATAATACCAGCCTAACATAGCAACATAATGTTTCGTCTGGTGAGTGTTCTAATCGTAAACCGGTTTTACTGATAATGAGGCATTCTACTTAAGTCCTCTTAGATGACAAAGCATCTGCATTTTGATACTTCTTCGATAGATGGTGTTCTAAGGACAACAGCATCCACATACTATCAGGTGGACTGTAAGCTCGTTTGTCACACTTATCCTAAAAAAATCCCAACATTCTGCCCCATTTAACACACGAACTCGGAAACATAATCATATTTGCGAAGGTATTTGCGAAGATCTAATAGCGAAATTCTGATGACGCTCAAGTTTATTTAATTGATTCTCAGTAAGATTAGAGTAGCATACATCAGCATAATCAAGGATAGGATCCGCTTATTATAGTGAGATTATTGCAAACTATATTGTACACGATTTATCTATAACAACCAAAGTACCTGCAAAGTTGTTGTTACATGAGAGCAAAGTTTTAACAGTGGTAGAGCCACGCGGCAGCTTTTGCTGTCGCACGGATGGGCCGGCTCGAACCGGGGTGGTACCACGACCTCACAGAATACCAGCGTGAAGTAGAGGTTTACCTCTGCGTTTCGCTTGGTGAGTGCAGGTGGCCGGAGGCCCTTTTTACTGGAAATGAGGCATTCCATCTTAGTCCTCACGGGTGACAACGCATCTGCATTTTGATTCGCAAACGAGGATAGATGTAGATGTCTATGGGCCGCAGCAACCACTTACCATCAGGTGGACTGTGTGCTCGTTTGTCACCCTTATCCTATAAAAAAAAAGTACGACAGAGCAGCTGAACAAGACCAACCGAAGACTTATCTAATTATCTCGTCGAAAGTTCTTAAATAGCAAGTGGCTACCACAAAGTTCATATTACGAGACGGCCTTTGTTATTTATTGGCCATAACTTGGTGAAACACAATAATAATTTATGCATGTGATGTTTGTAATTTATTTGCATTGTTAGGAGGAGGTTATCGAATCAACAGCTGACTGATCTAAGTCTGTATTTAATGTAATATTATTGTTAAATTCTTTCAAAAGTCCAACGCTGAACAAGCCTCCCCACATATTGCCTTATAAAGAAGAAAAATATCTTTTTTTTTAATAAAAAAACGTCACCCACTAGGATTTTCTCCTGTATCGCGGGGGCAGTTTACACACATAGATTTTACAAGGACAAATATCCAGCCCCGGCACAATTATTTGTAGGACATACAAATACTTGTTCCGTGTACTGCAACTCGTTGCTGAGTCACTGCGCCATGAAGCCGTCATATTTGCCATAAGGGTTAGCAACTGCAGTTATTTTTATTTTCTAGTTGTTACTAGTTACTACTACTACACTGCAGCTAATCGCTTGGTTTGTTTCTGTCTGTCGCTTCTTACGATACCTATTTTACGATATGGGGTATCGGATATTCTTACACCGCCACTACTTTCTGTTTCTGTTTCTGTTACTACATGGTGTACAGTACTATACACTGCTTGTTGGACTGCCTCGTTGGTTTAGTAGTTGTTGTAGTGCGACTTCTGATCACGAGGTCTCAGGTTTGAATCCCGATTCGGGCCGAAATAAAATCAGTTTTTGAGTTTTTCCATCAAGAAGTAGCTGCCCGGAGCCAGGAAGGTGGCGGTGTTTTAACGCCGTGCCTCGTAAATCACGTTAAGCCGTAGGTACTGCGCCTGATATCTCTCCGGTCGTGTCGGTTTACCGTCCCATCGGATGTAGGAGATGTATATATGAGATATGAGAGTGAGGGATTAGAGACTACACCTATACTTATTAATCTTGCTATTTATACTTGCGCATACACTTGGGCACTAAAATGCTGTCCTGCATCGATAGCTATAGTGATCGAAATTCAGTCTCGAGGACATTATTTGGGCGCACTGCAGTGCCCCCGCCAAGTCGAGTAAAAAAGCGGCACGGCCGTACCATCGTTTTCTCGAAGCAGTTCAGGCCATTATCCCCCCCATATAACTTCGTTGTGGATAAAACTAAAATCCTGAATTGCATGCATTGTATAATCACAGTATATTTCAAATTTCATTCAATTTGAAACTGTAATTTAAGAATTATTACTAGTCAAAGTTTCTTAATTATGTCACTCACCGACTGACCGATCATCAAAACTCTAAGGCACTTTTAGCAGACGTAGAAGCTTCAAATTCAGAAAACAATTAGTTTTTAGTATATAAATCAAGAAAAAACTAAAATATTTTGTAATTTCGGTCCAGTTTTCTAGATACACCATTTGCATAAATAACTTTGTAATCTTATATAAATATATAGGATTACAAAGTTATATTTGCAGTGAATGAATCAGTTTACCTGTATGTATATAATATAATGGAATAAAGAATAATATATTTAGATAGGTACCTAGATATAATTATGTGCAAAAATAACTTGTAAAATGGTTAACGGAATGAAAAAGCAAGAATGGGACATGTCTTATGAAGTTGTACCAAAATCCCGCAAAGTATTAAGTACACTAAATTGCTCGCAAATCCGTAGTTGGTATTCAAGATCGTAGATGGTACCATAAAGGAAAAAAAAGCAGGACTATCTACAAAAAGAAATGAGATGCCATCAAAACATAACTTGTAAAAAACCAAGTCTTGCAACTCAATTCTACCGTAAAAAGTTGTGAGATCCATATAATACCAAGTCGATTAATTTATTCAGTCCCTACTTAAGGGTCCTTCTGTCTTATGTTATTACGTAATTAGCTAACCTAACAACATCTTACAGTGACCATATCAATTTTAAAATCTTTAAGTAGTGTTACGAGCTTGGGGTTCGAGACAATTAAAAACTGCCGATTGAATTACCACAATTGACACTTTAATTACAGAACACTAATTACAATTTAAAACCACACTAATAATAAAACACAATTGTACTACTGATCACTTAAGTTCGCAGTTGTATCGCTTCGAAGTATTCGCTTATATCGCCAATTCAATACTGACTCGGTCGTGGTCTTTACCGGCCTTATATAGGGCTCAGATAGTTTCCAGAACACCTTCTACTGTAGAAACATCTAGAATGTTCGAGTACATATCGGTCCCGAAATTTCTTGAAAGATCTTGACTCTACTAGTTCTGCTACTCGATACTAGAGGGTGATAGTGGTAAGTAGTGTTGCCATGTACAAGACATTAATAGTGGCGTGCAACAATAGATTGACTTGGCAATCGCACTTAACAATCTAATAATCATGAAAACACAGTGTATCTCACAAGTAATACATATAATATTAAATTACATTATATTTTAATAAAGTTACATTAAAACAACGTCATATTTAGATATTTTATGTCTATATATTCGTATACTTTATGTCTGTACCTAGAGCTTTTCAACGAAAATTACATTCAGCGCAGTTAATTTCTTTATGATCAATTTTGTAGTAAAGTTTAAACAACAACCCAGTCATTGGATTGTTGCCCCAGCCATAAAATTATACTCAAGCCGTACGACAATTTTATAGTAGTAACAAAAATCTTATAATAACTGAAGAAAAAAATATTGGTATACATAAACATTTTTTTTAAATGCAACCAATAGCTTAAGAGTCAAGTGTCATGGCCTTAGAAGGTAAGTTTTGCCTTTATTGCCAAATTTCGGATGCAGATTGTTGATTGGAATACTAGATGAACAAATATCAAACTATTTTATATCTAACATATTATATGAGACAGTTATACCGCCCTGCAATATGGTCATGAGATCTTCCTATCTTTTACATTTCATTTCGTTGTTTTGTTTATATTTTGTTTTGTTTATGTAAGAATTCGACGGCCTCTTTGTTTTAGTGACGCGATGGCTGATCATGTAGTCTCGCGTTCAAATGCCATGTCGGAAAATTTGCAGTAGGAGGCCGGAGTCAGGAAGTTAGCGATGTTTACCCTCGTGTCTCAGAAAGCATGTAAAGTCGTACGTCCCGAGCCTGATCCCCTTCCGTTCATGTCGGATTGCCGTTCCATCGGCCTATGAGAGTAAAATAGAGAGTGCATCTGTACTTACACACACACTCGACCACTAATCCTGTCCAACACAAATGGCTAACCTCCACTGAGACTGGTCACCGTGACCATATTTCGGTCTGGAGGACATTATATCGTTATTTGGAAGAAGTTATTTTCATTAATTTTTTTTACATTATTTACTCTTATTACCCTAAACTCTGTTTAATGAAATGAAAAATGCAATTTACTAATAGTACTGTTTTATCAAGAAACGCACGCGCAAACATATGGAAAGCTTTTTTTTTTATAGAATAGGGGGCAAACGAGCATGCGGCTGTCCTGATGGTAAGTGACTACCGCCGCCCATGAACAACCGCAACACCAGGGGAATTGCAGATGCGTTGCCGGCCTTTTAGAAAGCTGTAAGCTCTTTTCTTTAAGGTTCCTAAGTCGTATCGGTCCGGAAAATTCGCTGGTGGTAATTGATTCCACAAGGAAGTTGTGCGAGGGAGAAAGCTTCTTCTAAATCGCACAGTGGTGGACTGCCAAGCATCCAGGTGGTATGATGTGCGATGGTGAAATTGAGCGGCTGGAATTAGTCCGAACAATTCCTCAGAGCACTCTCCATGATAAATGCGATAAAATACGCAAAGGGATGCAACATCTCTACGCAGTGCCAGTGTATCGAGCCGATCAGAAAGAACTCGGTCGTCGACGATTCGAACCGCTCTGCGCTGGATGCGGTCAAGTGGAAGGAGCTGGCATTGGGGTGCCCCGGCCCAGAGATGAGAACAGTACTCCATGTAGGGCCGAACTTGCACTTTGTAAAGTTACAAGCGATGTGCCGGCATGAAATACTGTCTCGCTCTGCTGAGCACGCCAAGCTTTTTAGAGGCCAATTTGGCCTTCTCTTCCATGTGACCACGAAACTGCACACTATTCGATATGTCGACGCCAAGGATTCCGATACTGGCTGAGGCAGCAAGGGGAGTGCCTTGAAACTGAAGAGATACGACAAAGGGGTTCTTTTTAGCGGTAAGCGCGCAAACTTGTCTTCTGGGGATTGAACTGGACTAGATTTAGTCGGCCCCAATCCGAGACTTTGTTAAGCAAAGACTCACTTCAGACACAAGTTTGTCCCGGTACTCGGCGACGTTTTTCCGAGAAATATTGGCACAGCGGGTATATAAGGCATCACCAGGGCTGTCGTTTGCATAGCAATGAATGCTACCAGTTAGCAAAATATCATTGATATGCAGGAGAAACAGCTTTGGTGATAGCACGCAGCCTTGTGGAACACCAGCTTTGATAGGCTTGAAATCAGAGCATGCACCGCCTACTACGACCTTGATGCTCCGATCAGCAAGGAAACTGGTGATCCATTTGCACAATTTCTCGGAAAGCCCATAGGAAGGAAGCTTCGAAAGAAGCGCTTTGTGTCAGACCCGATCGAAGGCCTTCTCTATGTCCAAACTAACGGCCAATTCCTATCCCTTGGAGTCTACTGCCTCCGCTCATCTATGAGTTAAGTAGACTAGAAGATCACCAGCTGATCGACCCCGACGAAAACCGTACTGGCGGTCACTAATCAGCTGGTGATCCTCAAGGTACCTCATCAGCTGGCAGTTTATAATGGATTCCATTATTTTGAAGAAGAGCGGTCGCCTTTTTTAGGGATCGGGTGGACCAAAGCTGTCTTCCATGAATTCGGGACTACGCCTTGGGAGTAGGAGTACCGGAAAAGACGCGTGAGAACCGGTGCCAACTCCGGAGCACACGTCTTCAGCACAATGGGAGGGACTCCATCGGGCCCACTCGACTTGCTGACGTCCAGGGAGAAGAGTGCTTTGCGGACCGAGCGCTGTGTAAATCGCACATCCGGCATGGAGCACTCACATCGCGGTATGATCGGCGGTGTGTACCCCCCGTCATCTAGAGTCGAGTTGGACGCAAAAAGACAGCTCAACAGATCGGCTTTCTCCTTTGTGGCATGGGCCAGTGAGTCGTCCTCTCTGTGCAGAGATGGAAGAGATGGTTGACAGAAGTTGCCTTGGACAGCCTTGGCGAGAGACCAGAATGCACGGGTTCCCGAAGGTAGGCGAACTAGCTTCTCGCCAATTCTGCTGATGTGCTCAGACCTTGCCTTGGCAATGACGCTTTTGAAGGACCTGGTGGCGGAATTATACTTCTTTTTAAGTGCGCTGGTATTTACATCCCAAGACGTTCATGCGTCAGCCAAGGCCCGGTGGCACTCCTGCTTATAGCGTGATGCTATATTACAGGAGCGACCAAAACATGACTGGGATCTGCCTTCAATGGGCACCACAGAGGATGGAATAAAAAGTTCCATACCCTGAAGTACTACATCAGCAACAGAATTGGCAACAACGTTGGGATCTTCCGGCGAGAAGCAAACCTGCCCCCAAGGGTAGGATGCAAAAAAAGATCGCATCCCGTCCCAATCATCTGACGTATAGTGCCAAACACAGCGGCAAGCTGCAGATCGCAACTGCGATTTGAGCGTGAGTGGCACCGTACTCCGGATCAGACAATGGTCCGAAGAGCCCAGAGTGGCATCGACGGAGACCTGATATCCGTCCGGAGGAGAGGTCAGCAGAAGGTCCAACAGGGAAGGTACAAGGTCTTCCACATCTGAGATCCGCGTAGGCGAAGTAACCAGTTGTGTTAGACCAGATGCCAAAGCAAAGTCATAGACAGATCTACCCGCATGATCGGTTAAACGAGAACGAAACCATTTAGCGTGGTGGGCGTTGAAATCACCGAATGTCACGATCTCTGCGGATGGGACCTGTTGTAGCACGGAGTCTGCAGCCATTTGGACGTGGTCGATGAGTCGGTCTGTGTCGGCATTACCGCTATGGGACCTATAGAGGCACCCGTAGACGCGGGGATGGTCGTCGTTGTCTACGCACAGCCATAGGATGGACAGGTCCGTACCTTCAAGACTACCGAGGCGTCGAAAACAGATGTCCTCTCTGATGTATACGCAAACTCCAGCCGGGGGCACAAAGGAGTGTTCCAATTTGTACCCCGGGTAGGAGAGATATGAAGTATCAGCCGGAGAGGACACCTGAGTCTCGGTTAAAAAGAGCAAGGCCGGCTTCGCTGTCTCTATATGGTAATGGACAGCGTTAAGGTTGGAATTAAGTCCCCTGATGTTGCAAAAATTCACAGATAGCGTGACAGGGGTCGCCTCGGCTGTATTGCTCCGCTTGCCCCGAGCAGCATTAGTCGCGAGCGGAATTTGCCCCCCCCCCCCAGAATACGCGGGGCAGCCTGAGCACGCACGCTGAAGATGTGAAGTAGTTTGGTCGTGGATGCTCAGCGAGGGATTGTCCACGGGTGCTGGTACCCTCCTGGGGTAGTTAGTTAATTCCACTACCATGTTGATGGGGGGGGGGGGGAACTGGGCCTCCGGCCACCTGCACTCACCAAGCGAAACGCAGAGGTAAATCTCTACTTCACGCTGGTATTCTGTGAGGTCGTGGTACCACCCCGGTTCGAGCTGGCCCATCCGTGCGACAGCAAAAGCTACCGCTTGGCTCTACCATTGTTAGAAAAAAAAACACTGTTAAAAAAGCTGTGCTTGTTCCCATCAAAATACGTTTTTTTTTATAGAATAATTATGTCAAACGAGCACACAGTCCACATGATGTTAAGTGGATGCTGTGACCCATAGACAACTACATCTAAAATGCAGATGCGTTGTCACCCCTGAGGACTAAAATGGAATGCCTCGTTTCCAGTAAAAGGGGTCTCCGGTTCTCTACACTTATCATACGAAACACAACAGCATTGAGCTGATAGTTTACGCTGATATTCTGGGAGAGCGTGGCCCTTCCCCGGTCGAGCCGACCCATTCGTGCTACAATAAAATACTAGTAATGCTATTAAACATTACTAATATTCCCTAAAGGTTTAAACCACTTCTGGTAAGCTTAAAATGCTTGTGTTAAAAGTGGTTCACGACAGTAGTCGAATGGCGTATTCGAACCCACGACCTTTCGAGGTCGCGGTCTGCGCCCTGCCATTAGGCTACTGGCGCTTAAATATATAATAATAATAATAAATATAAATCATTGATGATATTTTGTCAGCAACAAATTTTATTTATTCTTTATTGTTATACATACCGGATGTATTATTTTATACAAATGGCTAAGTGCTACTAGCAACAATCAACATCACAGAAAATAGATAATATTCAACCATTATGTATACACCTTTGGCGTGACCTAGATCTTTCATGTGAACAAGAGGATTGCACAAAGATGAAAAAGGATCGATATTATTATAACAAACTGGTAGAAAATCTCTCTTTGACATATATTTTTATATTTATTCATTTATTACAAGCTAGCACTTGCCAACAATTTCATCATCATCATTATTACAGCCCTTCACAAGTCCACTGCTGAACATAGACCTCCCCTAAGGAATGCCACAAAGCACGGTCCCGAGCCACCTGCATCCATCGACTTCCTGCATGTCTTACCAGGTCGTCACTCCATCTTGTGGGGGGACGCCCTACACTTCGCCTACCGGTAAGAGGCTGCCACTCGAGAACCTTTCTTCCCCATCGGTTGTCGGTTCTTCGAGCTATGTGGCCGGCCCACTGCCACTTCAGCTTACTAATCCGTTGGGCTATGTCGGTTACTCTGGTTCTACTGCGGATATCCTCATTCCTAAGTTTATCACGCAGAGAAACTCTGAGCATAGCCCTCTCCATAGCTCGCTGAGCGACCTTGAGCTTCCTCATACGGCCAGCAGTGAAGTCCTTCACTGCCAACAATTTACCTTATAGTAATTGGTGACGAAGCCCTAGATGGTTAATTGGACTGTCTTAGCGTAAGAAAAGCCTATTCACACTTGTCATATTTTTTACGGCTGGACAGCCGTAGAAAGCGTGGCGCTAAAACAAGGACGAAATAGAAGAGCTTCTGAAGGACTTTATGTGCCGATTCTCCGCCCACTTTCAGGAGCTCAATTGTAATTACATTCTCATTGACTTGCCATTTATAAAATAATAAACTTAAATATAATTATCATTTTAAGAATAATTTTGGACGTATTGATGAACTGATTCTGAAGGTTTTTTAAACGTTACGTAAACGTGTGCGTTACGCTCTTTCTCCGTTACACCAGAACTTTTATCCCAAACACAACGCCACTGGTAAATGCTTAGCCACTGCGTCCCCGAGGTGTGAACTGTTATGTAATCTTTTTTAAGTCAATTTCGTAAGTGGTCGAGTTCCTTTTATGCCTAGGCAGCCTTTTTCGTATTTGCGGTACTAAGCAGTAAAATACACTTACTGGAGTGTTATTAGCGTGATTTCATCTTAGTCCGCAGGGGTAACTAAGCATCTGTGGCCTTATTAAAAAATGTTAGCGTCTGTGGTTTGCAGTAGTCACTGTTATATAGTAGATAAGCACGTAAGTTTAATATACAATATGGTGAGTATAAAGTTATAAATATCGAATGAAATACCTATGAGTGATAACTATAAAAATCCCGCTTGATTTCTTGCTGGTTCTTCCCAGGACAGAGATTTTTTCCGAACCAGTGGTAAAGTTTAAATGATTTTCAATAAGTATTCATGTTATCTATATGGAATAAAAATGATTCTATTCTATTCTGTTCATATAAGAATAACTGCTTACCTGCAGACGTTTATAGAATATGTAAATCGCACAATTACCTACATAGTGATACACTAGTATCTTTGGTGGTCAAAACTCGAATAGTTAGAGCATGATTAAAATGCCTCATGTCATTAAATTCAATACACAAATATTTTTTGCACATATATGGTTATTCAAAGCCTTTCAAATAACAATAAATTCATTCCTTTCCTTTTATAATTAATGTTAAATACGAACGACAATTTTCACGTTTACGTATAAATATACTTATGTAGTTTTCCCAGGAAAACGGAATGTGAATCCTTTTGAGAGTATCTTAAAGTATCTGTTGAGTAAGTCGCATGTTTACAATTCATTAGGCAAGATAAATAGTTTCAATAAATCAGTGACATCGTCACGCCTTCTTGAATACTTTCTTAGCATTTGAAGTAGCTTTAGTCGCAAACGTTTTAAATATAAAAAGATATTCAGCCATTTAAATCGAATTAAACATGCTTTTAATTAAACGAATATTTGAATAAAAAAAATGGTAAGTTCTTTTAAATATAAAAAAGCAATTTTAGTCTAGCAGGTTTTATTTATAGGATATGGGTAACAAACGAGCACACAGTCCACCTGATGGTAAGTGGTTGTTGTGGTGCATAGATATCTATCCTGGATTACGAATCAAAATGCAGATGCGTTGTCACCCCTGAGGACTAAGATGGAATTTCGTAAATCGTCGTTTCCAGTAAAAAGGGTCTACGTTTCTCTACACTCACCATACGAAATTCAACAGCTTCACGCTGCTATTTTACGCTGGTGTTCATGGTAGCTTTAAATCCTATTTTCAAAAAGATTTCAGCTTAATTTTTGTTTAATAACTTAAAAAAAATACTTTTAAAAAAGAAAACGCTAAGTATGTTACAGCGTTCAAACTAACGTTTTTAACGACCTCATTAAGGAAAAGTTTTAGTCATTAACATATGGAATAACTTAGCCTGAAATATGCCGACAGTTAATGAAGGCATTGTTTTAACTACTATTTTATATTAAAAGTAATCATCATCATTATCGTCATCATTATAGCCCATCCATCACAAGCTGAACATACATCTCCCAAGATATGCCACAAAGTATCTGATCCTGAGCCACCTGCATCTGACTTCATGTATCCAGGTCGTCGCTCCATCTCGTGATACAGCAACAAAATGTAAAGCATGAAAATTTATTTAAATTGGGATAATACTATAATATTGCCTGGTTTATTTTTATATATGGACGATTATATTGGACCTTAGAGAAAGCATAGTAACGCGTGAAATTTATTACAAGCCATCTAAAAACGAATATGTCATGGATCATATTGTGTTAAAAAAGTGTTGAAATTCAAGGCATTAAGATCTTTCAACTTTTCTACCGACTTCAAAAGGGAGACTGTACTCAATTCGACTGTATGTGTTTTTATGTGTGTTACCTCATAACTTTTTACTGGGTGAACGGATTTCGTTGATTCTTTTTTTATTTGAAAGCAGGCGCTTCACACGTGGTCCCATATAAACTTGAACAAAGTCTGACTAATAGTTTTTGAGTTATTTTTAATGATTTATATTGACTTCAATGTTCTACAAAATTTTTAATTTTTAATTCTTATTATGCATTTTGGATTACAAAGTAAGTTTTTAGTTTGTCCTTTTTTCACTACATAGTTTTGGAGGATAAAAATGCAGATTCGCCTCTGTTCCAAACACTAATTATGGCTTCCATTACCTATGAATCAAATATATTAAGCAATTTTAGTACAATGTGACATTGAATAAAGTCCAAAAACAACGTTGCAGTTGCAGCAAAAACTCCAACGCAACTGATTGAATGTAGAAATTTAAAATTTCATCAAAAATAGGCCAGGACTTTATCACATACTTTAATATCCGGTATTAAAGTATCACTACATGCAATGATTTAATACAGCTTAAACTAGTTTATAATTCAGATTGTTTAAATTGGTAATACTAATACATAATACTAAAAATTAAAATTTATACTCCTGTTATTGTTACTGTTTCAACTTATCAAAAGTCTACTAGGCCTCTCCCACAGATTATGGATTCACCATAGGTGCCAAGCTTGGGTGTTTTTTTGTCTTTTAGTTGTTATTTGTCTCTTGGTTTATTTCCCTCTGTCGCCCTTTAACCACCCACGGGTGGACACGGGGTAGTGGATATTCTTACACCACCACTATCAATCAAGTCATGCAAGTGCATGACTTGATTAATAACATTACAACCGACTTGTTGATTTATATTTTTTTGCCGTAATAGTCTATGCTTTTAATAAATATTGAAAAAAGCATTAATTTAACGCAATCTGATGAAGTTGCTACGGCTTTTGAGAAACATTTTACCGATGTTCCTTTTTTGACAACAAAATCATTAAATTCTTCTCCTACTGTCGCCGAATCATTGCTCAAACAAAATGTAAAGGCTTGTTCAAATACTTTTAAATTCCATAGAGTACTGCCAAAAGATGTCGTTAAATATTTTAAAACTATTGATGTTAGGAAACGGCAGACTTATGGGGGATTTCCGTTAAAGTTATTTTATCTATAATAGATATATTAGCACCTTATCTAGCTACTATATTTAATATAAGCGTCGAATCTGGTGTGTTTCATGATTTAATGAAACATAGTAAAATCATACCTTTATTTAAATCTGGTAGTACATTAGACCGCGCCAATTTTAGACCAATTTCTGTACTACCAACATTAAGTAAAATTTTTGAAAAAATTATTTTAGATCAGATGTTAAGTTTCTTTAATATTAATAAATTGCTACATAAAAATCAATTCGGTTTTACAAGGGTTCGCTCGACAACTGACGCTGGAGTTGAGCTTATTAAACATATTTTTTGTGCATGGGAGAATTCAGAGGATGCTTTGGGTATATTTTGTGACCTTTCCAAGGCCTCCAACTGTGTTCAGCATGAGACATTAATCAGGAAGCTACAGTACTATGGTGTCAAGAACACAGCACTTAAACTTATTATTTCATATTTAAGTAATAGAAAGCAGAAGGTTATTATCAATGGTAAATGTTCTTCCGGGTCACCTGTACTAATGGGTGTCCCTCAAGGCTTCATTCTCGGCCCATTCCTATTTCTAGTGTATATTAATGATTTACCTTCTCTTGTAGGGGATAATCATGATATAGTATTATTTGCTGATGATACTTCCTTGATTTTTAAACTTAAACGTCCTTATTACTTTGCCCCTTAGATGTTGTGGGACCCGCGGTTGACGCTTGTGCGTCCCCGCGATGCAGTGGATTGCCCCCCCCCCCTCCCCCCAGATACGACGGGGCTGCCACAGAGCCTATTAAGGCTGCTGCGGGTGCCGCTTTTGGCGGTACCACCTTGGGGAATAGATTTTTTGTCGCACTGCATTTTTGTTATTCTTTTTTTATACAGGATGTGATCCTTGAACCCCTACCCCTCCAAAGACTTGGGACTGGGGTCCCCCCAGCCATTCATCCCCTCGGCACCTAAGACCTAAGGATTAAGGTTATTTTTGAAGAGGTTTTCTTCCTCGCGGCCCTGCAGGGCCCCCGGGCCCTAGTGGGCTTACGGGTTGCCCAGCATAGCTGCGCTTGGCACATCGCCGCACATAGGTCGCCCGGAATCGGTACGCTTGGCACATTATCGTGCTAGATCATCCAGCATTGGTACGCTTCGCACATCGCCGCGTGTGTTGCATCCCGTGTTCGCTCTAATCAAAGAGCGATGCCGGGAGCACTATAAGTCTGTGAAGGCCCGTCTCTTAGGGTATTAAGCCCCGGCCCTTTCTGGTCCTGATGGATCCTCGGGTACGCCCATACCCGGCCAGTTTTGGTCCACGGCGGTTTCCCGCTACCACCCATATCTGGGTGGCGTTCCCCTACCCGCCACCTGGGGACGCGCCCAATGGGAGACCTGTACTAATGGGTGTTCCTCAGGGCTCGATTATCGGCCCATTCCTGTTTCTGGTGTATATTAATGACTTACCTCACCTTGTAGGGGATAATTATGATATAGTATTATTTGCTGATGATACTTCCTTGATTTTTAAACTTAAACGTCAATCATTTAAATGTGACGAAGTGAATAATTCTATATCAAAATTAGTGCATTGGTTTAACGTTAATAATCTGCATTTGAACGGAAACAAAACTAATTGTGTTAAATTTACAACAACGAATGTTAAATAACTGAATACAAATGTGTTTTTAAATGGGGAGGAATTGAGCCCTGTTGTATCCACTGTTTTTCTTGGCATCGCTCTTGACGCAAAGCTTCAGTGGGCCCCCCATATATCCTAATTAGCAAGCAGACTAAGTTCTGCAGCCTATGCTGTAAAAAAGATTAGAGGTCTCACTAGTGTCGAGACAGCATTTTAGTTATTTCCATAGCATAATGTCTTATGGGATTTTGCTATGGGGAAATGCGGCTGATTCAGAAACTATTTTTGTTTTACAGAAGAGGGCCATTAGAGCTATTTACAATCTTAAACCGATAGAGTCTCTTAGAGATAAATTTAAAGAAATTAATATATTAACTTTGGCCTCACAGTATATTTACGAAAATTTAATGTATGTTCACAAAAACAAAGATAGTTTTAGTAAAAAAAGTGATATACATTCTGTAAACACTAGGAACAAACACAAGCTAGTCAAGTTGCGGGAGCTGGATGGATGCTTTATCTGTATTATGGGTGGTGCTGGTGTAACCATAACGAGCTAGTGATGCCAGTTTTTCGACTCCACAGAGTCAGTAATTCATTCTTGGGGCAATGTATACGCTGTTACAACAAGGTCCCGGAAAGTGTACAGGTTCTCTCTATAACCAAGTTTAAATGTTTTATTAATCTGAAACTGTATAAAAAGGGGTATTATAGTATAAATGAATACATGGTTGATAATAACCCCTGGGAATGAGGTGGTCGCTTCCAAGCAGTTTCTAAAATAAATTTTGTGAATAGTTCGTAATCATTTATATTGTAAAATTTATTAAAAAAAAAGTCCCGCTGGGTTTCTTGCTGGTTCTTCCCAGGACAGAGGGTTTTTTTTTCGAACCAGTGGTAAAGTAAAAAATAACTTTCAATTAGAATTACACATGTAATGTATATTGAATAAAAATTATTCTATTCTATTCATTTCTTATAAACAGATACTATTTCTGTCCCATACAATTACTTAACCTATTTTCTGCGGTTAACAAGACATCTTGTTGAGCTGAGTCTAATTTCGCGCATGATAAGCGGAAGCAGTCATTTGAACTTGTGTCGTCTTATAATGTAAAGCTGGCAGAAAATTTTGATGAAAATTTTAAGTTTTTTTATAGGAGAGTGGCAAACGAGCATGCGGCTCACTTGATGGTAAGTGAGCCGCACCACCACCTATGAACAACTGCCACACCAGGAGAACCTTTGCCGTTGCCGGCCTTTTAAAAGGACTAGGCTCTTTTCTTATAAGTCTAAGTCGTATCAGTCCGAAAAAATCGCTGGTGGTAATCGATTCCACTAGGAAGTTGTGCGAGGAAGAAAACATCTTCTTCATTAACGGCTCCGTGGCGCAGTGGCTTAGCAATGAGTTGCTACGCTGGGGGCCGCGGGTTCGAATCCCGCACGAAACAAGTATTTGTATGGCCTACATAGAATTGTTCCGGGTCTGGATGTTTGTCCTTGTGCAATTTGTGTTTGTAAACTAAACTTAAACAGTGGTAAAGTCAGGCGGCAGCTTTTGCTGTCGCATGGATGGACCGGCTCGAATCGGGGTGGTACCACGACCTCACAGAATACCAGCGTGAAGTAGAAGTTTACCTCTGCGTTTTGCTTGGTGAGTGCAGGTGGCCGGAGGCCCTTTTTACTGGAAATGAGGCATTCCATCCTAGTCCTCACGGTTGAAAACGCATCTGCATTTTGATCTGTAACAGAGGATAGATGTAGATGTCAATGGGCCGCAGCAACCACTTACCATCATTTGGACTGTGTTCTCGTTTTTTACCCTTATCCTATAAAAAAAACTGCCTCCACGATACAGGAGAAAATCCTAGTGTGGGGGTTACGTATTTTAAATAAAAAAAAGCAAAAAAAAGCAATCTTCTAAATCGCACAGTGGTGGACCGCCAATCATCCAAACGGTATGGATGGTATCGCGAGTTTTGTCGCGATGTGCGATGGTGAAATTGAGCGGCTGGAATTAGTCCGAACAATTCCTCAGAGCACTCCCCGTGGTAGGTGCGATAAAATACGCAAAGAGATGCAACATTTTTTGTTAGACAAACCAAGTATATTTTCTGCTATCCCTTGTATCGTTTTGACCATGTGGACTGTAAAGTCGATCAAGTGGTATTATACTCGTCTAATATGTGTTCAGTCATCTAAATATAAACAAGTAAATATTTTTAAATCTTTTTGTTAAAAAAATGTAATATACCCTTTTTTATATTATTGTTGTGAGATTTATTCAAAATTCCAAGTTTCCAGCTAATCGGGAAGTTAATTTAAAATCAATGACTAAATTACACTCGGAACAACGGACAGACAGACAAGAAAGTTACTTAATAAAAACGTGGTAAAATGGACGTTGGTATATTTGTTTGAGATCAATAGACTTCGACACCGTTTGGCCAATCACCGTGAAAGTTGGCACAAATATTACAGAGAGACTATATAAGAAATCGAAAAAAAAAATAAAAAAGTCGATTGATACAGGTGTCTCCGGACCGTGTTTTGTGGAATTCATTGGGAAAGGCCTATGTTCCTAGTACATGTGATAGGCTGTTATAATGAGGATGTTAAGTTTACTCTATAAGCAGTTAACTTTTGAAAAAATATAGGACATAAAAAGTGCTCGATGACTGACAATCCATTCATAAATAACACTTTTTTTGGATTCAGTTACCTCTAATACGTACATCCAATCGATGTGCGTATTAGATATCATAGTAAACGTATGTTATGTTAAATACATTAAAGGTTAACTCAATTAAACATCTCAGCTTTACTCTGTTTCACTAATATTCATATATATTATATACATATTAGCAAAAACGAAAAATTTAAATTTTACATAATATGTTCTCAATATTCACTGGCTACTATTACACTTACTTACATAGACGTGGTAGAGCTTTGCTGCAGCTATGTATATATATTAGTAGTATAGTTGAAGCACGAATGGGTCGGCTCGACCGGGGAAGGACCACGCTCTCACAGAATACCAGCGTCAAATAGCAGTTTAACACTACTGTGTTGCGTATGGTGAGTGTAGAGAACCGGAGAGCCTTTTTACTGGAAACGAGGCATTCCATCTTAGTCCTTACGGGTGGCAACGCATCTGCATTTTGATACGCAAACGAGGATAAATGTAGATGTCTATGGGCCACAGCAGCCACTTACCATCAGGTGGACTGTGTGCTCGTTTGTCACCCTATACTATAAAAAAAAACATAATATTTACTCAATGCATGTCTTCAATCCCACCTGGTGATACGTAGTGAATTCCAAAATGGTAACACTGTCTTGACGTTACACACGATTAAATAATATAAAATCTGTTTCAAAACAAGCTTTTATAGGCGTTTACTAGGGCCGGCATTCGAAAAATCTAAATCAGATTCGCAATTCGTCATCGTTACGAAGTTACACAAGTATGCTAAATTTTAAACCAATCGGATTTCAGGAAGCTTCAAAACTTGATTACAAATTTTGAACCATAAAAATAAAGGAAGAAAGCAAGCAGCCTGTTCTTATTATAGTTAGATAGAAGACTTCCAAATAGTAATCAGACGGAAAGAATGACGTCGGGACGTCGGCATATAAATCGACTGTAATTATATAAAAAAGAGAACGATACTATTATTAGGATTTCGTTTGTTTATTTTCGGCTGTTTCTTTCATGCACTCGTATATTAAGAAGCTTTGCTAGCTGTTCTCCACAAGTAATATAATTATAAAAGATAAAGGATGCAAATGAGCACTCAGTCCACCTGCATTTGAACAAAGTTGCAAGTCAACAGTGAATATAGGCTTTTTGTAAGTTTGTTATAAAATACATATAAAGTACGCTCAGCGAGAAATATGAACGTAGGCTGTTTTTACACAGATATGGAAGTATATTGCGAAGAATGGTGGTGCCGTAAGAAAGGTTATTGCATTATGTCGTCTTGGTTTCGAATAGCGACATAACAATTTCGTTTATGCCACGAGTAAAATATCCATACCGGAAACGGGGAACAGTATCAAAGGCCTAATCTCCTCACCACCAACCATTTTACGAAGAGCGGCGATTGTGGAAAATTCTCCTCATAGGCTGATGAAGAAAATGTGCAGAAGGAAAGTTTTATCCATTTTAACATTAGGTACTACATTGACAATTTTTTTTATAGAATAAGGGTGACAAACGAGCACACAGTCCACCTGATGGTAAGTGGTTGCTGTGGCCCATAGACATCTACATCTATATTCGTTTGCGAATTAAAATACAGATGCGCTGTCAGTCATGAGGACTAAGATAGAATGCCTCTTTTCCAGTAAAAAGGGTCTCCGGTTCTCTACACTGACCATACGAAACACAGCTGCATTAAGCTCTTATTTTACGTTGGTATTATGTGAGAGCGTGGTCCATCCCCGGTTGAGCCAACCCATTCGTGCTACAACTATACTATTAATATACATAGCTGCAGCATATCTGTACCACTATGATAGAATAAGCGTTAATTTTGCTTACAAAAAGTCATTAAAAAACTATATTAAATCTGGGGGCACGGCAGTGCCCCCGCCAAGTCGAGCAAAAAAGCGGCACGGCCGTACTATCCTTTTCTCGAAGCAGTTCAGGCCATTTTCGAAACCCTATAACTTCGTTGTGGATAAAACTAGAAGCCTGAATTTTCAGTAACCAAAGGAGGCATTGTATATACTCGGTATATTTCAAATTTCATCAAATTTCAACTAGTTGTTTAAGAATTAGAACTAGTCAAAGTTTCTTAATTTTGTTACTCACTGACTAACCGATCATCAAAACTCTAAGGCACTTCTAGCAGACATAGAAGCTTCAAATTTGGAATACAACTATTGTTTAGTATACAAATTTAAGGAATAATTAAAATATTTTGAAATTTCGGTTCAGTTTTTGAGATACACCAACTGCATAATTAACTTTGTAATCCCATATAAATATATACGATTACAAAGTTACATTTGCAGTGAATGAATCAGTGTACCTATATATGTATAATATAATGGAATAATAGGTGTAGATAGTAGACATGGGACGAGTACTCGGTTTGGATTCGGTACTCGGCGTTACGGCCTTTTTTTAGGGTTCGGCCGAGCACCGAGTATTAACGGCCAAGTACCGAGTACTCGGCCTTAATTATATTCCAGAGAAAAATAAAGATAAAAAGCCAGTTTTCATCATCATTATTATATTAGACACTTTAAAACATCAGGAACATGAGATGCAGCAGAAATATTTAGAATATACATATGAATCTATAATAGAAATTATTATTTCTAATATTTAAAATTTAAGAAAGAAAGAGCTATTTATTTGATTTTTTTATTTAAGAGAGCAAGATCAATAATTTTTCTATTTTTATTTTTATTTTATTGATAGAACCACCAACGGAATAACATGTTGTTTTGAAAAAAAAAATGTGACAATAGGCTTAGGAACTAAGATTTACTATGTTTCCATTTAAAGGTAGTTACAGCATGTTTAAAAAGACAATAACTGTACGATAACTTAATAATTGTTACAAGTACGAGTAAAATACTAATATAAAACAAACAAAAACATTAAGACAATATGAAATATATGAAAATTAAAAATATATAAAAATAACAACATTTATATCGAGTTTATATAAAGTTATGGTATAATTTTTACTATGAGTTATTAAATAGATTGATAATTTTGGCTCTAAAAGATTTTATACTATCGCTAAATAAGTCAATAGTCTTATCTTTAAGGACACATTCGTTATACAATCTGCTTATTCTCGGTATGAGAGAGTGATGACCAAGATTAGTTGTATACAATTTGTGTTTAAGTAAGGGAATAGAAAAACGCGGTACACGGCAGGGAACTTTGAACAATATGTGAAAGTAATTCTACAGAATCTATAGTCCCATTTGTAAGCTTGTACAAAAAAACTAAATCATGTAGTTTACGTCTGTCCGATAGTGAGTTTAGTTTTAGTTTTAGGAGACGAGTGGAATAGGATTCCATATGATTACCACTAGAACAATATTGAGTGAATCGTCTTTGAATGCTTTCTATACGATCTTTGTGTATTTGATAATTAGGGCTCCATATGATGGTGCCGTACTCTAATTAACTTCTAACTAAGGAAGTGTAAAGCAGTTTTTTGTTTTGATTTTTTTAAAACATTTTGAATTCCTGTATAAAAACCCGAGCATTTTGCGTGCCGATCTACAAATATTTTCAATTTGAATATTAAATCTTAATTTAGCATCAATTGTAATTCCTAAATCTCGGATGGATTCAAGCTTCTGAAGTGGATTATTGTTCAACGTGTATTGGGTTTCTGATGCAGTATGCTTACGCGTAAAGTTGATATATGAACATTTAGAAGCGTTGAGATCCATGCCATTTAACTTGCTCCAACGAGCAATTCTATCGACATCTTCTTGTAGAGATTGTGCATCATGATCGTTAAGAATTGCTTTTAAGAGTTTCAGATCGTCCGCGAAGATGAAACATTTTGAATTATGTACACAATTAGTTACATCATTTACGAAAATATTAAATAATAAGGGTCCTAATATGGATCCCTGAGGTACTCCCGAGGTGCACCCATATTTCTGAGAAAAGTGGCCTCTGATCACTACGTATGAAAATCTGTCTTTTAAATATGAAGCAAACCACGAAAGTAATGGCCCTCCGATTAGTTGTGTATCGCTAGCAACGCAAAGTCGGGAATTTGCATTTGGAAAAATCCAAAATTAGGGGCTTTTTAGGTGCTAATTAGGTGCCAAGTTTAAAAATTAGGTGCTCTAAAATTTTCACCGCAACGAACTGTTGAAATTTGCGTTGCTAGCAAAACGTCTAGCTAGCAACGCAATGATGTTATTAAATATACAATAAATATTAATAGCAAGGAGTTAAGTGCTAATTAGGTGCTGCAAGTATACGCAGTAACAAGGCGCCCCTAATAAAAATAAAGTCGTTATTCAGAACATAGCAGATGCAAAATTCAGATTTCCTGAAAATCAAAATATAATCAAATATGCTTTCAGAAAAAGTCCAAATTAGGGGTTTTTTAGGTGTTAATTAAGTACCAAGTTTAAAAATTAGTTGCTCCAAAATTTTCGCCGCAACGAACCATTGAAATTTGCGTTGATAGCAAAACGTCTCGCTAGCAACGCAATGACGTACGATAGATAAGAATACGATAAATATTAATAGCAAGGAATTAAGTGCTAATTAGGTGCTGCAAGTATAGGCAATGATAAGGCGCTCCAGATAAAAATAAAGTCGTTATTCGGCAAAGCAAATGCAAACATCAGGTCGTTGTGTTTGTGCCATCTAGCGTCTATCGTACTTACCACCTTCAGAGTCCATCGATTTTGATTCAATAAAATGTCTAGAACTATAGAACGTTGTAGATGGCGATATTTATTACAAAGCAATTTACTGGAAAGAAAATATCCTTTCGATTTATTACATTAAAGTTTAGACTTCACATGTCTAAAAATAAGAATTGTAACATTTATTTGGTTAAAAATTATATTAAATAATATTATAAATCTATAATACTATTTAATATAATTTTCAAACAATTTTCAACCATTTTCAAATATAATCATACTAAATCTGAAAAACAAAAAATGCCGTTTATACCTTATAGTAAGGTAATGGTGGTTTTAAATCCGATAATTTCCAAAATATTACCGTCATCTACATGCGACATTTATAATCTTTCAGCGCCTAATTAGCACTTAATTTTAGGCACTGATAAAGAACAAAAAATACCGATAATACATTATGGTAAGGTAATGGTGGTCGTGGACCCCATAATTTCCAGAATAATATCTTAATCTGTATCAGGTTTCGATAATCGCTCAGCACTTAATTAGCTCTTAATTCCTTGCTATTAATATTTATCGTATATCTAATAACTTAATTGCGTTGCTAGCGAGACGTTTTGCTAGCAACGAAAATTTCGACAGTTCGTTGCGGTGAAAATTTTAGAGCAACTAATTTTTAAACTTGGTACTTAATTAGCACCTAAAAAGCCCCTAATCTGGACTTTTTCTGAAAGCAATTTTGATTCTATTTTGATTTTCAGGAAATCTGAATTTTGCATCTGCTATGTTCTGAATAACAACTTTATTTTTATTAGGGGCGCCTTGTTACTGCGTATACTTGCAGAACCTAATTAGCACTTAATTCCTTGCTATTAATATTTATCGTATATCTAATAACTTCATTGCGTTGCTAGCGAGACGTTTTGCTAGCAACGCAAATTTCTACAGTTCGTTGCGGTGAAAATTTTAGAGCACCTAATTTTTAAACTTGGCCCCTAATTAGCATAAAAATTTTGGATTAGTGAATAAAATGAATGAAAATGGATGAAGTGAATAAAATACTTATCAAATAATTTGAGTGAATTTTTAGCCGATTACAAAAAAGGAGGAGGTTTACAAATCAATTGTATGTTTTTTTTTGTATGTTAATCGATATCTTCGTTAATTATGTGCCGATTTTAATGATTATTTTTATTAAATAGGGTATAAAGATTATATACTGTAGGGTTGTATACATTTGGAGGCAAATTCCCGTCGCTAGAAAACATAGGGGATGAAATTTTTAATGTAATTATTAAAAAGCTCAAGATAGTCCACACAAAAGGGTCAAAACATAAATTTTTAATAAAAAGTAAGTGCTGACATAAGGAGTTCATAAAAATGACTTAAAGAACCCCGATGAGTTTCTTGCTGGTTCTTCCTAGCATAGAGGTTGGTGTTGATTTCAATAATTATCCTTGACAGTGAAGTAGCGGTGTAAGAGTATACACGACCCCATAATATGGTCTCTTGGGTGTCATAAGAGGCGACAGAGGGAAGCTGAAACAGAAGATGGGCAGCAGCATCTTCCTGGTAACAACTCAAATAAAAAAAAACTGCTGTTGTCACCTCCAGCCACCTGCTGTTGCCAAGCATGACAACTATGGCAAAATACTCCATAAGAGGCAATCTATGTGAGATGCCTACGTTCGGCAGTAGACCTATAAAGCTGTAAATGAATTATTCTTGTAATCTATATTGAATTAAAAATATTCTCTTTTATTTCTAGTCTATACTATAGAGTTAAAGCCCCGAATGCATAAGATATTTTGTAGAAATTATTAATTAATAAGTTCTTTATAATGGATGTAAGTGGACTCTATTTATTTATGACTGATTAAGTAATGACTGACTGATCTGAGGTTAGCTATACTAGGGGACTGCTCGAAGAAAAGATGGTACTTTTTACTATACTGTATTAACTATTTACAAAGGTTCGGCACTATTAAAACTATAACACTATGTACAGAGAGAGGTCTTCAGTTGTGGAGTCTTGACTTGTTGTCTTGTGTCTTCTCGAGTGCCGCTTCCGAAGTGAAATGAACAACTCACAGACCAAAACGCCCTTCTTATATCTCCCAAGAAGGCGTCTCAGTCTGTGAGTAGTGCCGTGCGACGATGCTGCTCGCCCATTGGTCGTCGCTCGGCTCCGGTGTGCGGGGTGTGAGGGGCGCAACGGGGTACGAAGGGGCGACGGGGCGGTGGGTCTCTAGCTGTCCTCAACATCCTCCCCCCGGCGTAGCTCGCGAGCCCAATCTTCTCTCGGGAGGACGGCGATCTTCCTGACCGGCCGCCGCAGCAATCCGCCCCTGGTCCGCACCTCCACATAGCGCACCACGCCGTCTGGTCCGGGAAAGGTCCGTGTTACAATTCCCCGCGGCCACACGTTCCTTAGCATGCTACTGTCTGCCACCACGACGAGGTCCCCTTCTTGTATCTGTCGCTGCTGCACATCCCGCGAGTCCCCGCGCGCAACCAGCGTCGGCAGGTACTCCTTCATCCAGCGCTTCCAGTACTCGTCGGAAAGTCCCTGCGCCGCTCTCCACGCCCGACGATTACTAGGCGTGCACGGCGCGGTTACTGGCAGGCTCGATGGTCCCAGCAGCAGGAAGTGGTTGGGTGTCAGCGCCTCTTCCTCGTCGATGTCGACCGGTACGTGCGTCAACGGTCGAGAGTTCACCGTGTTCTCTGCTTCTGTGAGGAGCGTCGCCAACGTCTTCTCCCGCGGGCTCTTCTGGTGTAGAGTGGCTTCGAGCGCGGTCTTCACTGAGTGCACGAGACGCTCCCATGCGCCTCCCTGGTTCGGCGCGCCCGGCGCGATGAACTTCCAGTCTGTCCGCCGAGTCAACGCGTAGTCCTTCAGCAGGGGTGCACACTCCTCCATTGCCCGTCGTAGTTCGGTATCCGCCCCATGGAAATTTGTTCCGTTGTCAGAGTAGATGACCCGTGGCCACCCACGCCTAGCCGCCATGCGCCGCAATGCCGATATCGCCGAATCCGTCGTTAGGGAATAAACTATCTCTAAATGCACCGCGCGCGTCGTTAAACAGGTGAATAACGCTACCCACCGTTTTTCATGCCTACGTCCTGTCGTAACCGTTATAAGCCCGAAATAGTCGATTCCGGTGTAGGTGAATGGTCGCGCCAATGCTCCTAACCGTTCAGGTGGTAGATCTCCGATAACCGCTGGCCGTGGTGTCGCCTTGCGTACCCTGCACGCAGACATCTACGCTCCACTTCTCTTACGGTTGGTGGTAATCGAAGGATATGATATCTCGTGCGTAGGTCGTTTACTACCCTCTCCCTGTTGGCGTGGCTTGCTTCCTGATGCGCCTTTTCCACAAGCAGCTTTACAAATTGGTGGCATCCGTTCAGTATGATGGGCCTCTTCATATGGCTGTCCACATCGGCTGCGTCGATTCGTCCTCTAACTCGTAATATGCCATCTTCCAATATGGGGTCGAGCTTCCTCAACGCGCTGCCGGTTGCCAGGTTCTTTCTTCGCTGCAGTCGACTGATGTCTTCAGCGAAGCTTTCTTGTTAACTGCGTTCTTTCCACATCCGCTCTGCTCTCTGGATGTGCTGCAATGTCAGTCCGTGCGCTCTTCCTCTTATGGCATCGACGAACTGTAGTATCCGTGCAGTGGCCCTTATTAATCTCTCGTAGGAAGAGAATCTCTCTATGTCCGGCAGGTGTGGAGCGTTCTTGGTGCCGCTCTGGTGCGCCACGACTTTCTCCAGTTCCTCATCATCATCGCCTGCCTTCTCTTCCTGACGGCGAGGCCATCTGTCTTCGTCCTCGTACAAGAATGGCGGTCCCGTGAACCATCTGTCGTTCTCTTCTTTATTCATATAATTCACACGCGTCGCTTGATCCGCGATATTGTCTGCGGTCGGTATCCACCTCCATTGCTTGGGTGACGTCTTCTCTGCTATCTCCCCTAACCTATGAGCCACGTATGGAGTGTAATGCGCCATATCGTTCTGTATCCAGTGGAGCGCCGTAGTGGAGTCTGTCCAATACACTACCTTATCGGCTACCACTCTGTGCTCGCCTTGTACGAATTCCGCGAGTCGCGCGCCTATCAAGTTCGCCTGCAACTCTAAACGCGGTATGCTTTGCGCCTTTATCGGGGCGACTTTCGCCTTGGCCGCCACTAACCGTATCCTAATCGTTCCGTCGCGGTATCGTATACGCCAATACGCCGCGGATGCGTACGCACGTTCGCTTGCGTCGTTGAATACGTGAAGCTGACGCTCTACCACTCCCCCCGTAGGAGCATAGCACCTAGGCAGTCGCAGTCGTGACACTTCCTCGACGACTCGCAGCCACCTCTGAAATTCATCAGCTGCCTCCTCGGGTAGTTCGTCGTCCCATCCGACCTTCTTCATTCGCCATAGGTCTTGCAGCAGGATCTTGGCGGTGATGGTGAGGTAGCTCAGCAGTCCGAGCGGGTCAAACACCGACATGACTGCGCTCAATGCTTCCCTCTTAGTCGGTGGTCGCTGTAGCGCCTTTACTTCTTGTGGCACCCTATTCATAGAGGTGTTGAACGTCAGGGCGTCTTCGTCGGCCATCCATAACAACCCTAGTGTCCTGCCTGGGCTGTCTTGCCTTAAGCCTACTTCTTTAGGCTTGCTCGCTAGTAGTTCCTCCGGCTTGTCTTCCAATAGGGCTGCGTGGTTAGAATTTCAGCCTGCCAAGGTGAAACCGGCCTTCTGGTGTACTTCCATAACCTGCCTTGCCGTATTTACCGCCTCCTCTACCGTAGCATAACTGTCTAAGTAGTCGTCCATATAGTGACTACGTACGATAGCGTTAAGCGCCAACGGATGTGTTTCTGCGTGTGCGCGCGCGTTATGATCCCTAACACTATGTGCGAGAAACGGCGAGCTCCTCGCACCGAAAATCATCGATGTCATAACGTACTCCCGCGGTGGGCTGGATCGCTCGTTACCTCGCCACAGAAACAATTGCGCGGGTTGGTCGCGACGGTCGATCTTCACACGTAATAACATCTCCCTAATATCCGCGGACACGGCTATTTCGTTCTCCCTAAATCTAAACAGTATGCCCGGTAGGTTTCGTAACAAGTCGGGGCCGTCGAGTAAATAATCGTTAAGACATCTACCGGACGCACGCGCTGCCGCGTCGAAAACCACTCTTGTCTTCCCCGGCTTGTTCGGATTCCGTACGGCGAAGTGAGGCAGGTACCAGCTCTTGGGGTCCTCTCTCTCTGTCCCCTCGGCTTCCCTTGCGTATCCTTTTGCCAGGAGGTTGTCTATCTGGGTTGTGTAGGCGTCTCGAAACTCCGGCGACTTGTCCATTTTTCTCTCGATCGTCCGCAGTCTTCGAGCGGCCATCTCGTAGCTGGGTGGCATCCGCACGTTGTCGTCCTTCCATGGCAGTCCAACTTGGTATTGCTCGCCGACCTTCTTGACGGTGCGCTGGAATATCTCGACAGTGCGTTCCTCTTCTCGTCGCGGCCTACTCTTTAGCGAGATACCTATGGAATCTATCTCGTACTGCCGTTTGAGGAGTTCCGTTAGCTCCTCGTCCTGACTGGCAAACGTTCGGATGTCCCTATCTGACCGTCCGCTAACGCTTACGACGTGTTATACGGTTTCACCGTCTTCCCTACACGTGAATCGCGACACGGTTCTCTGTATCACCCACCCTAATAACGTACGTGCAGCTATAGGCTGCCTTCGACGTCCTATCCTTAAATTACGGGTGATTATTAAATGCCAGTTGTCGGCGCCTAATAATAATCTCGGTTTTGCGTCGTCGTAACAAACCGAACTCGGTAGGTCTCGTAAGTGTTTTAAACGTAAACACTCCTTACTTACGGATTGCGAACCTATCTTTAAATTTGCTATTGTCCGTGCATTTATTCTATACACCTCACTGCGCGTCTTACCACGTATGCCTATGTTAACTAGCCTGCTATCGGCCTCGCGCTGACTATTATTTACGCCTCTAATATTCAGCGGCTTTACCGGTCCTTCCGCTCCTAACTCGCGCGCTAAGTCGTCGTCGATTAACGAAATAGTCGAGCCTTCGTCAAGCAACGCATACGTATCTATTTCCCTACCACGTGGTCCACGTAACGTAATGGGACACACTTTCAATAATACGGACGCATTACTACCAACGTTAGACGCGACGAGCACGGTCTCATCCGGTTTTGCCGATGTCTCAGGTGCGCGGGTGTGAAGGAGGGCATGGTGGGGGGCGTTGCAGCCGTCGACGCCGCATTTCTTGGCTTTACATCTAAACCGTCGGTGTTTACTATTTAAACACAGAAAACACACCCCCTCTTCCTTTACCCAATTCCACCGGTCGTCCACATCCATTTGCGCTAACTTCCTACACTTGGCGATCACGTGTTCACCCCCGCAACACATACAAGAGGCACTAACGGTGTCCTTCTGGGCGGAGAACGTCTTTACGTCGCGGGCCCTATCCTCTACGCGGCGTGTCACTATCCTTTTCGACGGCGGCGCCTCTCGTCTTACGGGCGATTCCTTAGTCGGCGCTACGGACGTATAGGCATGACTCAACGCACGGTCAGCCCCTCTCATCATGAACCGAGATAATGTGACGATATCTGGTTCGTCTGCACTTCCGTAGTGCTCCGCATAATCGCACCAACGTGACCGTAAGTGAGGGCTAAGTTTACTAGTGACTTCCCTAGTCAGCATTGGATTTTGCAAATATCCTTTGCCGTCGACGTTCTGCAAAATACACACTATATTTTGTAACTTAATCGCGAACGAATTCAATTCCTGAGCGGTTTGACCCGGGCGCGGAAGGCGTTTCAGTTCCTCTAACGCTCGATCGATAATTACTTCCGGGCGGCCGAAACACTGCTCCAATGTTCGCATAATATCTGCTGGATCCTTCGCGGTAAACAGCAGTGCCGATACTACCTCCCTAGCTTCACCGCGTAGACAGTTTCTTAACCTTGCCATATTTTCCGTATTTGTGAATCCATATAAACGCGTGGATTCTTTCATCGCGGCTTTGAAGGCTAACCATTCCGCGGCCGAATCGTTAAAAATAGGCAAGTCCTGCGTCTGCTTCGCGGCAGCGGGTCTGACTCTAATCCTATTCTCTAGAGCTTCTGCTAATCGCTCTATACCCCTCTCTTTCCCTCGCGGAGTAAGCGACCTATCTCTATCCCTATCTCCCTCTAGCCTGCGCTGTGGCGCTGGCGTCCTATGTACACTTACATCCCTATGACACGGCGACGATAATCTACGATCCGCGTGGCGATGTGGCGATGGCGATCTATGTACACCTACATCCCTATACGGCGACGGTGATCTACGATCCGCGTGGCGATGTGGCGATCTATGTGTAGGCGATAGAGTGCGGCGTTGGACGCGCGACGGCGACGTAACCCGTACACGACGATCCACCTGGTTCATTTCTACGGCGACTCCCCTATCCCTCTGTATCGTTTCTACGCGACGTGGTTGAACCTCATTCGCTACCGTCCTCCCCTGGGCATCTTTAGCGTGGTCGTAACCGGTTTCCCTATTCGGTAGGGCCTGCTCTATCTCGATGCGGGGCGCGGGCTGAGACGGGCGGTAAGGCGACTCCCCCCGCACAGTCTCTACGTTCTCTAACCACCTATCAACGCGTACCCTATTTTCAACTAACTCGTCTTCGTTAATACTTTCCCTATCTGTTTCTTCTTGCAGTTGCGCGACGTCCCTAGCGTACTTCTTCTTAATAAGATCTTCTTCGAGTTGCAATTGCTTCCTCCTAATTGCAGCTAGTTCCTCCGCGGCGTTATATTCGATTTGTTTTAACTTAGCTATCGCGCTAGCTGTCGACCGGGCTGAACGAACGGAGCGGACCGACGGGGCGCGGGGTGCGGGCCTATGTACAACGTCTGTTACAGGTGCGACGGTACGTACTATCGAACTAGTTACTGTAGACGGAAGATCTTCAATAATCGCGGCGAGTGTCTCTGTGCGCGGCGCGGATGTGCTAACCTCTCCTAAAAGATCGGTCGTAGACACGGACATAGCGGGGCGCGGCGGCGGGGGCGCGGGCCCGGGCATAGATGCGGGCGCGAGCGGGGCCTGGGGCGCGGTGGAGGGCGCTTGTGCCATCGCGAGATAATCGGACGGGAACGCGGGTGCTTCTTCGAATATACGCATTCCTACCGGCGTTTCGTCATCGTTCCGTGTCTTCTGGCTTCGTGTCTTCCTCATGGTGCCACGTTGCGACCTCCGGTCGTCTTCAAAAAGACGTACGTATCGTTTTCAAAAAGACGCACGTATTGGATGTCGTTCCCGCCACAAAGGCGTTACCAGATGGTCACAGTTTGGCACCGTTAGGGAGCAACCACCTGGCCGCGTAAACGCGGTTAAAGAAACAAGAAATTGTCTGGAAACAGACAATAGACGTGTATGACGTAGGCGTAACAAGAAACAGGGAAGAAATTAGTACCGACGATCTTCTCTCTTCGTCGACGAACTTCTTTCTTCCTTGAAGATCTTCTATAATGATCTTCTCTCTTCTATAATTATGTTCTTTCTTCTATAATTATGTTCTTTCTTCTATAATTGCCTTCTTTCTTCTGGCTTGAATCCGGCGACGATGGACCAAGAATATAATGGAAGTAAGTGGACTGTAGTTATTTATGACTGATTAAGTAATGACTGCCTGATCTGAGGTTAGCTATACTAGGGGACTGCTCGAAGAAAAGATGGTACTTTTTACTATACTGTATTAACTATTTACAAAGGTTCGGCACTATTAAAACTATAACACTATGTACAGAGAGAGGTCTTCAGTTGTGGAGTCTTGACTTGTTGTCTTGAATCTTCTCGAGTGCCGCTTCCGAAGTGAAATGAACAACTCACAGACCAAAACGCCCTTTTATATCTCCCAAGAAGGCGTCTCAGTCTGTGAGTAGTGCCGTGCGACGATGCTGCTCGCCCATTGGTCGTCGCTCGGCTCCGGTGTGCGGGGTGTGAGGGGCGCAACGGGGTACGAAGGGGCGACGGGGCGGCGGGTCTCTAGCTGTCCTCAACATTCTTGTTACGAGAATTGACAGCAAAAACACAATATAAAATAATTTAACTTTAAATTGCCGATTGTAAAGGCTAATGCCATTTTCTTTATCTTACTAAATACTTCTATTTATATTTAATCGAACTACTTTAGTCGCTGTTCAAATGTATTTAAAAAAATGTTAAAACACAAGTTTTTTTATGCTTATCACATTATGGTGGACATTCAAATTAGGTGTTCCCTAAGTATTCTTGTATCAAGTATTGGATCTCGTAGCTTGAAACGTCTGTTCCTGACAAACAGTTGAAATATTTGTGTTTTAGTGTTTTAACCCCGCTTGTACATAGTAGTAAGTTTAAGTAAGTTTTAAGTAGTCGTTTATTTAGTAGAACATTTCGTTTTTAGCCAGGCATACAAAATAATTCGGTAATTCTATTTGTATTTTCTTAACACAATTTTAATATTAAGTTTTTTTGATATTTTTTTATAGAATAAGTGAGCACATAGTTCATCAGATGATAAGTAGGTGCTATGGCCCACAGACATTTATCATTAATTAAGAATTAAAAATAGCTCGAAGACTAATAGGGAAGGAAGGTTCTCGAGTGGCAGCCTCTTACCGGTCGGCGATGTGTAGGGCGACCCTAAATTACGGTAGAGTGACGACCTGGTGAGACATGTAAGAAGTCGATGGATGCAGCTGGCACAGGAACGTGCTTTGTGCCATTCCTTAGGGGAGCCCTACGTTCAGCAGTGCATTTGTGAAGAGTTGTAATGATGATGATGAATCAAAATGCAGAAGCGTTGTCGACCCTGCTGACCAAGATGGAATGTCTAGATACTAGTCGAAAGGGTCTCCTGTTGTGTTCTCTCTACACTAACTATTCAAAACACAGCAGCATCAGTCTGCTGTTTTACGCTGGTATTCTGTGAGAGCTCCGGTCGAGTCGACCCATTTTTGTTGCAGCTATAAACGTAAATTCAGCCACGTTAACTCAAGATAATATAACAAATGAAAATGACATTTTATATAAACATCAAATAAAAGTTTTATAATTAATTAAAATGTAATTAACTTACATTTACGAGTAAAAGGGGGATTATAGACCGATACGACTTAGGGACCTTAAATGAAAAAGTCCACTCCTAGCGCGTTAACGCACCTATTGTAAGGGCTTCCACGGCATTTAATCTGTCACCAGGGTTGCTCTGCTTAGAAATAATGTGAAATATTTAACAGATTTCATAGCGAGAGAAGTTAATTTGTTGGAAAATGTAGAGATCAATGGTTCCTTCTCAAATATCAGTTACATTTTATATTAATTTGATTAGAAATAGTTAATGGAAGAATTAAAAAATGCGTAAAAAATGAAGGAATACACTAGACTAGAAACTGAAAATCTCATAATTAAATCGCAACTTTTCAGCGATAATGACACTGTGTGACCATCTGCTTGGCAAATTTGTTATTTTAGCTTTAGCCCCAACTAGCGAAGTCTGGTGAGCGTAAGATTATATGTATTTACACTTGGTTCAAGATCGCAGTACCTAACGTCTCATACTAAATTTGACCGCACCGCAGAAATGCAACATCAAAGAAAAACAAACGGCGAGAAATCAAATTCTTTTTATTCCAGCATTGTCTGTTTTAACAATTTTGTAGAAGTCGAATGTAAGATATCGAACTTCAAACTAGTCAGTAGTTTAACACGGCAATTTATTTTTTATTTTTTTAGAAATGCGGGGGTAACCGAGCATATAATCCACTGGATGGTGACTTAATGCCGTGGGCCATCGACACCTTCAACTATCCCCATTAAGATTCAAAATGCACACTCGTTAAGGTGGAATACCTCGTTACCAGTAAAAAGGGGTTTCCGGTTCTCGTCACTCACCGTGTGATAAAATCAACAGTGTGTTATCTCAAGCTGATATTTTATGCGAGTATGGTCTGTCCCCGATGTAAATATTTAATAAGTTAAAACCCATATTTAAAATATAAGTACTTAACTTTCTTCCCTGACAACTTTTTTTAAAGGATAAGGCTGCTAAGCGAGCACACAGTCCAGCTGATGGTAAGTGGTTGTATGGCCCATAGACATCTATATCTATCCTCGTTTGCGAATTAAAATACACATGCATTGCCCCGTGAGGACGAAGATGGAATGCCTCTTTTTCAGTAAAAAGGGTCTCCAGTTCTCTGCACTCACCATGCGAAACACAGCAACGTTAAGCTGCTATTTTACGCTAGTATTCTGTGAGAGCGTGGTAATATAGCTGCAGCATGGCTCTACTACGTATAAAACTATAAGATTTTAACGGTATATAATTTTAAGTCTGCGAGTTAGATATTTTGATCAATCAATTCATTCACCAAAAGAATGGAGGGAACGTCTCTAATGGGCCACTAGCTAATTATTTTACTTTAATTGAGTGATTCGAACCACAAACTTTGTAATAATCTGCAGCTCGAGAAAAATACCAGATATGGTATGCGGGGTTGACCAGGAAACCTAGTCTATGCGGTGGGTGAGGCCCACCAGGCGCCCACGCGGTGGGGGCTTTAAACAATTCCTTCCTACAATAGCTCAGGCCCCCAGATAGAGGTGGCTGGTTCGAGAGTTAAGGTGATAGATACGAAAGACCAGTGGGTAATTGCATGTTCATAAGACCAAATAGGCTCACCTGCGATTTTCGGATGCGGCGAAACGCGACAAACTCCTTACTTCAACAGCTACGATGCGGTTATTTTCAGCGATTTGCTGAATTGATACGAAATTATTGCGGTATCACGTTTTGAACACGTTGATAGTCTCTAGCTGATGAAGTACGTGACCCGTGCTTCGTCACCGAGCGGGTGGCGGTCAACTTTTACTATACGGTGCGTTGAGCGGCGAACGTGCGCGTGTGTCTACAATTGTGACGCGACTCTCGACAAACGGAAAGCGACAAGCGTGCGCGCGCGTCTATAACTGTGACGCGGCTGGTTGGTTTTTCTCTGTCGCCTTTTACAACACCCGCGAGACGGTATGGCGTGGTGGATATACTTACACCACCACAAAACAGTTAAAGTTTTTGATCAATAAAACTACGTTATATATGCATAAGTTTCAAAATTCTAATCCATCTAAATGTCGTTTTAAAATGCGCGAAATTGAAACACGTAGCATGTAAATCGATGCTATCATTGGAAGTTTCATGGTGCGCCGCACTAAATCGTCTGCAAGAACATAAATTCCCACATCATTTGTTCGGAAGCACACGATTACACGGAAGAATAACTTCTATATTTTTATATAGTTTCACGTAATGACTATTTTCCACATAATATATTATTTTCATATGTAATATATTTTACATGTGACATTATACTTTCACACGTGAAATATACTATCTCAAGTGGACTGTTAGCTCGTTTGTCCCTCTTATGGACATAGAAATTAAATAAATATACTGATAGAGTATACTGGAGTATACTCTATCAGTACCACTAGTACTAGAGATCTAATAAAAAACTGCACACTACTTTCTTGTATTTATTGTTCTAGTTTGTACCTTTTTGTAAAGTTTTTGAGGAATAAATATCGTAAACCGTAGTGGCGGTGTAAGAATATCTATTGCCGCATATGTTGTAAGAAGCGACAAAGGGATTTTTTTTTATAGTATAAGGGTGAAAAACGAGCACACATTCCACCTGATGGTAAGTGGTTGCTGCGGCCCATAGACATCTACATCTATCCTCTGTTACAGATCAAAATGCAGATGCGTTTTCACCCGTGAGGACTAGGGTGGAATGCCTCATTTCCAGTAAAAAGGGCCTCCGACCACCTGCACTCACCAAGCGAAACGCAGAGGTAAACCTCTACTTCACGCTGGCATTCTGTGAGGTCGTGGTACCACCCCGGTTCGAGCCGGCCCATCCATGCGACAGCAAAAGAGCCAAGGAAATAAACCAGAAGATGGGCAGCAGCGTCTTTCTAATAACAACTAAAAGTAAAAGACTACCAAGTGTGGCAACCATGGCAAATATCCCACTGTGGGGCAATCTATGGAGCAATCTGATGATAATGAAATTCGATCTATTTTTTTTACAATTTACAATTATAAGTATTTTCAGAACCGGTGTGGGCAGTATCTGATGTAACTTCCTTCTTACAAGAATTATCCTCACTATCATTGTTATTGCAATGCATTACAAGTCCACAGCCGAACGCTATTTCAAAACTCTTCCACAAGACATAGTTTTTTGTAGAAAGAAATTCAGCGATAAAAAACAATCGTGACGGATCCGTGATGCGTTGGCTTAGCATTGAGTTGCGGCGTCGACCTAGCATTGAGCGCGGAATCCAACCCTGCACGTAACAAGTATCCTATTGCTGTTTATTATGTAAACTGCCTCCACGATACAGGAGAAAATACTAGTACAGAGATAACGTCTATTTTTTCATAAAAAATTTATTTTTTTTGAAAAAATTTTTTTCACTGGGTATGTAATAATAAAAAGAAATTTTAATACTTTTCAAATGTTTGACTTCGGAAACTGTTCCAGAGAAGGTCCTAAGAACTTTATCGCGATAAATTTTAGAAGTTACCTATTAAATTGAACTTACTTGAATTTAAAAATGTTTTAAATCAGCCTTGTGTTGACCACTTTAGAAAGGAGTCGATATATATTCTTAAATTTTTAACTTTATCACAATAGGAGATGTAATGCCATTGAAGAGGAAAGGTGGTATGAGAGAACAGTCAACTAATCCAAAACTACCAATAATTATTGCTTGAGTTTTAGTGGGCTTAATGGAAATCCATAAGATTTACACCAGTCCAAAATACGAGCCAGATCAGCGTTCATTGTATCAATAGCTTTCGGTAAATCATCCAGAGAAGATTAGGTGTAAATTTGGAGATAAGAAGAACAGAACAGACAATTCAATATTTATAGAGTTATTGAAATTGCAAACAGAGGAGACAACACGCAGCCTCATGGGACGCCGGCCAGAGTAGCAGTCCAAGAGTAATACATATCCTGTAGCTGATTACGCTGTTGCCGCCTAAACAAGTAACTACGAAACCATTCAACTACAGCCGGAGATATGTTATTAATTCTTATTCTTATTACCCAATCTTGAGTAGAATATAATACATTATAGTAAATTAGAGCTACTTTAGAGTAAGACAACGTAGAGCAGAGCAGAGCAGTGTAAATTGGAGTAGTGTAGATTATAATAGATTAGAATAAATTAGAATGACTGAGTGCCAACCAAATGAAACCACGCTATGTTCGGTTAACGAGGTGCGTGTGTTTAATGGTGAGGTTAAGTGCGTGACTTTTGTGGAAAACGTTCCATTCCACTTACAATTTAAATTGCTTAATATAGGTGGACGACTCCGTAGTGACGTGGCCGTAGAGAGAGCCGACCGCTCCGCGCCATGATTTGCTGAACGGTTTTTATTGTCTCACTAAAGCATTTCCCTTTTCCCCCAAATATCTTTATTTCCCAATTACTTACATATTACATAATGATATCCAAACAGATATCAGAGCCGTGGTAGCTCAGATGGTTAGCGCTCACTGTAAGCTTCACAGTACTCGAGCAAACCGGGTTCAATCCCCGCCGATACCAATGAAATTATTAATTGCAATTTTAAGTGCTGATTTACCACGTGCTCGGCGGTGAAGGAAAACATCGTGAGGAAACCTGCATGTCTAAGAAATATGAAAAAAAAAAATATTTCGAAGACATGTGAAGTTCGCCAACACGCATTGGGGCAGCGCGGCGGACATTTCCGTGCCCTAAAACCCTCTCAGAATGAAGGGAATGAGAGGAGGCCTGTGCCCAGCAGTGGGACGTAAATAGGCTGCAACTTTTTTTTATCCAAACAGAGCTCGCATGTTTCCAGCCAGCTTTTTTTTATAGGATAAGGGTGACAAACGAGCACACAGTCCACCTGATGGTAAGTGGTTGCTGCGGCCCATAGACATCTACATCTATCCCCTATTACAATTCAAAATGTAGATGCGTTGTCACCCGTGAGGACTAAGATGGAATGCCTCATTTCCAGTAAAAAGGGCCTCCGGCCACCTGCACTCACCAAGCGAAACGCAGAGGTGAACCTCTACTTCACGCTGGTTTTCTGTGATGTCGTGGTACCACCCCGGTTTGAGCCGGCCCATCCGTGCGACAGCAAAAGCTGCCGCGTGGCTCTACCACTGTTAAAAAAAAGCTTTGGTCAATCGCTCGTCCCTGCTGCTCCTGCACGACAACCCGCGACCTCATACTGCACAACAGACGGTCTCCAAGTTACAAGAGTTGAGGTTGAAAACTCTCCGTCATCCGCCGTACTCACCAAACCTTGCACCTACAGATTTCTACCTTTACCAGATTTTTGATAACTTTTAGGCGGGCAAAACATTCAATGCCCGAGAGACAGGTCAAAATGCCTTTATTTAAATCGTTACCCCCCACACTAGGATTTTCTCCTGTATCGTGGAGGCAGTTTACAAACATAGATTGCACGAGGACAAACATCCAGACCCGGAACAGTTATTTGTATGCCATACAAATACTTGTTCCGTGCGGGATTCGAACCTGCGGCCCATTGCTAAGCCACTACGCTACGGAACAAGTTGTTGCCTCCCGTCCAGATGATTGATTGATTGGTTCGTGATTTTTTCAAGAAAGGCATCAATAAACCACTGCGTTGGCAAAGATGTATCGATTGCATGGGTTAAAAGAAATAAAAATATAGAAAAAAGTACAGTAACTTATTTTATAAAAAACGGTAATTTCATAGGTAAATACTTATTAACACAAAAACATAAGTACAAAAAAAATCCATTATAACAATAATTTTTTTTAACAATATTTCATATTATAAAATGTTTCAAAACACTTAATTATAAAATATTAAATTTAAGTTAAAGTAATAGGCTATATACCGTGCCGCTGCTGGGCACAGACCTCCTTTCATTTCTGAAAGGGTTTTAGGGCAAGGAAATGTCCGCCTCGCAGCGCCATTCCGTGTTGGTGTACTTCACATGTGTCCTCGAAATATTTTTTTATTTCTTAGACATGCATGTTTCCTCGCGATGTTTTTCTTCACCACCTAGCATGTGGTAAATTAGCACTTAAAACTGCAATTAACAATTTCAATGGTGCCGGTGGGGATTGGACCCGGGTTGCTCGCGTACATCTACCGTAAAAAGAATAGAAAAAAAATAATACAATAGAATAGAATAGTGTACTGGAGTGTAAAATAAACTTTTGAGCCATTTATGCCTTTTTAACCCAAGTTAAACAAGTGTTGTTTGGTAAACATCTATGAATTGGGAAGAACAAGCAAGAAACCCCGTCGGATTTTTTTTAAATATTACAAGAAACACGAGTCCAGTTGTGCGTAGGGTGCTGCTATCCCCCACAGGCCGGTACTGCAAAATGCCACCAAACAGCATCTGACTCAGTGAAGATGCGTGTTAAGACGCTTAATGGTTGGATTTGGTCAATGGGAATGGTTCACAAGTCGTTAAGTGGATCTGCAACCACTTCGTTCTTGACATTCCAAGCATTCGAACTAAATGGTTCGCTTCGTCTTCCGTAATGCGAACATCAAAGGAATGGAATAATTTGCCAGCGTTCGTCTTTCCTTCTAATCATAAATGTGTCTTCATGCAAGAGCTCACCACCAGATGGGATACAATCTGGATACAATCGGGTTCTGGTTGTGAGCAGTGATGATGATCTAGCACTGGCTTATAACAAGGAGTTTTAATTTACCTTATATTCATCAGCAATAAATTTAACAATGGAATAAAATGGAATCATCATCATCATCATCATTACAGCCCCTCACAAGTCCACTGCTGAACATAGGCCTCCCCCAAAGAATGCCACAAAGCACGGTCCTGAGCCACCTGCATCCATCGACTTACTGCATGTCTTACCAGGTCGTCACACCATCTCGTGGGGGGACGCCCTACAATTCGCCTACCGGTACGAGGCTGCCACTCGAGAACCTTTCTTCCCCATCGGTTGTCGGTTCTTCGAGCTATATGGCCGGCCCACCGCCACTTCAGCTTACTAATCCGTTGGGCTATGTCGGTTACTCTGGTTCTACTGCGGATATCCTTATTCCTAAGTTTATCACGCAGAGAAACTCCGAGCATAGCCCTCTCCATAGCTCGCTGAGCGACCTTGAGCTTCCTCATACGGCCAGCAGTGAAGGACCACGTCTCAGTTCCGTAAGTCATCACTGGCAACACGCACTGGTTGTACAATTTCGTTTTAAGGTTTTGAGGTATGTCTGACGAGAAGATGTGTCGTAGCTTCCCGAACGCTGCCCAGCCGAGTTGAATCCGTCGATTGACCTCTCGGTCGAAGTTGGACTTACCTAGTCGGACTATTTGTCCCAGGTAAACATACTCGTCAACAACTTCGAGCTTAGTGCTCCCAACAACTACCGGCATAGGTGTGACATGGACATTAAACATGATCTTTGTTTTGTCCATGTTCATCTTAAGACCTATCCGTTAGGAGACACTATTGAGGTCATTGAGCATAGTGCTTAGGTCCTCCAGCGATTCTGCCATAAGGACTATATCGTCGGCAAATCGAAGGTGAGTGATGTACTCGCCATTGATGTTAATACCACATCCTTTCCAGTCCAGAAGCTTGAAAACGTTTTCCAATGCAGCGGTGAAGAGTTTCGGGGATATAACATCACCCTGTCTTACACCTCTCTGCAATTGGATGGGTTTCGTACTCTGGTTCTGTACTTGGATAGCCATCGTAGCCCTACTGTACAAACACTTCAGCACTTCGATATACCGACAGTCAACTTGGCACCGCTGAAGGGACTGCAGCACCGCCCAAATTTCGACGGAATCAAAGGCTTTCTCATAGTCCACATACGCCAGACATAGTGGCAAATTGTACTCTTTGGACTTCTGTACAATTTGCCGTAGGGTATGTATGTGGTCTATGGTGCTAAAGCCCTTTCGGAAACCGGCTTGTTCGGGAGGCTGGAAGTCGTCAAGTCTGCGCGCAAGACGATTCGTAATGACTCTCGAAAACAGCATGTAGACGCGGCTCAGAAGGGAAATCGGTCTGTAGTTCTTCAAGAGACCGTTGTCACCTTTCTTGAAGAACAAGACCACCGCACTTCTGCTCCACGCCTCCGGTGTAATGTCACCATGGAGGACGGAATTAAAGAGCTTCTGAAGGACTTCAAGTACCGGTCTTCCACCCGCTTTCAGAAGCTCCGCTGTAATTCCATCCTCGCCTGGGGCCTTGCCGTTTTTAAGGTGCTAGAGAGCCATTCTAATCTCGCTCAGACTGACGTCCGGGATATCTTCGGAATAGTGTCGGATAAGACTCGCTCTTGGATCGTTACTCACACTTGCGTGTGGCTCCAACGATGACGTGTACAGCTGCCCATAGAACCTCTCAATCTCACTCAAAATCTCAGGTGCCCCGGAAACGATGCTGCCACATTCGGTCTTCAGCTTTGACAGTTGGCTCTTTCTGGCAGACAGGTCTCTGGCAAAGACTTTGGAGCCTTGGTTCCGCTCGATCGCTTCTTCGATACGAGCTGTATTGAAGTTGCGTAAGTCCCGCCGCATGCATTTGGAGATCTGTCTGTTCAGTTGCCTCATCTCCCGTCTAACAGCCATGAGATTAAGACTGTGATCGGAGAGTTTTTGTGTTCTTTTGCGGCGGGTCTTGCAGAACTTAGCTCCGACCGCATGGACAGTTTCCACGAGCTTGTCATTCATATCGTCCACTTCATTGCAGTCTTCTAGGCAGTGAAAACGGTTTCGTAACTCGAGCTGAAAGGTTTCGGGATGCACGAGTGGGACGGAGCGTTGACTTTATTAGACGAGACCTCTCCAACTTAACATTTAGGTTCAGTGTGCCTCTAACCATTCGGTGATCGCTGCCGGTTTTCACCCTCGCGATCACTGAGACATCACTGAACAGTTGTCGTCTGGTCGTCATAATGAAGTCAATCTCATTTTTTGTCGAACCGTCGGGGCTCGACCAGGTCCACTTCCTGTGGGGCCGCTTCTTGAAGAAAGAGTTCATCATAAAGAGTCCCTTTTTCTCCATGAAGTCGGCCAGCTGCTGGCCCCTTGGGTTCCGTTGCCCTATTCCAAATTTCCCTACTTTCAGCTCACCGTTCTCTCTTGTGCCTAGTTTTGCATTGAAGTCTCCCATTAACACCGTATATTGGGTTTTGGAGGAATGCATGGCTCTTGAGATATCCTCATACATTTCCTCCACCTCCTCATCGGGGTGTGCCGAGGTTGGTGCGTAAACCTGTATAACCTTCAGCGAATACCGTTTGGTGATTCTGAGTATAAGGTACGCAACCCTCGTCGACACACTCCCGATCTTTACAACGTTGTTAACGAGAGACCTGTGGACGATAAATCCGACACCTCCTTGGGACAGATGTTCGCCCTCCCGGTGATAGAGCAAGTTGCCGGATTTGAGGATTACCGTGTCCTCCCCCTCTCTTCGGACTTCGGATAATCCTATAATATGCCAGCGCAACTTGTCTATCTCTTCTTCCAGCTCCACGATCTTCACGTCAGTCCTTAGGGTGCGTGCTTTGTATGTTGCCAGGTCGAGTCGTCGTAGGTGGCAACCGAACCTCCACCGGAGATTCTTAGCACCCCCTGCCCCGCCGTTACCATGGTCGCCACCGTACCTAGGAATAGCGGGGCCGCCGGGGACTGGGGGTCGTATCTTTGTTACTCTCGTCATTGGGGGGTATTTGCCATAGTTGCCACGCTTGGCGAGCGGGTTGGCAACCGCAGTTTTTTTATTATAATATTGGCTATTATCAGGAAGATGCTGCTGCCCATCTCCCACCTGTTTCCCTTTGTCGCCTTTTACGACACCCACGGGAGGATATGGGGTAGTGGATATTCTTGACCGCCACTACACGGAATGGGCATGGAATAAATAAATAAAATTAAGAAAGGTGTAACATTTAGGGTCATTTTTACATAAATTTAGGCTCATGTATTTTTATTCCATCCACGTGAAGTGTTAAGAAAGAGTAAATAGTTGACAAAAAGTAAATTATCTTAAGAGCTAAGCAAGGTTAAGTAACATTAAAAGAACTTTCTAAAGAACAAACGAACGAAGTTAAATTTTCTTGCCATTTTGTAATTTCATTATTGTTGGCATTTTGAATACTTCTTATCATGAAAAGAATATACTTGTAGCATTTGAATTATCTGTATATAATACATACAGACAATATATAATAATATATAAGTACATATGTATGTATTGTCAGTTTAAAATTAATAAATTTTTGTTCTATCTACGCAAAAAGTTAATAATTATAAACTGTATTAAACTAATAATAAGTTCATAAACGCGATAAAATCCGTAAAAACTATTTTCATTTCATTTACTTCCTGTCATCGGATTTATTCAAAAACTAGCTTTTTAACCGCGGCTTCGCTCGCATGAGCTTGAATTTAGGAACATTATTAAATGTTGTTCCGTACCAAATTTAGCAAAATCGATCACTTTTAGAGTCACCTCGGTGTCTCTATAAGTAATCGATTTTGATCGATTCACGTGACTATGTCTGTCAAAGATTTTTTTGAATTCTAAACGACTACATCTAATATGTAGATAGTTGGTACTTGGCATAGATATAATATGCTACAGGAACACGTGAATATATATATGTCTAGAAACACCTACTCTTTTGGAACAAAGTTCCTTATCGGACAGTACGAATTTGGCGGATGGAGACTAAGCGGGAAAAAGGGTAAGATTTTTCCGTTACAACCCCTTCTGACGTAGTGTAGATGACCTTGGCGCCTATAAGGAAGCGAGATGGAGTAATATCCATCTCTCTCGCACTTTTTCTTATCTTGCCATTTATTTATTTATTTGGTTCAGCAACAAATGTTACACTGATACATATGCTTAATTCTAATATAGTAATATAAACTAAGTGCACATTCAATAGAATAGAATAGAATAGAATAATTTTTTATTCAATATTGATTATTACATAATTCTTATTGAAAGTAATTTTTTATGTACCACTGGTTCGGAAAATACCTCTGTCCTGGGAAGAACTAGCAAGAAACCCAGCGGGATTTTTTTTTCAAACATATTTCACTTAACAATAATTTCATTTATACAATTTTTAAATGATTTTTAATAGAACCAGCATGGTGGCGATCACCTTATTCCCAGGGGTTATTTTCATTCATGTATTCTTTGATATTATAATAACCCTTTTTGTACAGTTTTTCTTTAATAAAACTTTTAAACTTGTTTATTGATAAACTTTGTAAATTTTCTGGGATTTTGTTGTAAAAGCGTATACATTGCCCCATAAATGAATTACTGATTCTGTGGAGTCTAGTAACTGGTATTACAAGCTTATGTTTGTTCCTAGTGTTTAAAGTATGCACATCCTTATTCTTATTAAAGCAATTTATGTTTTTATGTACATACATTACATTTTCATAAATATATTGCGATGCCAAAGTTAATAGGTTTATTTCTTTAAGTTTTTGTCTGAGGGACTCTTTACAATTTAGGTTATAAATCGCCCGAACGGCTCTCTTTTGCAAAACAAATATAGCTTCAATATCAGTCGCATTACCCCATAGCTAAATTCCATAAGACATTACGCTATGAAAGTAACTAAAATACACTAATCTAGCTGTCTCAACATGTGTGAGACTTCTAATCTTTCTTACAGCATATGCTGCAGAACTAAGTCTGCTTGCTAATTTAGATATATGGGGGCCCCATTGAAGTTTCGCGTCAATAGTAATACCGGGAATAACAGTGGTATCCACAAGACTCAACTCCTCCCAATTTAATAGCACATTGGTATTCGAATGTTTTACATTAGGTATTGTAAATTTAACACACTTTGTCTTATTGCCGTTTAAGAGCATATTGTTGGCGTTAAACCAATGTACTAATTTCGATAGAGCATTATTTACATCGTCATAATTAATTAACTGCCGTTTGAGTTTGAAAATTAAAGACGTATCGTCAGCAAATAATACTATATCGTGATTGTCCCCTACAAGATAAGGTAAGTTATTAATATAGATTAAAAACAGAAATGGGCCAAGAATCGATAATGGATATATAATGATAATAGATAATAGGTAAACACCGCATGCTAGTGTTCACAGCATCTCCTACAAGCCGTTACCAAATAGCTAAGAATATATGATACAAACTTAAAATAAAAAATAAACAAAATTATTAAATTAAAACAAAAAAAATACTACAAGGAAACGTTAATATTTTGATAAATTTTGTGCCGAAAAACGTTAAAAGAGTCGTGGTGTATATTTACTACATTATTATAGGTATTTAAAAGTCTGCAAAGTCTGGGTATAGGGGAATTAAATCCTAGTACAGGAGTAATGAATTTACGAGGATATCTACTTGGGATACGAAAATTAAATTTACGTAGTAATAAAGGGCAATCTAAGTTATTTCTGTTTATTTTATATAAAAGTTGCAAATCCAGAATATCCATGCCATGAAATAAATATTATTTTATTTTAAATGACGGTTTATTTTAATAGACGCTAGTAATTCAATTATTAGTATTTGTTAATCAATAATATAATACGTTTATCAATAATAATATACTACGAAAGGAACTTCGTTCCAGCCGAGTGTTCCACGACACTCATGTATGTTTTTTTTGTATATCGGGCGTATCATCTGATGTATCCATAAGAAAGGTAAATTGTCTTGGAGATAAAATTTATTATTATTATTTAAATTTTACTCTTTACATTCATTCATAATTAAAGTTAACTTAGTTTTAACTAGATAATGATGAATTTCATGATCTTCTATCAATTTACGTTATAATGTTTATTTGAGATATTTTATTCATATCTTTGGTCCTATTTAATATTGATTGGTACCGTGATGGCAAAAAATAGATGTAGATATTTTTTTACGGTCGAGTAGACTTCAAAATTTCATAAATACAGTTCTATAATGATGTATACTACACATGGTATTTTTTATAGAATAAGGGTGACAAACGAGCACACAGTCCACTTGATGGTAAGTGGTTGCTGTGGCCCATAGATATCTACATCTATCTTCGTTTGTAGATGCGTTGTCAGCCGTGAGGACTAAGAATGCTTCTTTTCCAGTAAAAAGGGTCTCCTGTTCTCTACACTTACCATACGAAACACAGCAGTATTATGCTGCTATTTTTATAAAAATAAAAGCGATAAAATGCTTAAAATTAGTTTTATTCCTTATAAATTTTATTAACAGTGAACGTGGGAAGCACTACACTCATGAACGAGAGTAGAAAAATGATTGCCTTATTGTGGCGGTGAAAGGGAATCCGTCACCTCATACGGTCCCGTTGTAAGAGGTGACATAAGAAAACAAACAGGAGATGGGCAGCGTCATCTTTCTGACAACATATCAAAATGCTGATAGCTGCGGTTGCTGAACCGACTACCAATTGTGGCAACTATAGCAAATATCCAGCTACTTGACAATTTATGGGAGAGGCCTATGTTCATTTCAGTGGACTTTTGATAGGCTGACGATAATGAGTTCTACTTATCTTTGCAACCCTTAATATTTACGGTAGAGTGAAAATAAAAAAGTAATACCCCAAAATATGAACGAAATAAAAACTGCATATAGTGCCCAATGAAAAGCAAAAAAGTAGCAGCTTACATACATGTTACTACTGGGTACAGGCTGTAGAGATATTTTGGCCAAAAAAGTGTTAACTGCGCTGATTCCAACGCGGGATGACCTCAACTGGGAAACTTCTCAGATATGCAGGTTTTCCTTCCGCCGAAACTTGGTAAGTCAACACTTGAAATTGCATTTCAAATATATGCTAAAATCTATAATAATGCTTACGTAACATGAAATTTAAGTTGTAATCAGTTTGATTACAGCCTTTTACAAGTAAAATAAAATGAACATTTGTTTAAGTAAAATCTGCTTTCTTTAATTAAAGTATTTTTGAGCTATGAAACCAGAACTATCACAAATTTATTAATATATCTGAAAATATAAAAGCTATCTCAAATTACATTTATTTACACATTAGGTAAAAAATAATGTAGCAGCTAATATACATTTCATTACTGTGCACCTCATTATCTATAGCAATTTGTGGGCAGAAAAATTGAGTATGCTGCAATGCTCTAATGCATATTAACGGTTTTCTCATCTCCACGACTATTTTCATTACTCAGACATCTAGGTTTCCCCACGAAGTTATTCTTCACCGACGTTACGCACGTAAAATTCTACAACGAAACCTTCTACAACAGATTCATTCTCGACGGAATCATACACGTTTTGCTCCCGTGCCATGATGATATCTAACTGGGAGTTATACGGCCCTCGTATTTGTTGAAATACAATTCACAAAAACTGAAAGTAAGCTTTTGCATGATTACCTAGTAATTACACACCAAACCATAACTACCTAGTAATTACACATTCAACGATGCCACGAACGAATTTTCAATTATTTACATCGTATATTAAGTAGTATTCTATTATATAATTTTATCAGTGTCTTACCATTTTGGTTAATATAGTAGTAAGTAGATGGCGCTAATATAAGATGAAATAATGAAAGCCAAAACTATACTATCTCGTAATATCAGCGATAGAAGCGAACATTTATTTATTATATCAATAAAGCATAAAGTGATGTCAATTGTATTAAAAGTTCTGATTCTGTTAAAAATACACTATCAGCGCCGCTGGCGGTGAAAAATGATTTATTGATATCGCCATATGACCATTTCATAAAATAGCAACGTTGTGTTTAGTTATTAATATCTTCAAACGATTTCTATTTATTGATTTGGTCGAACTATATCATGACATGGTCAAAAACAGTGCTAAACATCATGAAATGACCACACCATTTCACGAAATGATAAACTACTTTATGATATATGATCAATTCTACGATCTGGCCACGACATATATAAAAAGTTCTTTAATAAAACTATAATGATAATAAAAAATTTGCAATAATTGCAGACATACCAGTTTTAATCAGTTTACCTTTTGATTAGTAAGTAATTGAAATATTATTTTTTCAATTTTCATATTTTTGATAGACGTCACTATTATCTATTGAAATTGTTACACTTTTAAAATAAAATAACAAAAATACTAAAAAGCTAAACGTTAGAGATTTAAAACAATTTTAAAAATCTAATTATTTAAACACATAAATGTAAGTTATTTCTATTAATTAATTTATTAGTAACTGAGGCAAAACATACAACGTTTTTGGCGCTGTTTTGATGACTAAATCGGTGTAGTTTCAAATTATTTTAACAAGGTACTATATTTACTATATAACTAATATTTACTATAAAACTAATATATATTTATTTATAAAGTTTAAAATATAACTATATTTTAAACTTTATTAATAAATATGCTATTTATTTGAAAAACACCCGTCATCCCGCATATAACTAAGATATAATAAAAAATTAACATCTAAAAGAAGGAAAATACTTAACCTTCTTTTTTGAAGTTCCGTAATCAGGTAAAAAGTAGCCTATAAGTTGCCCCGGGTTCCTAACTAACTACATACAAATTTTCATGGAAATCGTTTTAGTAGTTTTTGCGTGAATCCGATATACACAAACAGACAGACAGACAAACATTCTAAAAACCATTAATTTGGCTTCAGAACCTTTTATTTAGTCCCCTGGACTTGTTTTTACAAAAAATTATTAGAATTACAGCCACGACTTTTCTACAGATTTATTATTATATGTTTAGATAAATAAAGATTTAAAATATTATATTTTTCATTCATAACTGGTGTGCACAATCAAATTAAATTTTGAGGACTGGAGGCCACTCCAGAGTCGGCATATTATGTTTCTGCAGCCATTAAGTTACCACTCGAGACGTATATTATCATACATAAACTCAAATTATACTTCTTCACCATCTACAAGAATGAAATAAGCAGCAAATCTCTTTATGTAAAAATCAATTGCTCTCTGCTATAAGATAATTTATCTCGATTATTATTAAAAAAACGGTTACTTCAAAATAATTTCATTCGAACGTCAGTTGGTCGGTATGGAGGTGAACAAGATATCTTTCGAAAAACTAAACTTATCGCTTTGTTTTTTTTTTCATTAGCTTTAAATTTTATTCCTTAGGAAGCTTTTTGAATTTCACTATTGTATTAAAAACTAATGTTTGGAATACAATAGTGAAATTGCACATATTGAACACTCATGATTACATGAGCGTTCGAAGTGTGCACTTTTGGATTTTCAAAATGTTTTTTTGTGATCGTTTGAGTGATTTCAGCTCACAAAGCTGGCGCTGTTGCCGAGATCTAGAAATAACCATTATGAACGTACGTGTTAAATTATTGTTCATGTTTTAAAGTTTTCTTTTTTATTGTTGCGAGGTAATCGTAATATGTAGACATAATATAGTGTCGCAGAAATTTTTGAACCATTTAAAAAGATTAATTCCACCATACAATATTTTCAAAAAACTTTATCGATTTCGCAGCGCATGCCATGAAAGTTGAAGGTAAAATGAGACACACAATGAAAAAAGAAAGGAGACACAAGTTTTAGACATAGAGGTTTCACATCATCATGTGAAACCTCTCAATCTCAGTCAGAATCTCAGGTGTCTTGGAAATTACGCTAGCACATTCGGTCTTCTACTTCAGATATGTAGCTTTTTCCGGCAGACAGATCCTAGGTAAAGACTTTGGAGCTTTGATTCCGCTCAATCGCTTCTTCAGTACGTGCTTAAGTCACGCCGAAAAATTAAGAGATCTGTCGATTCAGTTGCCTGCTAGCTGTCATATCTGCTGAAGACTGCTTCAATACCCGTCTAACAACTGTGAGACTACAAAGTGATCAGAAAGTTTCTTAATTCTTCTGCGAAGGGTCTTGCGAAATTTAGCCCCGTCTACATTGATAGTTTCTACGTGGCTGTCATTCACATTGTCTACTGTATTGCAATCTTCTAGGCACTGAAAACGATTTTGTTAATTCGAGCTGAAAGTTATCGGGACTTTTCCGATTAAAACACGATGGAGACGAAGCATTGACTTCATTAGAACACCCCAACTTAAAGTTAAGGTAATTTGGCGATTGCTACAAATTGCCAGGAAAAGCTGAAAGCAGACTTTTTGTACTCCTCTTTATGATGTCTATTTTTACACAGACTATTTTAGCTAATATCAGAAAGATAATTTTGCCCATATCCTGCCTATGTTTCCCTCAGTTGCCTCTTACGCCATTACACGTGGTCCTAAATATTCATTTAACAATTTTAATTATTGGTTATTAATTGTTTGTATGAACACCAACGTGTTCTACCGAAAATTACAGTCCATCAGTATGACAACTGACAGGTCAATCATCTGAAGTATCGAATGTGGCTGCACGGTTATCAAAATTTTCATTGATACTCGTATTTCACAAAAAAAAATCTTTATTTTTAATTTTTTGTGGGCGCAAATTTTCATTTATTTTAGGGGAATACTTGTCAGATTTTTGTATTATTTAAATATAAAATTTGTGTGAACGACGTGAATTGATCTTTTGACACTATCGACTTTCCATTTAGTAACTATTTGCTCACAAATAATTGTAGCTTTCGGTTAAGATGAGACCTTAGAGTATTTATAAGGAAACTATTATAAATGCTCTAAGGATGAAACTATTTGTAAGTATGCATTTCGCCGAATGCTATGAAATACATTATTTATATCTGCATAATAAAAACTGATAATTCGCTTTTACATTTAATATATAAAATTCTCGTGTCGCGGTGTTTGTTACCAAACTCCTCCGAAACGGCTGAACCGATTTGTATAAAATTTTGTGTGCATATCGGGTAGGTCTGAGAATCGGCCAACATCTATTTTTCAAACCCCTACATGATAAGGGTGACCCACCTCTAAATATTTTTTTATTTTTTGACAATTTTTTTTTATTTTTATTTTATTACGATATAGCATTGAAAAATACATAAAACTTCAAGTTTTCACCCTTATACGATCAACCCCTATTTTTTAATCGCGACTTTTAAAACTAAAAAATATTTCCTAGAAATAATGTATATGACAAAACAACCTTTGCCGGGTCAGCTAGTTGCCGGGTCAGTCTTGGTTCCGCTCGATTGCTTCTTAAATACAAGGTGTATTGAATTTGCGTAAGTCCCGCCGCATTTGGAGATCTATCTGTTCAGTTGCCTGTATGCTGTACTTGAAGACTGTAGTTACATTTCCCGTCTAACATTCATGAGATTAAGAGTGTGATCGTAAAGCTTTTGTGTTCTTCTGCGGCGAGTCTTGCAGAACTTAGCTCCGACCGCATGGACAGTTTTCACGAGCTTATCATTCATATCGTCCTCTTCATTGCGGTCTTCTAGGCACTGAAAACAAAACGGTTTTGTATATCGAGCTGAAATGTTTCGGGACTTTGGACCAGAGCACGAGGAGGACGGAGCGTTAACTTCATTAGACGAGACCTCTCCAACTTAACGTTTAGGTTCATTGTGCGTCTAACCATTCGGTGATCGCTACCGGTTTTCGCTCTCGCAATCACTGATAAAAAAATAAAGAAATTACAATGTTTATTTCAATTACATAAAGATTTAAGATACAGGGTTTGGAGATCACCTTTGAAGCAAAGTCTTTTAAAGTCCTTTATAGGCAGGTGCGTTATTAAGAGAAATAAAACTTTTCTCTTTTAAAAGTGGATTCGACCAAATATCATGTTACACCGGAGTAACTAACCCTCGAATAATTTTACTCGTTGGTCTTACTTCTCTTAAGTCTAGAGTAATTAGTGATTTTATTCGCATTTATTTTATTAAGATACTTACATAAACATTTATGTAAGCAGCGTTTTTCAGTCTCCACATCACTGAAACATGTTATGTTATATAATACGTACGCCGGTGCGTACGCGTATGCGTTATAAAACGTGTTATATAACTTGAGAGTATTTTTCTCTAGTCAATAAACTAGGACCGAACCCAGTGTCTATATTTTTTTCTTTAGTTATTTAAAAGTAAAAGAAGCAAGTACAGCAGCTAGCAAAACGGCCTCTTGTGTCGACATTGTGAATAGCACTGCAGAACGACAATCGACTATTTCATTTTCAATTTTTAATCCAATTTTTATAATGTGTACGGTATTGTTATATGTTGTAATGTTGAAAAATAATGTAACATAATGTGGAAGTGTTATAAAACAAAAGTTACACAACATGTTACTTAATCTGTACGCACCCTAAAGTAGCTATATAATCTACCTGCCTACCGGATTTTTCTTTGGCAAAAGAAATTGTGTACTCGTAAAATATTTACAATTTTATTTGAACGAACGATGTCCCTTTTTTCGACTATAACGCACAAGGGAGCATTCAGGAAATCGAACCGCAATAATATTAAAACTTTACGCAAGTCATTAAGTAAAAACTTGATCTCCCGATAAAATATAATAATACCATAACGCCCAAACTTTTATAAATATCTGAATCGATTAATGTACCGTAGAAATGATTTTAAGTACTACCGTTATGGTTCCGGCTGTTATTAGTTAATCGTATAGGGACCAAGTATATAAAGACTTTTTTCTAATATATTTAATTTTCTTGTAATATACTTTTTTAATATATTTGATTTTTTAATGTTTATATTTAATTTAATTTAATAATTTATTTAAACTTGTCAATTTTAAATAAAATAAAGTAGAATATAATTAAGTATAATTAAATTAAATTGAAATTTATTGTTAATATTGTTTGTGCATAATGTATGGAAGGGACTAGTTCCTGACATACAGGATTCCTAGTTCAGGAGTTAGGGCTCCATCGGAACAAGTGTAACATTTATTTGAGTTCTAATAAATTTATTATTATTATTATTAAAGACGGGTCTACGGGCAACGTTATTACAATGTCATCCAAGGAAGAGAGAAAAAGTTATTGTGAAGCTAAGCCAGTGTGCTTTACCATGTTAAAGCAATAACCTTTTTATTGGTCTGTGCTTATCATCGATTACATCACCCCTTACCATCAGATGGTATAGTAATCAAACACTGGCACACAAATTTCTGATGAACGCTGGTATTCTGTGAGAGATTGGTCCCTGCTGCGATCGAGGCGACCCATTCATACTACTACCATAATAAATCTGCAGCTCTACCACGTAAATTAATATAAAATATTAATTTATTTTTATGTCATAGGTTATCAATGGGGGAGGCCTATGTTTTCAAAGACTGTAGAGGTAACAGACATAGGTACTTGAGTATGACGCCTGGAGTTTGTAATATCGTGATTCCTACAGATTTTAAACGAAAAATGAATGAAATCTTACAGTGGGCACCTGCATTGATAAGATTAGCCTCGTAGAAATGACGTTATTAATCTAATTCTACATTTTTAAGTGATAGAGCCATGCTGCAGCTTATATTAAGAGTTGATTTTCTGTCTAGTATAGTCGACTGTTACCTGATAATAGTTCTCTTAATCTGGATGATGTAAATCGTCACTTTGTCTCAACTCCTACGTTGGACCCTTCTGTTGTGGACCCTTCTGTTCTGTGTGATCATAAACTAATGATTCTATACAACCTCTGACTATTTCTATTTTCGAAATTTCTTCTGTAATTCAAGATGAAATAGCTATAGCTGTATTAGCTATTAACTCTATGGCGGTAGGTAATGATGAGATTAGTAAATTTATGATTATTACATTGCTTGACTTCCTTCTGCTAGCTATTACACATGCTATTAATTACTCACTGAACTCAGGTCAGTCCAACATTGTGGAAAAGAGCTTATATACGTCCTCTCTCAAAAATACCTATATCTGAGCTACCTAATCACTATAATCCAATTTCTATTCTATTATATCTCTTTAAAATTCTGGAAGGCTGTGTGCATAAGCAAATATCTATTTTCATAATAAAATATAACCTACTGGATATCTTTCAGTCTGGGTTTCGCTCTGGTCACAGTACCACCACTACACTTATTAAGATCACTGATGACACTTGTGAACAAAAAGTTACAGTGGTGGCGCTACTGGACCACGATATTCTCCTATCCATTTTTACTTATCTTCAATTAACATTTGGAGTGGTCCTCATTCTATCTTCGTGGTTGTTAGCAGTTGGTTAGGTCAGGTAAGCAGTTCTCTGCTTGGGCTAACGTTGAAGCTGAAATTTTTTTTATAGGAGAGGGAGCAAACGAGCATGCGGCTCACCTGATGGTAAGTGACTACCGCCGCCCATGAATAACTGCAACACCAGGGAGGGAATTGCAGATGCGTTGCCGGCCTTTTAAAAAGGAGTACGCTATTTTCTTGAAGGTCCCTAAGTTGTATCGGTCCGGAAAAATCGCTGATGGTAATCGACTCCACAAGGAAGTCGTGCGAGGAAGAAAACATCTTCTAAATCGCACAGTGGTGGACCGCCAATCATCCAGATGGTGTGGATGGTATCGGGAGTTCTGCCGCGATGTGCGTTCGTGAAATTTGGCGGCTGGGATTAATCCGAACAATTCCTCAGAGCACTCCCCGTGGTAGATGCGAAAGAAAATGCAAAGGGATGCAACATCTCTTTGCAGTGCCAATGAATCGAGCCGATCGGAAAGGACTCGGTCGTCGACGATTCGAGCCGCTCTGCGTTGGATGCGGTCAAGTGGAAGGAGCTGGCACTGGGGAGCCCCTGCCCAGAGATGGGAACAGTATTCCATGTGAGGCCGAACCTTCGCCTTGTAAAGTTGCAGGCGGTGTGCCGGCATGAAATACTGTCTCGCTCTGCTGAGCACGTCAAGCTTTTTAGAGGCCAATTTGGCCTTCTCTTCCAAGTGACCACGAAATTGCACGTCACTCGATATGTCGATGCCGAGGATTCCGATACTGGCTGAGGCAAGAAGAGGAGTGCCTTGAAACTGAGGAGATACGACAAAGGGGTTCTTTTTAGCGGTAAACGCGCAAACTTGTGTCTTCTGAGGATTAAACTGGACTAGATTTAGTCGCCCCCAATCAGACACTTTGTTCAGCAAAGACTCGACTTCAGACACAAGTTTATTCCGGTACTCGGCGACGTTTACCCGAGAAATATTGGCGCGGCCGATGTATAGAGCATCACCAGTGCTGTCGTCCGCATAACATTGAATGTTACCAGTTAGCAACATATCACTGATATGCAGAAGAAACAACGTTGGTGATAGCACACAGCCTTGTGGAACACCAGCGTTAATAGGCTTGTAGTCGGAGCATGCACCATCTACAAGGACCTTGATGCTCCGATCTGCAAGGAAGCTGATGATCCAATCGCACAATTTCTCGGGAAGCCCGTAGGAAGGGAGCTTCGAAAGAAGCGCTTTGTGCCAAACCCGATCGAAGGCCTTCGCAATGTCCAAACTAACGGCCAAATCCTTCCCCTTGGACTCTACTACCTCTGCCCATCTATTAGTCAGGTAGACCAGAAGATCACTAGCTGATCGACCCCGACGAAAACCGTATTGGCGGTCACTAATCAGCTGGTGATCCTCAAGGTATCGCATGAGCTGGCAGTTAATAATGGATTCCATTATTTTGGAGAACAAGGAGGTGATCGCGATAGGCCTATAGTTGGACGGGTCTGAGCGGTCACCTTTTTTAGGGATCGGGTGGACAAAAGCTGTCTTCCATGAATTCGGGACTACGCCTTAGAAGTAGGAGTACCGGAAAAGACGCGTTAGGACCAGAGCCAACTCCGGAGCACACGTCCTCAGCACAATTGGGGGGATTCCGTCAGGCCCACTCGACTTCTGGATGTCCAGGGAGAGCAGTGCTTTGCGAATCGAGCGCTGTGAGAATAGCACATCCGGCATTGAGCACTCACACCGCGGGATGGTTGGCGGTGTTTTCCCCCCGTCATCAAGAGTCGAGTTGGACGCAAAATGTGAGCCTAAAAGGTCGGCTTTGTCTTTTGCGTCTTGGGCCAGTGAGTCGTCCTCCCTGTGCAGAGATGGTAGTGATGGCTTACAGAAATTCCCTTGGACAGCCTTGGCGAGAGACCAGAATGCACGGGTTTCCGAAGGAAGGTGAACTAGTTTCTCGCCAATTCTGCCTATGTGCTCTGACTTTGCATTGGCAAAAACTCTTTTGAAGGACCTGGAGACGAAGTTATACTTCCATGTAAGTGTGCTGGTGTTGACATCCCGAGTCGCCGAAGCCGCAGCCCAGGCTTGATAACACTCCTGCTTACTGCGTAATGCAGTCTTACAGGAGCGACCAAACCAAGGCTGAGATCTGCCTCCAATGGGTACCACAGATGATGGAATAAATAGTTCCATTCCCTGTAGCAGCACATCAGTGACAGAGTCAGCAACAGCGCTGGGATCATCCGGCGAGAAGCAAACTCGCGGCATTTTGCCCCCCCCCCCCAGAATACGCGGGGTAGCCTGAGCACCCACGCTCAGGAGTGGATTAACATGGTCGTGGATGCTTAGCGAGGGATTCTCCAGGGTTGCTGGTACTCTACCTACCTACTACTACACTACCCCAGGGTAGTCTAACGTGTAATTCCGCTACCATGTTGATGGGTGGCTTGCCAGGTCACTCGTGCAAGAGTGAATTGAGACCTTTTAGACTTTTATTAAACTAAGTCAGTGCCCTTTACCATCTTTGTCTGCGTCAACATTTACCATCAGTTGGAATAGTATAGATAGACAAGCACTAGCTTAGAATAAGATAAAAAAATATTTGCCATATTTTCCATGCTTGGCAGGCGAGTTGACTACAACCACTTTTTTTGAGTTGTTCTTTTATTATTTTCAACTGCAGTTTTATTCCCCTCTGTCAGAGACGACAAAAACCCTCCTTCGCCTCTTAAAACAACCACGGGTACTGGATTCTCTTATACCGACACTATATGGCTAAAATAATTAATAATAAATGAGATGTTAATAAGTAAACAATTTTCTTCTAAAGACCAATCTTAATAAAATAAATGATTGTTTGCTAACTTTTCCAAAAAGTTGGAATAGCTTACATTTGTTTTCTTCAATTTTGAATATTGCTGTAAACAGATGAGTCCCGTTATCTAAATTGCTAGCTTATAAGCATTTTATACAAGACTACTTAGACAAGTATTGAGTTTGGAAAATTTTCAAAACTTATGACTTATGAAGTTTGTTTTATTTGACTTTTAATATTTTTCAATCTAAATTTATTTTCTCAACCAAGTACGTGATTATTTTTTTAAATTTTTTTAAACTATAACAATTAATATTAACAATTACAATACATTTTAGATTATTTGGCAGTAAATTATTGTATTTCAGGGAAAGATGCAAAGGAAAGGTACAGCACATTTCAAGTCAATATGAAGCTAATATAAAGACTTTTGAGTGATGTAGAGATCTGTTTAGAATTTTTAATGAATATCTCCGCTCCGCTACATTCACAGCCGGATTTCCTGCAGTGTCAAAATTGTACAGACCGTAAGCTCTTTAAATGTAAAAGGGGATTAAATATACATACGACGTTATAGTAAAAATATTTCGGTTTCACAGTAGTGGGAACGTCTCTAAATGGGCTACTAGCTAAAATTTAATTAGTTGCGGGATTTGAACCACAAATTTTGTAAGAATCTGCAGCCCGATAAAAATACCAGTAGTGGTATGCGTGGTGATCAGAAAAAACCTACTCTATGCGGGAGGTGTGGTCCACGAGGCGCCCACGCGGTGGGGGCTTTTAGATTACTTCTTACGATAGCTCACGCCCCCGGTAGAGGCTGATTCAAATGAAATAGATAAATTCGAAGGACCAGCGGGTAATTGCATGTTCTCTACGACGACGACGACGAAATAAGCTCCTTCGATCTTCAGATGCGGGGCGGCGCGCCGAACTCCTTACTTCAACAGCTACGATGCGATTATCTTCAGCACGATTGGCTGATTAATACGAATATTTCTTGCGGTAGGTTTTAATTGTTGCGACACGTGCGCGGCGTGTTCTTCTAGCAAGCGGGCGGCGACGAACGCGTTAACATACGGTGCGTTGCGCGACGAAAAATAATGAGTGTGCGTGCGCGCCGACGCCCACGCACACGCTTTAGTTTGAGTTACGTTCCAAATGTCGAGTTAGAACGCAACTCCGTCGACAGGGTGTCGCCCACTGTAATGTAGGTAGAATAATAATTTGTAATATTCGTCATTGTGAATTGCAACAGTCACCGCAGTCTCGCATTAAAGGCTTAAGAAGTACGTAGTATTTGCTTCCCTATGTTAGTACGTCCAGATTCGACAGTGGCGACGAGAATAAGAATTCACGTGCATTTAATTATATAAATAAAAGAGAAGAAACAAGATGTCAATCGGAAGGACGATTGGATATTATACTTGGACCGTCTGAAACAATATTTCTTAGTTAATAACGTAGCTGATGACCTTCGAGTGCCGACGTTAATAACCGTTATGGGTGCAGAAAGTTACGAACTTTTAGTTAATTTGTGTACCCCAGTAAGTTCAGGCATAGGAAACAACGTAGTGACGAAAAAGTTTCTGAATACGTAGCAGTTCTCAAGAAAATGTCAAAAACGTGCGATTTTGGTAGTTGGCTAGAAGAGAGCTTGCGAGATCAATTCGTATGCGGAAAAATAGTGAGGTAATCCGCCAGCGTCTGTTTGCAGAAAAGGGGCTTGACTTCATAAAAGCATATAATATGGCAATTAGCATGGAGGCGGCCGAGAAAGATGCAGCAATAGTAAAAGATCACGGCCGGTCATCCGATACAGCCATATCAGCGGATTATCAGGTCATGACCAGAGCGACAGGGAGGTAATCAATAACTCGGGCCGAGACGGCGAATGCGGCGCACGGCATGTATAGGAAGTATAATGCGCGCGCACGGGCTGTACAAAATGGCGGAGAGGGGCGCGCGACGGCACCGTCGGCGGCGGGTGAGCGGGCTCAGCGACAGCGGGAGTGTCGCGCGTGTGGAGGTACACATAGTGAGGTGGCATGTAAATTCACGCAATATGTATGCCGCGTTTGCAACAGACAAGGAGATTTGAAGCGCATGTGTTCGGCCTTAGCGACATCGCAACAGCACTGTGTGAACTCTGTGAAAACGTGTAAGTTGATGTTAAGATATTATACGGGTGAAACTATACGGCCGGTAGGGTTAATAAAACCTATTGTTACTTACGGAAACCGATCGAAATGCTGAAAAACTTTATGTAATTAAAGATGGAAAAATGGCACTGCTCGGTAAACAGTGGCTAGCTGAGTTAAATATAAAATTGCCTAATTATGATTATCAAACATTAAATAGTTTAAGCTGTGATAAATTCAATTTCGATGTATTCAGTTCCAGATTCTCTGAGGTGTTTGCGGCAGGACTCGGGCGGTATACGGGCCCGCCGGTTAGCATTCATATACGCGAGGGTGCACGACCCGTGTAAATGCGTGCGCGGCCCTTGGCGTATGCACTGCGCGAGCCTGTGGAGCGCGCGCTCGAGCAACACGTACGAGATGGCATCCTCACGCTGGTAGAACGTTCCGATTGGGCTACGCCTATTGTACCGGTGCTCAAAAAAGACGGTAACATTAGAATATTTGCTGATTATAAATTAACACTTAATAAAATTTTAGAAGTTGACCGTTATCCCCTTCCCCGTATTGAGGATTTATTGGTTAGGCTAAACGGAGGAAAGCATTTTAGCAAAATTGATCTCTCTCAAGCGTGCGCTCAAATGGTTTTGGATGATACAAAAAAATATACTGTAATACACATAAAGGTCTGTTTGTATACAAATATATATACAATCGTTTATTTTTTGACCTTTCATCTCGTTCGGGGATTTTTCAACGTTGATTGGAGGAAATGTTTGCAGATATACCTCAGGTAGGTGTCACGTGATAAGTAAAGACGGCGTACACACTTGTCCCAATAACATTAAAGCTATCATAGACACGCCAGCTCCGTCAAATATTCATGAATTAAGATCGTTTATAGGGATGGTTATGTATCATGCAAAATTCATAAAAACCGTGAGCATCTTACTAGCACCGCTGTATACGCTATTGAAACAGGGAGTCCACTTTCATTGGGATAGGTGTTGTCGAAAATCCTTCGAAGCTATTAAGGCAAGTTTGACAAGCGGTGAGGTGTTAATGCATTATTCGCCAGAGTTGCCTCTAGTACTGACGGCAGATTTGGGTAGTGTGGGTATTGGTGCCGTTCTGACGCACATTACGCCGCATGGTCAGCGGCCGGTAGCATATGCGTCGCGTTCTCTTTCTCCGGCTGAACGAAGTTACTCACAAATAGATAGAGAAGCTCTAGCGATAATTTTTGGGATCAAAAAGTACGATCAGTACTTGTATGGTAGGAAATTTATACTACGAACAGACCACGTTTTTTACGTGGTAGAGCTATGCTGCAGCTATATTATGGTTGTAGCAAGAATGGTCGAGCCGACCCCGGTCGGAAGGACCACAGAATACCAGCGTAAAATAGCAGCTTAACGCTGCTGTGTTATGGGGAGTGTAGAGAACCGGAGGCCTTTTTTACTGGAAACGAGGCATTCCTTCATTCGGCATTCATTGCTGAAAGAAGTGGCTAACAATACCCCTGAAATTTATCATTGCGTTTGGCAATATTACAGTCAAAATACTAACTTGTTTTACGAAAACCATGTTATCAATTCTGCTGTCGGTGTCGGCAGGGGAACCAGCACTTTTTAGTTTCGGAATTCAACCAATTATTTCAAATTAGAAATCCAAGCAGAATGTCTGGTACCTGGACGACGGTACACTGGGAGATAGAGCAGATGAGGTCCTCAGTGATTTAAGTCTTATTTTTCTATATTTTAAAAGTATTGATCTTGAAACAAATAGCAAAATATTTTTTCCAATAATTTATCTACTTCTCATAGAGTTACTTTATTTCAAAATCTCAATCGTGTTTCTTCAGGAATAAAAACTGTCATTACGGAACCACTATACCTGCTAGGTGCCCCGTTGTTTTTCGATAGTATTAAACCTGTTTTAGAAACAAAATTTGATCAGTTTTTAAACCACGTTGATAAACTGTATAAAATAAAACCCCCATATTGCTCTTACTGTTTTAAAATATTGTCTCTTTCTACCTAGATCTACATACTTACTCCGCTCTAGTCCATTCTGCAAATGCTCGGATATTTTAAAAGATATTGATAATAATCTTAAAATAGCCATAGAAAAAACTCTAAATATAATTTTAAATACAATAGCCTCGACTCAAGCTATTTACATATAAAATTTGGTGGTATTGGTGTGAGAAATCTTTTTAGCGTTACATTGCCTGCTTTCCTTGCTTCCGTGCATAGTGTCAGTGACTTATGTAACATAATTTTAAATAATAATTGTTATAATGGATGAACAGTGGACTGTATATTTATTTCTGACTGATTACTTAACGACTGATCTGAGGTTAGCTATACTAGGGGACTGCTTGAAGAAAAGATGGTACTTTTTAATATACTGTATTAACTATTTACAATGATTCGGCACTGAATTGCTATATCTACCACTATGTACAGAGGGAGGTCTTGAATTGGAGTCTTGAGTCTTCTTCAGGTTTTCTTCTTGAGTGCCGCTCCGAAGTGAAATGAACAGCTCACAGACCGAGACGCCCTTCTTATATCTCGCAAGAAGGTGCCTCAGTCTGTGAGTAGTGCGACGACAAATGAAGCCACACGCGCGCTGATTGGTCGCCGACATCACTGGGTCGGCGCCGGTGTGCGGGGTGCGCGGGGGGTAGCGGGGTACGAAGGGGCGACGGGGCGGCGGGTCTCTAGCTGTCCTCAACATCCTCCCCCCGGCGTAGCTTGCGAGCCTCATCTTCTTTCGGGAGGACGGCGATCTTCCTGACCGGCCACCGCAGCAATCCGCCCCTGGTCCGCACCTCCACGTTGCGCACCACGCCGTCTGGTCCGGGAAGGGTCCGCGTTACAATTCCACGCGGCCACACGTTCCTTGGCAGGCTACCGTCTGCCACCACGACGAGGTCCCCCTCTTGTAGCTGTCGCTGCTGCACATCCCGTGAGTCCCCGCGCGCAACCAGCGTCGGCAGGTACTCCTTCATCCAGCGCTTCCAGTACTCGTCGGCAAGTCCTGCCGCTCTCCACGCCCGACGATCACTAGGCGTGCACGGCGCGGTTACTGGAAGGCTCGATGGTCCCAGCAGCAGGAAGTGGTTGGGTGTCAGCGCCTCTTCCTCGTCGATGTCGACCGGTACGTGTGTCAACGGTCGAGAGTTCACCGTGTTCTCGGCTTCTGTGAGGAGCGTCACCGCGGGCTCTTCTGGTGTAGAGTGGCTTCGAGCGCGGTCTTCACTGAGCGCACGAGACGCTCCCATGCGCCTCCCTGGTTCGGCGCGCCCGGCGCGATGAACTTCCAGTCTGTCCGCCGAGTCAACGCGTAGTCCTTCAGCAGGGGTGCCCACTCCTTCATCGCCCGTCGTAGTTCGGTGTCCGCCCCATGGAAATTTGTTCCGTTGTCAGAGTAGATGACCCGTGGCCACCCACGCCTAGCCGCCATGCGCCGCAATGCCGATATCGCCGAGTCCGTCGTTAGGGAATAAACTATCTCTAGATGTACCGCGCGCGTCGTCAAACAAGTGAATAACGCTATCCACCGCTTTTCATGCCTACGTCCTATTGTTACCGTTATAGGCCCGAAATAGTCGATTCCGGTGTAGGTGAATGGTCGCGCGAATGCCCCTAACCGTTCAGGTGGTAGATCTCCGATAACCGCTGGCCGTGGTGTCGCCTTGCGTACCCTGCATCGCAGACATCTCCGCTCCACTTCTCTTACGGTCGGTCGTAGTCGAAGTATGTGATATCTCATGCGTAGGTCGTTCACTACCCGTTCCCTGTTGGCGTGGCTTGCTTCCTTATGCGCCTTCTCCACAAGCAGCTTTACAAATTGGTGGCGTCCGTTCAGTAGGATGGGCCTCTTCATTTGGCTGTCCACATCGGCTGCGTCGATCCGTCCTCTAGCTCGCAGTATGCCATCTTCGAATATGGGGTCGAGCTTCCTTAACGCGCTGCCGGTTGCCAAGTTCTTTCCTCGCTGCAGTCGACTGATGTCTTCAGCAAAGCTCTCTTGTTGACTGCGCTCTATCCACATCCGCTCTGCTCTCTGGATGTGGTCCAATGTTAGTCCGTGCATCTTTCCTCTCATGGCATCGACGAACTGTAATATCCGAGCGGTGGCCCTGACCAATCTCTCGTAAGAAGAGAACCTCTCGATGTCTGGCAGGTGTGGAGCGTCCCTGGTGTCGCTCTGGTGCGCCATGACTTCCTCCAACTCGTCATCTTCATCCCCTGCCTTCTCTTCTCGACGTCGAGGCCATCGATCTTCATCTTCGTACAGGAATGGCGGTCCCGTAAACCATTTGTCGCTCTCTTCCTTGTACGTATAATTTATGCGCGTTGCCTGATCCGCGATGTTGTCTGCGGTCGGTATCCACCTCCATTGCTCGGGTGACGTCTTCTCCGATATCTCCCCTAATCTATGAGCCACGTATGGGGTGTAATGCGCCGTATCGTTCTGTATCCAGTGGCGCGCCATAGTGGAGTCTGTCCAATACACTACCCTATCGGCTACCACTCTGTGCTCGCCTTGCACGAATTCCGCGAGTCGCGCGCCTATCAGATTCGCCTGCAACTCTAACCGCGGTATGCTTTGCGCCTTTATCGGGGCGACTTTCGCCTTGGCCGCCACTAACCGTACCTTAACCGTTCCGTCGCGGTATCGTATTCGCCAATACGCCGCGGATGCGTACGCACGTTCGCTTGCGTCATTAAATACGTGAAGCTGACGCTCTACCACTCCCCCCGTAGGAGCATAGCACCTAGGCAGCCGCAATCGTGATACTTCCTCGACGACTCGCAGCCACCTCTGAAATTCCTCAGCTGCCTCCTCGGGTAGTTCGTCGTCCCATCCGACCTTCTTCATCCGCCACAGGTCTTGCAGCAGGATCTTGGCGGTGATGGTGAGGTAGCTCAGCAGCCCAAGCGGGTCGAAGACCGACATGACTGCGCTTAACGCCTCTCTCTTGGTCGGTGGCCTCTGCAGCGTCTTCACTTCGTTCGGTACCCTGTTCATGGATGTGTTGAACGTTAAGGCATCTTCATCGCCCATCTATAATAGCCCTAGGGTTCTGCCTGGGCTGTCTTGTCTCAAGCCTACCTCCTTAGGCTTGCTGGCTAGTAATTCCTCCGGCTTGTCTTCTATTAGGGCTGCGTGGTTCGAATTCCAGCCTGCTAAGGTGAAGCCGGCCTGCTGGTGTACTTCCATAACCTGCCTCGCAGTGTTTACCGCTTCCTCTATCGTAGCATAACTGTCTAGGTAGTCATCCATGTAGTGACTACGTACGATAGCGTTAAGTGCCAACGGATGTGTCTCTGCGTGTGCGCGCGCGTTATGATCCCTAACACTATGTGCGAGAAACGGCGAGCTCCTCGCACCGAAAATCATTGAAGTCATAACGTATTCCCGCGGTGGGCTGGATCGCTCGTTACCTCGCCACAGAAACAATTGCGCGGGTTGGTCGCGACGGTCTATCTTTACGCGTAAAAACATTTCCCTAATATCCGCGGACACAGCTATTTCGTTCTCCCTAAATCTAAACAGTATGCCCGGTAGGTTCCGTAACAAGTCGGGGCCGTCAAGTAAATAATCGTTCAAACATTTACCGGACGCACGCGCTGCCGCGTCGAAAACCACTCTTGTCTTCCCAGGCTTGTTCGGATTCCGTACTGCGAAGTGGGGCAGGTACCAGCTCCTGGGGTCCTCTCTTTCTGTCCTCTCGGCTTCCCTTGCGTATCCTTTTGCCAGGAGGTTGTCTATTTGTGCTGTATAGGCGTCTCGAAACTCCGGCGATTTGTCCATCTTCTTCTCGATCGTCCGCAGTCTTCGAGCAGCCATCTCGTAGCTGGGAGGCATCCGCACATCGTCGTCCTTCCATGGCAGTCCCACCTGGTATTGCTCGCCGACCTTCTTGACGGTGCGCTGGAATATCTCGACAGCGCGCTCCTCTTCCCGTCGCGGCCTACTCTTTAGCGAGATACCGATGGAATCGATCTCGTACTGCCGTTTAAGGAGTTCCGTTAACTCCTCGCCCTGATTGGCGAACGTTCGAATGTCCCTATCTAACCGTCCGCTACTGCTTACGACGTGTAATACGGTTTCACCGTCCTCCCTACACGTGAATCGCGGCACGGTTCCCTGTATCACCCATCCTAATAACGTACGTGCAGCTATAGGCTGCCTTCGACGTCCTATGCTTAAATTACGGGTGATTATTAAATGCCAGTTGTCGGCGCCTAATAATAATCTCGGTTTGGCGTCCTCGTAGCAAACCGAGCTCGGTAGGTTGCGTAAGTGTTTCAACCGTAAACACTCTTTATTTACCGACTGCGAACCTATCTGTAAATTTGTTACTGTACGCGCATTTATTCTATACATTTCGCTGCGCGTCTTGCCACGTATGCCTATGTTAACTAGCCTGCTATCGGCCTCGCGCTGACTATTGCTTACTCCTCTAATATTCAGCGGCTTTACCGGTCCTTCCGCTCCTAACTCACGCGCTAAGTCGTCGTCGATCAACGAAATAGTCGAGCCTTCGTCAAGCAACGCATACGTATCTATTTCCCTACCGCGTGGTCCACGTAACGTAATGGGACACACTTTCAATAATACGGACGCATTACTACCAACGTTAGACGCGACGAGCACGGTCTCATCCGGTTTTGCCGATGTATCAGTTGCGCGGGTCTTGCGGGTGTGAAGGAGGGCATGGTGAGGGGCGTTGCAGCCGTCGACGCCGCATTTCTTCGCTCTACATTTAAATCGTCGGCGTTTACTATTCAAACAGAGAAAACACACCCCCTCTTCCTTTACCCAATTCCACCGGTCGTCCACACCCATTTGCGCTAACTTTCTACACTTAGCGATCACGTGTTCACCCCCGCAACACATACAAGAAGCACTACCGGTGTCCTCCTGGGCGGTGAACGTTTATACGTCGCGGGCCCTATTCTCTACGCGGCGTGTTAATACAACTCGTTTCGACGGCGGCGCCTCTCGTCCTACGGGCGATTCCTTAGTCGGCGCTACGGACGTATAGGCATGACTCAACGCACGGTCAGCCTCTCTCATCATGAACCTAGACAGTGTAACGATGTCCGGTTCGTCTGCACTTCCGTAGTGCTCCGCATAATCGCACCAACGCGACCGTAAGTGAGGGCTTAGTTTACTAGTTACTTCCCTAGTCAGCATTGGATTTTGTAAATACCCTTTGCCGTCGACGTTCTGTAAAATACATACTATATTTTGTAATTTAATCGCGAACGAATTCAATTCCTGAGCGGTTTGACCCGGGCGCGGAAGGCGTTTCAGTTCTTCTAATGCTCGATCGATAATTACTTCCGGGCGGCCGAAACACTGCTCTAATGTTCGCATAATATCTGCTGGATCCTTCGCGGTAAACAGCAGTGCCGATACTACCTCCCTAGCTTCACCGCGTAGACAGTTTCTTATTCTTGCCATATTTTCCGTATTTGTGAATCCATATAAACGTGTGGATTCCTTCATCGCGGCTTTGAAGGCTAACCATTCCGCGGCCGAACCGTTAAAAATAGGCAAGTCCTGCGTCTGCTTCGCGGCAGCGGGCCTGACTCTAATCATATTCTCTAGAGCTTCCGCTAGTCGCTCTATACCCCTCTCTTTCCCTCGCGGAGTAAGCGACCTATCTCTATCCCTATCTCCCTCTAGCCTACGCTGTGGCGCTGGCGTCCTATGTACACCTACATCCCTATGACACGGCGACGATAATCTACGATCCGCGTGGCGATGTGGCGATGGCGATCTATGTACACCTACATCCCTATACGGCGACGGTGATCTACGATCCGCGTGGCGATGTGGCGATCTATGTGTAGGCGATAGAGTGCGGCGTTGGACGCGCGACGGCGACGTAACCCGTACACGACGATCCACCTGGTTCATTTCTACGGCGACTCCACTATCCCTCTGTATCGTTTCTACGCGACGTGGTTGAACCTCATTCGCTACCGTCCTCCCCTGGGCATCTTCACTGTGGTCGTAACCGGTTACCCTGTTCGGTAGGGTCTGCTCTAACTCGATGCGGGGCGCGGGCTGAGACGGGCGGCAAGGCGACTCCCCCGCACAGTCTCTACGTTCTCTAACCACCTATCAACGCGTACCCTATTTTCAACTAACTCGTCTTCGTTAATACTTTCCCTATCTGTTTCTTCTTGCAGTTGCGCGACGTCCCTAGCGTACTTCTTCTTAATAAGATCTTCTTCCAGTTGCAATTGCTTCCTCCTAATTGCAGCTAGTTCCTCCGCAGCGTTATATTCAATTTGTTTTAACCTAGCTATCGCGCTAGCTGTCGACCGGGCTGAACGAACGGAGCGGACCGACGGAGCTCGAGGTGCGGGCCTATGTACGACGTCTGTTACAGGCGCGACGGTACGTACTATCGAACTAGTTTCTGTAGACGGAAGATCTTCAATAATCGCGGCGAGTGTCTCTGTGCGCGGCGCGGATGTGCTAACCTCTCCCAAACGATCGGTCGTAGACACGGACATAGCGGGGCGCGGCGGCGGGGGCGCGGGCGCGGGCATAGATGCGGGCGCGAGCGGGGCCTGGGGCGCGGGCGCGGCGGAGGGCGCTTGTGCCATCGCGAGATAATCGGACGGGGACGTGGGTGCTTCTTCGAATATACGCATTCCTACCGGCGTGTCGTCCTCGTTCCGTGCCTTCTGGCTTCGTATCTTCCTCATTGTCCCACGTTGCGACCTCCGGTCGTCTTCAAAAAGACGTACGTATCGTCTTCAAAAAGACGCACGTATTGGATGTCGTTCCCGCCACAAGGGCGTTACCAGATGGTCACAGTTTGGCACCGTTAGGGAGCAACCACCTGGCCGCGTAAACGCGGTTAAAGAAACAAGAAATTGTCTGGAAACAGACAATAGACGTATGTGACGTAATCGTAACAAGAAACAGGGAAGAAATTACTACCGACGATCTTCTCTCTTCGTCGACGAACTTCTTTCTTCCTTGAAGATCTTCTATAATGATCTTCTCTCTTCTATAATTATGTTCTTTCTTCTATAATTATGTTCTTTCTTCTGTAATTGGCTTCTTTCTTGTTTCTTCTTACTTCTTGCTTCTTTCTTCTGGCTTGAATCCGGCGGCGATGGACCAAGAATATAATGGATGAACAGTGGACTGTATATTTATTTCTGACTGATTACTTAACGACTGATCTGAGGTTAGCTATACTAGGGGACTGCTTGAAGAAAAGATGGTACTTTTTAATATACTGTATTAACTATTTACAATGATTCGGCACTGAATAACTATATCTAACACTATGTACAGAGGGAGGTCTTGAATTGGAGTCTTGAGTCTTCTTCAGGTTTTCTTCTTAAGTGCCGCTCCGAAGTGAAATGAACAGCTCACAGACCGAGACGCCCTTCTTATATCTCGCAAGAAGGTGCCTCAGTCTGTGAGTAGTGCCGTGCGACGACAAATGAAGTCACACGCGCGCTGATTGGTCGCCGACATCACTGGGTCGGCGCCGGTGTGCGGGGTGCGCGGGGGGTAGCGGGGTACGAAGGGGCGACGGGGCGGCGGGTCTCTAGCTGTCCTCAACAATTGTCGATTTGTCAAACCCATCAGTGCCCCTGTGGTAGCAACGTCGACAAGTTTGGGTTCCACGGACATTCATGTAAGAAAAGTGCTGGTAGGTTTTCACGGCACGGTTCTTTGAACGATGTCATCCGAAGGGCTCTTGTCTCTATAAATGTTCCCTCGGTTTTAGAGACTTGTGAAATATTTAGAGACGATGGCAAGAGACCCGACGGTATGACATTGGGCCCTTGGGAGAGAAGTAAAACCCTAGTGTGGGATGCTACTTGCGTAGACACTCTGGCGGCCTCTTATCTCAGGGATACCTCGTTTTAGAGCTGGGGCGGCATCAGAGGCAGCTTAACTGAGTAAGTGGCGCAAATATTAGTCTCTGAGAGGACTACATATTTGTGCCGTTTGGTGTAGAGATTATCGGTCCGTGGGGTCTACGTGCGGTGAAGTTCCTAAAGGAAATCCATCCGCGGCTGGTCGTTGTTGCTGGTGATAAGAGGGCTGGTTCTCTTCTCGCTCAAAGGCTAGGTATAGCCATTCAGTGAAGAAACGCAGCCAGCGTTCTTGGTACGATACCGCGGGGAGTAGCATTATATGATAATTAAGTTACTGGTTTTAGTTTTTTATTATTATAGTTTTTAATATTGTATGTTATGTTTTATAAATAAATGTTTTCAAGATTTAGATTATGGTTTTTTTTATTTAATTATACATAAAACATATTACAATAGTGCATAGTTACTATACAGCACCATTAAACCGCAAAACGGTTTGTATTGGTGCTTGCAGACGTCTATACGCATAAATATATTATTATTAATAACTACCATCTTATAATTGATAAAGTTAAGCATAATAACAACTAACAACCTATTCATTGTATTAGTGACATGACGACATACAGGTTTCGCTAGTTTACCGCGATGAGCGTGTACGGTATACTATACATATACAGGCTGATTTCTATAGCAATTTTTTTTTAAATAATTATTTAATAAAATAATTTTATATATACCTATATACACATACATACACACACACATATACACATTTACACAAGGTTTTTTATAATAAATAGACAAGCAAGCCGGTTTTTTATAACTGTTTGTATCCAAAATATTATTTTTACAATTTGGTATTATTTTAGACACATTTTCTTTAAAACTAAAGGCGAAATTATTTGCTATCGTTTGAGTATTTACATTGTTTGTTTTAATAGCTTTATTTATTACTTCGTCTACAGTTCGGGTTATTCTCCCTGTTATTTTGTTAATAATATCCCAGAGTTTTTGTGTATTTCTTCTATTTTTATTTATTTATGTTTTATAAAATAAGTTTCTAGATTTCTCTATTGTTTTGTGAGTTTTATTTCTTATTTTATTATAATCTACTCTTAACACTGCGTTAGTAGGATCTTTTTTCCATTGTAAAAATAAATTATCTCTTTTATTGCAAAGTTTTTTTATACTTTTATTTATCCATGGTTCTTTATTTCGTTTAGATGTTGATTTTATTTTTATGATGTATTCCGATTTTTTATAACATTCAGTAATTTTACTTATTATATCATTGTATATCAGATTTGGGCAATCTATTGTATTAACATTACTCCAGTCTATATTATGTAATTCTTTACTCAGACGATCTTGTTTGAAACGTATTAATGTAATAGGATCAGCCTGTATACGTGGCGGAGCGATGCATGCAATTGCAATCATTCGATGGTCCGCCAGTACAGTACCCAACGCCGCACTGTACAGTCCTTGTTTACAAGATCGCACAAAAATATGATCTATGCAACTCTTAGTTACTATATTTTTACGTTTTTCGATCCTAGTGTAATCAGATATCCCACAGGATAGGCCGTACTCGCTCATTAGGTTTACATATTGTGATATTGTGTTATTTATAACTTTAAGGTTTAGATTTATGTCACCTATAATCAGAAAACTATCACAGTGCGAGTATTTATTTAATAAGTGTTTCAGCTCGGAAAGAAATAGCGTTTTACTTTTGTCTGGCGGTCGGTACAAGGCACACAGAGTATAGGTACATTTATTTGATGTTGCAAGTGTTCCAACAATACATTCAAAACCCAATGGAGTGGTTTTAGTGATATGAAAGTTGTGTTTATTATTCACATAAATTATGATACCACCTCCTTTTTTATGACTTCTTAACTCTGTGTGCATTGTATAGCCGTCAATATTATATAATAAACTCAGTTTATCTGATATACTAGCTTCTGTAATAATAATAATATCGATTAGATTCTTGTAGGATTCAATACATTGTAAAAGACATGAGTAGTTTTTAGTCAGAGATCTAATGTTTATATGAAAACAAGTAATTTTTGATGATTTAGGTAAACATGATAGGAAGGTTTCGATGTTTAAACAGTCCCTAATTTCCTTAATGCTACTTATATCTATATCAGTAGGCAAACCCGTTAGGAGAGTATCGTTGACCTTAGCAGAGCAGAGTCCCAATATCCGCTTCCTTCCTCAGAATGAAGACCTTGCTTTGATCTTCATTGCGAGCTCTAATTTTTCCATCTTTGAACCATACATATTTAAACGTACCTGATAACTGTTGTTTTGCTTTCCACAACAATGACTTATTATAGGGTGTTAATGCCTCGCGTACAAATATTTTCCTTCCGCTTTCGTTTTCGTCGGTCTTGGGTATCAGATCTCCGAGTACTGGTTTCACAGTTCGCGCTTTTTGTAGCCAACAGCAACGCTTTTCCTCCTTGAGCTCCACTAGAATATGTCCTGTTTTTTCTCCGTAGTTTCCTACACGTTTGGCAGTTATCACTCCTGGGTCTTCTATGTTTAACTTTTTTGCTAGATTTCTCACTACTAGAATAGGATCTTCATTTTCTAGGGCCGGTAATCCAGAAATCTCCACATGATTTTTAAACTGACCTTGCTCAAGTTCATGGACTTGTTGTTCAACTGCACACAGTCTTGTTTCCATATTTTTGTTAGCGTTGGTAAGTGAGGCATTTTTCCTTTCTAGTTCCATTATTCTTTGTTGAAATGCTTCGATATTCTCGCATATTTCATCCATTTTGTCAGTCAAAGGCTCTAGCGCCTTCGCAACTGTTTTGTCAACCTCTTTAGAGATATCCTTCAGTAGTTTTTTAATATCAATATTATGCCAGGTAGTTTGGGATCCTGGGGTGCCAGCTACGGGGTGTGAATAGCTGGCTGGTACTCCTTCCTCCTCCTCAGAATCCTCGTCTGGTACTATAAAAGAGCTGTGTCTTGGACGATTTTTCAGGCATTCTTTACATGTCCAGTCTAAGCTGACTTGAGCTCGTAGCGCGGTTATCTGTTTCGTAGTTAGAGTTGCACAAGGTGTACTAGCATGAACCACTTTTTTACATACACTACACTCAAGACCTGGCGCCTTTTTCGTAATTATTTTGTTGCACGTATAACACTTTGGAATTGGTGCCATAACGACGGTTGTTAGAAAATAATTGTTCGTAGTGGGTATATTTCGCAACACACAGAACTGATGTTTATGAGACGAGCGCGCATAGACGAATGAATGTATATTATATTAAGATATTAGGACTAACTAAGTTGTTTCGTCATTATTTAAGAATATCTTGTCCGTATGGAGCTTGTTGTATTTGTCTGAGAAATAAGAAAAAAATATGCTTCGAAGACATGTGAATTTCGCTAAAATGCATTGGGGCAGCGTGGCGGACACTTCCTTGCCCTAAGACCCTCTCAAAAATGAGAGGCAGCCTGTGTCCAACAATGGGACGTATAAAATTTATTATAATAAATATGAATTAATAAACTTACCTGTTATCCAGTGTGATAAGCAAATATTTCAGATTTCCATTTAGCACGTTCATAGCTAGTATTTATTCGAATTAAAGAAAATTATTTGTGGTACGCTCACAGAGAACGCAAAAACTTACTTGATCGTCGGCGTACAAGAGGCATTTGACGGCTATTTCGACCATTGTTAACCCACATTCTTCACCTCTCAGAGTTTCCAAACAACTGTCAATGAACAGATTGAACAGTCACAGTTTCTTTCATAACTCTTTCAAACAACAGCCTAGCTGCTAGGGCCTAGCATATAGCTTTCCGTCATTTCTAAGCAGGCTAATTCCGCTCTAGTCATTACAGACCTGCTGTGACACTTTTCTTTTATACATTGGGACCATAATTGAAATGCACCAGCCTCCCGATTCTCACTTTAGTTCCCAACATAAATTAAAGAAAATATACAGCAGTTTTGCCACCATTTCCTCTTCAGCTTTCAGAGCATTTCTAGTCATACTTTATCGCACTAAGTTGACTTGTCTTATCTGCTTTCATGCTCAAACTCTCTTACTTAGACATCAAAAACTGCCTTTTGTCTTTCAACCTTTAATTCATACAGCGACGCTTACCATCTATAGTTGCTAGTATAGTATAGCTATGTATTCTTTTTTGCTTACTATCCCATCATAACGTATATACCATACATGTATTTCTATCTTATCTTATCTTACTTATACCACTTACATTGATTGCTACATCCAACAAATCTGTCCGATACATCCACCCTGAACCATTTCATATGTTAATATGACCAAGTAATGATCCGTCCCCACGAGAGCGGCACCTCGCTATAACAACACTCCTCTTCCCATGTGGCCCTAATATCACACATTGGCAGTGTGGCCCCATCAGAGTCTCGGAAGAAAGGGCGAGTGGCGCACTATGCCACTCGCCCTATCTTCCGTATGGCGATATACCTACACTCATCTTCCTTCGGTATCCTCCACTTTGACTGCAGCGGCATACCTCCATAGAGGGGGAGGATAACTATCTCGCCGCAGCCCACTAACACACATCCGAAGAGGGCTTGCGAAGCCCACTCGGAGTGGCTACCTCTCTCTCTTAGTTCACCATGGAGACTAAGCCACGACAAGCCAGTAAGCCGTCAGGGGGGGGGGGGATATAACCTAACCTAGCCATGTTAATCACTTTTAAGACAGTAACTTAATAATGTACCAAATCTGAAATTAACAAATGTAAAAACGTGAAGGAAGTGAAAACCTTTCTTTGCTTAGTAAAAAAATTGTACGATGGAAAACTTAATTCCCATTGTGTTTAAATGTTAAATATGTGACACAAAAAAAAAACGCAACCTAGCTGTACCTATCTTTTTAACCGACGAAAAAACGGAGGTTCTCAAGTCGACGTGTATATTTTTTTATGTTAGACCACGCATAACTTTTTACATAGTGGACCGATTTTGATATTTTTTTTTATTAGATAGGGTATACCCCGAAATTGGTCCCATATCAATTTGAAAACAAAACGTCTACCCTAAGGGTGGTAAAATAGGGGTGATTTATTGTTTACTCACATATTCTAATGCTGAGTTGTGTATTACTACATTACATAATAATTACATTACATTACATTACAAAAAACTTCACGATGAATGAGCTTTAGACCTGTCAGTTTCTTGTGTGTGGTCTACACTCAGTCAGGTCATCTCAGTCTCTGCATTTCTGCTAAAGCTCGTTCATCCTGAGGTTTGTGTAATACCTTATTTGGCTCTAGATTAGATAAAGCAATACCCTCAAGTTCTTGTACTCTACTCAGTGCCACATATACCTGTGCCACATATACAGTGTTTGCCCTTTGGCAAACACTTTTTTTCCGAGGTCGATTACAGCTTTATCAAGGATCGTACCTTGTCATTTGTGAACCGTGACGGCTCAGCATAAAATTATCGGCAACACCCTGCGCTCAAAGTCGCCATAACCCTTCGTACTTTGAAAAGTTGCTACCACTTCACACAACCATAGCTATCTTTTAGTCTGCTTCTTATACTTACAGTCTTTCCTCGCGATGATCTAAACTCTCCTGTTAACGTGTTAATCTAATTCTCTTTCTATTTGCTTCCCACCTTTTTTTTCTCATTATTACATTCTTTTAAATATCTCATTCTCATTCGAGCAGCATTTTTGGAGGCCTACCCATGGTGGTATATAAAGCCAGTTTTTTTAAAAAGTATTTATATTCTACAACAAATAATAGTAAAAGTAGGATTATATAACAGTTAATAGCTATAGTAGGGTGGGTAACTAATTTGAAAGTATTCAAAAATTAAGCATATAGTAATAAGTAGATTATAACCACGAAAAATTATAAAATAAAAACATTTAACAAAAAAATTAAACCGCCGAAAAAACTAAAAAGCAAAAAATAATAAACCTTTTTATTTAACCTTAATAACTAAGTTCTTAAACTAATTTAAGTATACCTAAGTATATATTTTTGTAATTATTTTGAGTTTTTAATTAACCTTAATAACTAAGTTCTAAAACTAATGAAAGTATACCTAAGTAATTTTGAGTCGGCGCCAAACAAGCAAATTAATTAATTATGTAAAGCGTGATGCGCGACATTGTTAATTTGATTTGGTTATTTCTTTAAATTTAAGCTAATTTACTGGTCTTTGTTCATTGATTGTTTAGCGCCGACTCGAAATTACTTAGGTATACTTTCATTAGTTTTAGAACTTAGTTATTAAGGTTAATTAAAAACTCAAAATAATTACAAAAATATATACTTAGGCATACTTAAGTTAGTTTAAGAACTTAGTTATTAAGGTTAAATAAAAAGGTTTATTATTTTTTGCTTTTTAGTTTTTTCGGCGGTTTAATTTTTTTGTTAAAAAGTTTTTATTATTTCTTTACCCAATAAGTAACGAACTTTAAAAGCCTGATCAATTGTGAATAATGTCCTATTAATCAGTTTGTCCATGACGTATCTACCACTACACTCCTAATTCTTCCATTCACAATTATAAAATCTATTAACCTTATATATTTTTTTCTTTCCTGTGTAACCCCTGCCCCATTTAAGTGGCGCCGCGTCGGGAACTCGGGGCCATATCATTTTGTCTTCAAATCATTCTGAGAAAAAAAGAGTTTATTAACACCCTGCCACAAGGCTACGCGCTAATCTGTACATTCGGCTTTATCCCTTGTTAAGTAGTCAAATCCTACAGACGCGGGCCATCCGTCCCCCAAATTATTTAAGAAAACTAAATAAAAGTAATTTTGTTTAATATTATAATATCACCGTTCTAAGACTTGCTTTCATTTAGGGAAGAGCGTTTTGAATTTCGCTTGGCAATATAGAAAGACAAATAGTAATAAGCCTGAAAAGTCGATTGAAGTTGACTCGAGGGCTTACAAGATGCAGTAAACTTAAACAAGCGGCACAAAGCAGTTGTCTTGAAATAAATTAAAATTGTGTAACATACAAATAACTAAATGTGAATTTAAATTAATTTTAAGTATACGTATAAAACGGGTATAAATCTTATTTTTTCTCTGTGTGGAAAAGACCAGTGTGGGAAAGCATTGTCACAAAACCCGCGATAGACAGCCCGATTCGCGAACCTCATATACGACAACTTGTAGGGTATCTATCGAAGACCACAAGTTCTTCGAGTCTTTTCCAAAGTCATCCCTTGCGACATCTAGTACAAGAAATAGAGTAATCGACTGTTTATTTAGAGTTTAAAACAACATATAACCAATGTTGTTTATGTTTTTCCATATCATTCTAATACTACTTGTCTACAAATAATAGGTCTTTACCTATGAAATTGCCTGAATTGTTCTGCAGTACTGGCCATTTTTCTATACAAATAAATAAAATGGAAGTGTCTGTTTGTAATGTCAAAATACCAGCTTTTTACTAAATGCATATGAAAATATATACGGTACTTATAACAAAAACACAATTTTTTAAATTTTTGTCTGTCGTTTTTGTTTTATCGGTCTGTCTCTCTATCTGTTTGTTCCGGCAAATCTCCGAAACGGCTGGACCGATTTCAACGGGACTTTCACTGGCAGATAGCTAATATTATAAGGAGTAACTTAGGCTACTTATATTTTAGAATAAGAATTAGGGTTCGGCGCAATATAATTAAAACCCTAAATTATACGCGGGCGAAGTCGCGGAGAGCAGCTATTTTTAAATAAAAATAATTTTTGTTTGGCTAAGAATTCTAATTACAAATTAACTTTATTTTTTTTGAAAATTAGCGTTTTGTTTTCATCGCATTTGAATCTTTCTCGTCATCATGGATACGTTAAAAATTCGAGTAATTACGGAATATAAGTACCGTCGTGGTAGCAACGCGGCAGAAGCGGCACGCATCATCAACGATGTTTACGGAGCGAATACTACAAACGAACGCACCACCTGTTATTGGTTTGCCCGCTTCCGTTTTTAAAATTTCGACCTGAAAAATGAACCCCGTAATGCCTGGATTCTAAATATACGGCTGAATTTGTAGCAGCTTTTGACGTTTGCATCAAAACAATATTAATCCATTTGCGTCAAATTGGCAAGGTAATAAAATTTAACAAATGGTTGACTCACGAACTCAATGGTCGCCAACGTGCAGCGTCGCGTCGAGACGTGTCTTGCACTGCTCAACAGGCACACAAACGAAGGAATTTTGAACTGCATTGTTACCTACGACGTTTATTTTGTTTGACAATAGCAAGCGCTCAGCTGATTGGTTGGATCCTGGTTCAGCACCTAAACAATACTTTAAACGAAAACTTACCCCTAGAAAAGTGATGGATACTATTTGGTGGTCTAGCGCCGGTGAGTTTCATCATAGCTTCTCACAAAACGTGATGAGCATTACTGTAGATGTGTAGTGTGAAGAACTGAACACAATGATGGAGAAACTCGCAAGTCTCCAACCAGCTTTGGTCAATCGCTCGTCCCAGCTGCTCTTGCACGTCATCGCTCGATCTCATACTGCACAACAAACGGTCTCATAGTTACGTTAAGAGCTGGTGTTGGAAGCTCTCCTTCATATGCCGTACTCGCCAGACCTTGCGCCTATAGACTTCTAGTTTTTTCAGAGTTTGGATAACTTTTTGCCGGGAAAAAAAATACTAAAGGCAGTACAAAATGCCTTCGAAGAAATTTTTGCCTCTCGTCCAGCTGATTACGTCAAGAAGGGCATCAATAAACTGCCACTGCTTTGGCTAAGATGCATCGATTGCGTGAGTGGTTATTTTTATTAATAGGAATAAATAATATAGAAAAAAAGTTCGTTGACTTATTTGATAAAAAACGCCAATTTCACAGGTAAAGAACGAAATAAAAACATAAATACAGAAAAAACGTAGGCGCCTAAAAGGTCACCGACTTAATTGCCGCCTAAAATAATATAAGAGTTTAAAAACTTAAACAGCACGCAATGATCAGGAGCTGTGATGATCTTGAAAATTATTTTGTTTTATCCTAGTGATCTTGGTTAGGATACTAGGATAAAGTTAAAAAATTGTAACTTTTATATTATATATATTGTTATATCGTTATATCGATGAAATTTTTCAAGTCAATCGGTCACCTGCAAGTTTGTGAATTAAAAGATTCCGTTACATAGATAGATAGAAAGATACACTAGAAGTGAATAAAAGCGTGTTAAATATCACTTTTAACACGTGTTTTATTAGTAGCTTGACCTGATACATGTAAGTACGAATGTATTGAAACTTTTTATTTTTATTTGCATCCACTTCCAAAGTCTGAAGAATCTGAAATTTTGTAGACGTATGATGACCGATGACAAAATAGAACAATTTCGTGACAATGACTTAATATTATTGCTATAATTATCACAGCTTATGTATATATTCACTAGTTGTTTAAATTTCAACTTTTATTTTATTTCTTTTATTCAAAAGTTGTTGCGTGCTTATTTAATGAGATTATAATATTTTTCTTTAATCCTTAAGTTTCTTTATTTTTTTATATACGAGTAACGAATGAACCATAATTCAAATTATACGTGACTTCATAAAATTGAATTAATGTTTTCAAGATTTGCAGACGAATAATCAACAGCACGTAAGCTTTATCCGTACTGCCCGTATTTGAGAGTCTCTTAAATTTACTCTCATTGGTTGGTTTTCTTATACAGTACGAATATCCAGAATTTAAACTAGTATTCCCCATTGCTTGAATTCAATTACCTTTGCCATGTAACCAAAGAATATATACACTACGTAATTGAATAAAAGTGTTTAAATCATGAACTAAAAGGTTAAAAATGTTTATATAACAAAATTCTACCGTATTATTTAAAATAATTGTTATGGACAATTAAGATGTTTGTTGGGGTTTATGAAGGAACTAGTGATAGGTTCTAATAAGTACTAACATTAAAAATATAAAGATAAGGAAAGTTACAGCTAATATATATCCAACTGTTTAACAGTGGTAGAGCCACGCTGCAGCTTTTCCTATCGCACGGATGGGTCGGCTCGAACCGGGGTGGTACCACGACCTCACAGAATACTAGCGTGAAGTAGAGGTTTACCTCTGCGTTGCGCTTGGTGAGTGCAGGTGGCCGGAGGCCCAATCCCCCCCCCCCATCAATATGGTAGAGGAATTAAAGAAAAGAATTTTATACGTGGTAGAGCCATGCTGCAGCTATATTAGTAGTATAGTTGTAGCACGAATGGGTCGGCTCGACCGGGAAAGGATCACGCTCTCACAGAATGCCACCGTGAAATAGCAGCTTAACACTGCTGTGTTTCGTATGGTGAGTGTAGAGAACCGGAGACCCTTTTTACTGGAAAAGAGGCATTCCATCTTAGTCCTCACGGGTGACAACGCATCTGCATTTTGATTCGCAAACGAGGATAAATGTAGATGTCTATGGGCCACAGTGACCACTTACCATCAGGTGGACTGTGTGCTCGTTTGTTACCCTATCCTATAAAAAACAAGACTACCCCAGGAGGGTACCAGCACCCCTGGAGAATCCCTCGCTGAGCATTCACGACCAAACTAATTCACTCTTGAGCATGGGTGCTCAGGCTGCCCCGCGTATTCTGGGGGGAGGGGGGGGGGCAAAAATCCGCTCGCGACTAATACTGCTTGGAGCAAGCGGAGCAATAAGACCAAAGCGACCCCTGTCATGCTATCCGTTAATTTTGCAACTTCATGGGACTTCGTTCCAACCTAAACGCTGTGTATTACCATCTAGAGACGGCGAAGCCGGCCTTGCTTTTTTATCCAAGACTCAGGTTTCCTCTCCGGCAGACAGTTTGACACTTTAGGTCAGTCGATTGGGACGGGATGCGGTCTTTTTATGCATCCTACCCTTGGCGGGTTTGCTTCTCGGATTCGGATTTCCGTAAATTGTGCAAATGGATCACCAGTTTTCTTGCTGATAGAAGTGAGACGGTGAATGCTCTGACTTCTAGTTTGTGAACGCTGGCATTCCCCAGTGTTAAATCCCCAGAAGACACAAGTTTGCGCGTTTATCGCTAAAAAGAACCCCTTTGTCGTATCTCCTCAGTTTCAAGGCCCTCCCCATGTTGCCTCAGCTAGCATCGAAATCCTCGGCGTCGACATATCGAATAGTGTGTAGCTTAGTGGTCATTTGGAAGGGAAGGCCAAATTGGCCTCTAAAAAGCTTGTCGTGCTTAGAAGAGCGAGACAGTATTTCATGCCGGCAAATCGCTTGCAACTTTACAAAGCGCAAATCCGGCCTCACATGGAATATTGTTCTCATCTCTGGGCCGGTGCACCCCAGTGCCAGCTCCTTCCACTTGACCGCATCCAGCGCAGAGCGGTTCGAATAGTCGACGACCGAGTTTTTTTCTGACCGGCTCGATACACTAGCACTGCGTAGGGATGTTGCATCCCTTTGCATTTTCTATCGAATTTACCACAGGGAGTGTTCTGAGGAGTTGTTCGGATTAATTCCAGCCGCCAAATTTCACGAACGCACATCGTGTCAAAATTCACAATACCATCCTCACCATCTGGATGCTTGGCAGTCCACGACTGTGCGTTTTACTAGCAGTTTTCTTCTTCGCACAACTTCTCTGTGGAATTTTTTACCACCGGCGGTTTTTCCGAACCGATACGACTTAGGGATCTTCAAGAAAAGAGCTTACACATTTCTAAAGGGCCGGCAACGTATCTGCGATTCCCCTGGTGTTGCGGTGGTCCATGGGCGGCGGTAGTCACTTACCATGAGGTGAGCCGCATGCTAGTTTACCCCTTCTTCTATAAAAAACTGCTGTGCACAGCGCACAGGCCTCCTCCAATTTCTGTGGGATTTATTGAACAATTAAACCGCCGCGCAGCGCCCATTACGTTTTGATGGGCTTCACAAGTCTTCCAAATATGTTTATTCCTTAGACATTAATATTTTTTCACGATGGTATATGAACAACAAATTAGCACTTAAATCTTTATTGGTGACGGCGGGAATCGAACTCAGTTTGGTCAGGTACTATGAAATTTACGGCGAGTGCTGTTCCTTGAGTTTCCAGGCCAATCATATTAAAGATATAATTTTGAAAATAGAGGCTAATTCGATATCGTTTCGTGTAGTAAATAAAGTTACATTTCGGATCACTATCTTAAAAAGTGCGCGCCGCGTCGCGTCGCGTCACGTCTCAATGTTAACTGAACCTGTGTCGTTGTAAGAATATCCACTACCCCATAGCGTCTTTCTAATTCCCCCGTATGAAGCAATCAGAAAGGAGGATCAGGAGGACTTTGATAGGCTGTTATGATAATACTGATTATATATGACAGGCTGTAATAATGTAGCTCTGCTGGTACATTTTATCTATTGGAAATGAAAAGCGAAGAATTGAAGGCGATCGTCAGTACTAGTAAAACACAAAAGAAAAAGCTACATGAGAAAACATATATTCATTCTCCGGTGGTTAGCGTGCCAAATTTGATTGGTTTGACCACCCAAGACTTGTACAAATGCTTAAGCTGCCGAAGGATTATACCGAGTTCTTAACGAGAGAATTCATAAATGAGGAAAAATAGAAAAAGTTTAAGAGTAAAAGTAAAGTTTAACCGTAGAGCGTGGTTATTTGACGGATTCGTCGTCGAGGCGTGCAATATTTCTAAAACTACCCAATCGCCGTGTTGACGAATAAACTTCATAGAAAATATTTTTGTGCAGGATTAGAACGTGATATTACGAGTGATGTAAAAAAATGTGAAACATGTCACTTAATGTAATAATAACGGATTTTGGCTCATCAGCGTTTGATATAGTATTTAGTAGGAACTATGATTGGGGATATTAATTATATTATCCCTAAAATACGTATTCAATATCAAATAAAGACGCGCGTAGTAAGGCAACAGCTTTGGTAAATAATTTTTCGAGTATATTATGGTATGTAACATCACGTAAGTTGTCACGGAAAGTTTATTAATTGTACCATGGAAGATGTTTGTAAAATGTTGAATATTGGTAATATAAAATATACAGGGTATTTTTGGAACGCTCCCGAAAACTAAGACAGGCGACAGCACCAAGTATACCTTTGATCATGGGTCAGAAATAAATTTGATCCTGATGAAAAAAAATCATATTTTTACAACGTTTTATTAGCGTTATTCACGCGCCATCGTGTTAGTACAGCTAAATGAAACGATAATTTCATAAAAAAATCATGAAAATACTGAAACATAAAACCAGCAGTGAAAACTGAATTGATATCACCTGACTAATGGAGGTTAATGTACGCGCGAACGGTGAAAACATAACGCTGGCCTTGAACTTGGGCACAGCGATTTATCACATATTGGTACGAAGGGGGCGCGACGGGGGAACAATCCGCCAGTATTACTGTGCCTGCATGCTATTGGTTCCCGCGCTTTGTACGCTCCAAAAATACAGTCGCATACACAGCTTACTTTGCGACTCGCGACGATGTTTTAAAAAGGAAGGAAAGAAAAATTATTTATATCTATTGTTTTATGACTAAACTAGTGAACGAAAAGGTAAATATGATAGGAGAAGGTGAATGGGGAAAATTGTGCAGTAAATTTAAAAGTGTTGAGGAAGAATACCGAAAAAATTAACATGTGATCGACCTGATGACGGAAGCTCAAGCGAAGATGAAAGTGATGATGAAGTAGCATCCAGTAACACCAACACACCTTCAACATCTGGCTTCCATGTGACCCAAGACGACATAATGGACGGCGTGCCACCCTTACCTTAAGTTTTCTTGTTACAAACTACTTTATATTTTACGATAGAAATAACAAATAATGCTCAAGTAAACATTATCCATTTTTAATTCCAAGTAAGGCACCTATTATGATTCTACAATAAAACAATTAATTACTTACTATAATATTATAAAACAATATCCCAATACCATGTAGTACTTTAGAACGCGACTGTAACCTCCCTCCACTCGACCGCATCGCATCACGCTGTGACGCAGTAGGTTTCAGTTTAATTGTAGTTTTTGAAACAGTTCCGTGTTGATTTTGTTACTTCTTGTTACGTTTTTTGTTTTAATAATGCTTAACGCGTACGTTTATAGTGATTGTGAATACGACAACATGTTATGTATCCGAACCTAGGTACACGAAGTATCGCTAAATAAATTGTTAAGACGTCGGGATGGAACAAGTGTGTCATACTGTGCAGTGCACAAAGTGTTGAAGCGTAACCGAATGCGCCCATACAAATTGCACAAAGTGCAAGCTTTAGTTCCCGGCGATCACGACCGCCGACGAGTTTTCTGTCGTTGGTTATTATACCAGCAACAACGTGTGGCTGGTTCCATTGAGCACATTATCTGAACGGATGAGTCGACATTTACCAGAAACGGCCTGTGGAACCGAAGAAATACACACGTGTATTCAGAGGTTAACCCGCACGCTGTTCGACAAACCGGGCACCAAACCCGATGGTCGGTTAACGTATGGGCAGGTTTATTTAAGGATCGCATACTGGGACCAGTGTTTCTGCCACAGCGACTGAACGGACAGCGATACCTAAACTTTATAAAAGAACAGTTGACAGACATTTTAGACGACCTATCGTTGGCTGAATATCGCCGCACATGGTTCCAGTATAATGGTGAGCGCCTCAATGAGCTATTTGATGATCGCTGGATTTGGCGGACTAGGACCACACGCTTGGACACCTCGCGCACCAGATCTGACCCCGTTAGACTTCTTTCTGTGGGGTATGTGAAAGAAAGGGTTTTTAATCGTGAGTGTGATAGTGCTGACGAAACTACAAAAGGATCGTGGATGTTTTCGACAAACTACGTACGGACTGTGTCGAAGATCACACGATGATGCCCCGCCTCCATGAGGAGACGCAACACCGAGCCCAAATCTGCCTTGAAATGAATGGAGCACAAATTGAGCCGCATCTCATAAGACCACGGAGGATTTAGAGCGGTAAGCTGTTTCATAACTAATTCTTTTAAATAACTTAGTACTGAACTAATCTGAATACATACATAACTGAATACATGAGAATAATAAACATACCTACACGATGAATAAAAACGCATGACTTTAACCTTGGTTACATTTCATTTATGTATTTTGTTATAAGCGGGAAATCGAACCAGTTATTTGGGTTATTTAACCTGTAAATTCGGATTAAAATGGCTACGTGGAGACAAGTACAGTGGCAAAATAGTATGTTAAGTAGATAAGTTAGGTATTTAGACAAGTGTTGTAAATTATTAGGTATTATAGCCCGCTAGTTGCGGACCGCGCGAATTTGCGTTCGCGCGTACATTGACCTTTAATCAGCTGATATGAATTCAGTTATTCTACTGCTGGTTTTAGGTTTCAGTATTTTCATGATTTTTTTTATGAAATTATCGTTTCATTTAGCTGTACTAACATGATGGCGCGTGAATAAATCTAATAAAACGTTGTAAAAATATGATTTTTTTTTCATCAGGATCAAATTTATTTCTGACCCATGATCAAAGGTATACTTGGTGCTGTCGCCTGTCTTAGTTTTCGGGAGCGTTCCAAAAATACCCTGTATAATATCTCATTACTAAACTTCAGGGTCTATAAAAATGGCCACGAACACTAAGTTTGTCTATATCATAACGCATGTTAATAGTCAAAGTCAGGAATAGATTTCACATTCGAGTACGAAATTCACATCTGACGCGCATTTTATTGCGTGTACACTTTGCCAAATATTAATTAAAAATCGAAATATTAAAAAAAATACCGGCGAGATCCAGAGTGAAGGTTTTACTCTAGCGAAACGTCGTATCGGTTGTAACGTGGAAACCGTTGTTGTTTGGAGGATTTTTGAAATTAAAATCATAGATTACTGTATATATACTAGATTTAAATCATCGGGGTAGCGTACCATATATTTGCGACGAATTGTTAACGATCTGCTTATTATATTTTCTTGTAATTTATGTTGTAACATATATTTGCGCCATCCATCATGAGTGCATCTAGAATGATCCTTTTTCGCCTACATATATTATTTATTTTAAGTCTTCGAAACTGTAGATTTTGTGTTAGTTAAGTATGAACATTGCATTTAACTTTATCCATTTTCTCCCAGCACATGTTTTGTGTTCATCCAACCATCCATAATTTTTGATCTTAGTTGTATTGTAATAAACGTAAAGTCGAACAAATCAACATTTTGTTTCCACGTTTCGTCCTTAAAGTAATACCAAACGGCGATTTAGTAAAATTGGATGTGTTCCAATTCTACGGATACCACATAAGCATATTGTAATTTGAACCTGACGCAAGTGTGAGTAACGATCCAAGAACAAGGCTAATCAGACTTTACCGAGATTATACGAGACATTGTTTGGGCAAAACTAGAATGATTACTAGAAGGTATTCACAGAGCGATTCTCCATTTTTATGCAGTCGAAAGGGAGGTATTACAGTCTATTCAGCGGTACTAGAAACTACGAACTACTAAGGCTACGAAACTAGAGTACATGCAATTTCGTTAATTCCCTGTACTTTTTCACCACTACTCTGAAATAATTTTGCAAGCCAATGGATCGTTTACCGCGTTTGTCGGGAATGACTTGCTGTATGACTTTATGCGAGCCAAGAAGAGGGTTATGCTAGGAGTTTCTATGCTTGACATAAATCGTTAACAAGTATATTTGCAGGAGAACAAGATTATCCTACTTATCGACGGATGAGTGAGTTTAAATGTCAACGCCCCCACCATTTTGGTCAGAGAACCGCTAACAAATGTAGAGTGACAGTAAATACATTTCATAACTCCATCGGATGAGGTATACAGGTGGCTCGGGTATTAGCTTTTTACTGGAGGCAAATATATAACGGGACTCGTTATAAAACCTTCAGGGTTTTTATTGTGATTTTAATTATAAAAACTAGGAATTTTAACCTAAAGACCAATACTACTCTAAATATTTTTTAATACTCCAAATTAGGTGCAAATGCTTATGTTGAAGTGGTTCATCACATTAGTCAAAAAGCGGTTTCGAACTCATGACTTCGCCGTCCGTACCCTTAACCACTAAAATACTGTCGCTTGTTTTTGTTGCGTTCTTTTTCTGTAGAGTACATACGTATACCAATAAAAAAGATAGAAAAGGAATGTAACACTATTTAAAAATAAAATAATTGTTTTGATTTCAAACTATAATTAACCTCACAGTCATAATTAAACCGCGAACTTGGATAAAAACAAAGCAGAATTACAGAAAGTAGAAAAGTAGCGTATTAATACGAGAACTTAACATTAAGCCTCTGTGAGCTAAGTTCCACTCGCAGCATCTGGTGAGTTAAGTTCCACTAACTTCACTATAACTTCATTATTACTACGTGAGTTGTGTTCAATCCTCCATAATTCATCTGTCATTATATTATATCGGAAACTCTGTATTTTAGCCAGAGAGCTATTGACAAATTTTTAGAAGGTATTTTGGGCACTCCAAAATACCTTCTACTATTTATAATCTCATACACTTTGTTTTTTTTTTTAATTCCGGAGACTTAACTGACAAATACACAACATGTAGTGCAAATCTTACGATTTCCGTAAAGTTTTTAATATTTTATTTTAGCATCTTTCACGTAGATCCAAAATAAACTTTTTTCATTAAAGTACATGCAATTTTAATACACTAATAAAATTCATCTCTCAAATAAAGGTTGAAATATAGATCCATAATAATCGTCATTTTATTTACCATTAGCGTTCCACCCCGGCTTCGCATGGGTCCAATTATTTAACTATACCGTGAGTCTAATTATTAAACTAAACCATCCAGGTAATATTCACAAAAAGTTTCCTCAAAATCGGTTTAGCCATTTTCGAGTTTTTGCAGAACTAACTTGATTTTTATATATAGAGATAATATACTTGTTGCTTTTACTTTACGGTAATTCTTCATAAAGTTTTTTGTATAATATTTCACTCGGCATTACGTTTAATTTCAACAAGTCGATATAATTAATTTAAAATGCCAAAAGTAGCATCACAAGAAATGTCATTAAGTCTTATGAATTATAAAATGGAGTTAAGAGAGGTGGAAGGAAACATTAACCAATAATTTAAGCAAATCAAAAGTATATCATATATGCTTAGAAAGTTCAGTATCACTGCGACCTGTAAGATCTATTGTGATCACTGCCTATACTATGTTAACTGCTAAGAACTATATCTTCAATGCATTGAAGGAGTTGCTTAGCTATGAGCAATTTCACTTCTTCTGGACTAAGTACGTAGTTTCCCAGATGAGTGTTACGTTTGAGCATTAAACACGCACAATCAGTCAGGATGTGCAGAGGCGTTCCTTCCGTTTAGAAACAGAAACGGCACATCCTTGAGTTACTTAATCCCAGAATGGACATGTGCTATTTGAGATAACAGTCTCCAGTCAGGGCTTTAGCCAGAATACGCAGTTTATTCTTACTAAATCCCAGGGTTTCTGATGCGTATTTACGATTAAAAGCCTGGATTAAGATTCTAGAATGTTTTAAGCCTGGTGTATCACACCAGATCTTAAGTGATTTATTGTTATAAAGAGTTTCAATGGCCAGAGAGGAATTTATAAATGTAGGCGAAGGTTATACGAGCTTTATAAATGAAAATCATATAATAGTAGTGTTATATTTAAAGAGTATGTAAAACAATATTTTAAAATATTGAATAAGGTGTACTCCACAGCTAAGACTTTACATTTAAACAACAAAATTAAAACTGCATTTAATAAAATTAAAATAACGTGGAGAAAAATAATTAGTGAATCGGAAAAGGGCAAACCGCGCAACTCGGATTTTCAATTGAATATTAACAATAATTTAACTCATTTTGACCAAGAAGTTGTTATGGCTTTCGAGAAACGTTTTACTGATGTTCCTATTTTGACAACTAAATTATTAAATTCTACTCCTACTGTCGTTGAATCATTGCTTAAACAAAATGTAAAGGCTTGTTCAAATACTTTTAAATTACATAGAGTACTGCCAAAAGATATCGTTAAATATTTTAAAACTATTGTTGTCAAGAAAACGGTAGACTTATTGGGGATTTCCGTTAAAGTTATTTCATCTATAATAGATACAATATCACCTTATCTAGCCACTATATTTAATACAAGTGTCGAACCTGGTGTGTTTCGTGAATTAATGAAACATAGTAAAGTCACACCCTTATTTAAATCTGTTTTTTTTATTATTAATTGCTTTATTAAAATAAATTTGGTTTTTCAAGAGGTCGCTCGACAACTGACGCTGGAGTTGAGCTTATTATACCTCCTAACCTATTCGGCCTCTGTTCCCTATTCGGTATCAGTAGTGTCGAGACAGCTAGATTAGTTTTTTTTATAGGATAAGGGTGAAAAATAGCACACAGTTCACCTGATGGCAAGTGGTTGCTGCGGCCCATAGACATCTACATCTATCCTCTATTACAAATCAAAATGCAGATGCATTTTCACTCGTGAGGACTAGGACGGAATGCCTCATTTCCAGTAAAAAGGACCTCCGGCCACCTGCACTACCACTGTTAAAATTTATTTTATTTAATATTTTATTAAGTTTATTTCAGTTATTTCCATAGCTACTAAAAATTTATATTTTTCGCAGTTTTTCCTTTATCTTTGCTAGAATACGTTGCTTCGTACCAAATATTAAGATTCTGAGTTCACGCGAAGTACCCTGTAGGTTTTGATTACCTTGCGAATGTCGGAAATTTGCGGCATAAGCGGCTGTATCTTTTGATTGCGTTGGTTTAGAAGTTTGATTTTTTCACAGTTCAAAAGGATAGTAGACTTGAGTATTTGTTATGAATTTCAGCTTGATACCTCCACGCGTTCCTGAGAAAAAGGGTCTTGACAGGCAGACAGACATACGGACAATAAAAGTGATCCTATAAGGGTTCTGTTTTTTCATTTTGAGGTACGGAACCCTAAAAATAACTTTCAATAAGAATCACACATGTGATCTATATCGAATAAAAATAATTCTTATCTATTCTATTCCATTTTAATCAGGCCCGGCTTTTTGAGATTCCACAAAATGGCTGGAGTCCAAATTTAGTGCTCTTTGAAGCATCCCATGCGAGCTTGTCGGCAAGTTCATTGCCTACATTATCCGCATGACCCGGAACCTGTCGCAAAACGACCCTATTGACAATAGGGTCAACACCACAGGACGTTTGAACGGTTTAAAAATGTTATTACCTATTTAAAATAAGTTGTTTTATTAAAAAAATATTATTTTAATAAGCGTGTGTAAAATATACTTTCAGCAAATTTTTTGATAACAACCTTGAAACAATCTGACCATATTTGGAATCGGTCAAAATTTCAAGTTTTATTTTCATGTTAAAGAAAGTCTTAATATAAGTTAACAATTTTAAAATGCCATAAAATTTTTAGGGAACATTTTATTTTACAAATTAGATAAATAAAAACACACTAGTCAAAAACCAGAAACGACACAAACAACCTATTGCCTATTTTTTTTTAATATCAATTGAAAAATATTGCCACCAACTGTCGATCATTTTATATATAATATTTTACCAGACCAATATATGTAATGAATATGAAATTAGTTTATTATTAGTTAATAATAATATAATGATATATTTGTAAATGAATATTTCACACAATAAGATTAAAAGTAGGTAGGTACTCGGTATATATATAATAAGCCTTATTTTAATAATAAGATGGAATACAGTTTTCAGCCTTTTATATGACTATTTTTGCTTTAGATTTTATGGAAAAAGGTCTAACAATATATTTTTACAAATTTTTGCGAGAGCCATCATGAAGATATATTGCCGTTTCGTATTGTTAATAATAATCGCTTGACTAACGCCGTTGAGCCATAGTCCATCCAAGGTAATCATAAACATCATCATCATTACAGCCCTTGCCCTTCACAAGTCCACTGCTGAACATAGGCCTCCCCCAAGGAATGCCACAAAGCACGGTCCCGAGCCACCTGCATCCATTGACTTCCTGCATGTCTTACCAGGTCGTCACTCCATTTAACGGGGGGACGCCCTACACTTCGCCTGCCGGTACGTGACTGCCACTCGAGAACTTTTCTTCCCCATCGGTTGTTGGTTCTTCTAGCTATATGACCGGCCCATTGCCACCAAGTCTTTGGGCTATGTCGATTACTCTGGTTCTACTACAGATATTCTCGTTTTTAAGTCTATCACGCAGAGAAATGCCGAGCATAGCCCTCTCCATAGCTCGCTGAGCGACTTTGAGCTTCCTCATATGGCCTGCAGTGAATAACCACGTCTCAGTTCCATAGGTCTTCACTGGCAACACGCACTGGTTGAACAATCTAGTTTTGAGGTTTTCAGGTATTTCTAACGAGAAGATGTGTCGTAGCTTCCTGAACGCTGCCCAGCCGAGTTGAATCCGTCGATTGATCTCTCGGTCGAAGTTGGACTTACCTAGTCGGACTATTAGTCCCAGGTAAACATATTCATCAACAATTTCGAGCTTAGTGCTCCCAACAATTACCGGCATAGGTGTGACATGGACATTAAACATGATTTTTGTTTTGTCCATGTTCATCTTAAGACCTATCCGTTCGGATACACTATTGAGGTCATTGAGCATAGTACTTAGGTCCTCCAGTGATAATATTCTCATTTAAATTGTTCCATGCACTGCAGCTGTTGCTTATGTTTAGTGAACAAGATGGATTTACACACATTCTAACCAAGCTCACCGGTTTCTATTAGATACACTATGTCTTGGCAACGACTTTAAAAGCTATTACGTGGATTTTTTTTTATGTCAGTAAGTTTCTTTTTAATTTTATTAAAAGACTAAAGAAAATTAAGGGCCTGTGCCGCTTTTGTTCGCTCGGGATTACATTTCCTAAATCCATTTAATTCCTGCTCTTCCGACCGTGTGCTGATATTTTTTATGGGTCGGCAAACCAAGAGGGTTTCTACATGCACGTTTGTAAAACTTCCATTGCCATTACGTGCTTTATCGCTCGATATAATAAGGGTAGATTTCGCCCCATAAAGCAGTTTTAGCTCTAAAACAAATTCAGTCCATAAGTCTCCCTGCTGTGCCCAGGCGTCAATTAATTTCTGAGAAGGTTTTAAGGTCGTAGGAGTCCGCCGCACTACCTTAATGCGTGCGTTGGCATTTTTAAAATATTTTAAAAGACATGCAGGTTTCCCCTCGATGTTATCGTTTAGCGCCGAGCACGTAGAAAATCAGCATTTAAAATTGCTATTACTAATATAGACAATTACTTTACTTTAGCTATCACGGGCCAAATATAATATTATAAAGAAAAACATATTGCCCTTGAAATGTAAAAATATATATAATTTGTATTATTTACATCGTATAAAAGTGCACACTGAGTCTACCTCTATTTCTTTCGACAATCCTTCAATAGGCGTGCTGGAAGAAATTTAAACATGGAATAATCAGTGCCATTGTAAGTATTTTTTTATTTTATTATTATAATATATGTGCGCATAAACTATTAAATAAATAAAAATGTAACCAAGTAAAAAAGGCAAGCACAAATATATCATTAACATTCATGTAATGCTAAAGTTAATTACATGGATCTTGCAAAATTCTTTTAAAATATCACTGACTAATTTAAAAGAATAAAAGAAAGTTTTACAAGTACAAGCCTGAAACAAAATAGAAAATACTACAAAACCTTTTCTTTTAATATTGTAAGTTATCTACATCGCAGTAATTTCCCCAGAGTTGTAAAGATAAAAACTCCAATGCGAATAACGAAATTTCTGTATTTATATTTTAATATCGATGAATTTAAAATTAATAAATAATTTGGATTTAAAGCCAACAGAAAAAAGTGGAACGTTTAACGTTAATTTAAAATCTTCTTACGATCGAGAGACCTTACATAACACAAGAAATCCATCGAGCAAGAGTTTTTCTCTAGCGCATAGGGATGATTTTCTGCCGACTTCCAAAAAGGAGACGGTACTCAATTCGACTGTATGTTTTTTTGTTTTTTGTTTATGTGTGTTACCTCATAGCTTTTTACTGGGTGAACCGATTTGGATGATTATTTTTTTATTTGAAGACTGGTACTTCTCGTGTGGTCCCATATGAATTTGATCAAGGTCAGACCAATAGTTTTGAGTTATTCTTAATAACTTATATTGAAGTCGGCTGTCTTTTACTACAGTTGAGTCGTTTAACCAGTTATCGTATTTATAGTTGCAATCCGAGTAAAGTTGCAGCTCGTGACGATAAAAATCAGCTCACAGTGCGGCCATTGGGGTATGGATCTTCAAGGCAGTTGTCTCCGATAGAAAACAAGAAGTTACTGTTTTAAAACTTGTGGTGCATCATGATCGAATGCGAAGCGTTCATGATTTTTGCTCCCTACTTGATTTTTATTATTACTTTTATTATTAATAGTATTATTTTTTTAATGTTATGTGTAATATTAACTTTTTTATGCCTTACCTTAAATAAGTTCAAGGAGAAATAAATGTGCTTTTCTGAAATAAAAAACTTAAGATTTTGAGAAATAATAATTCAAAACAGCTCTTCACTATTATGCAAACTGTTCTAAATTCGATACAGTGATCGGTAACATTGCATGATGGTCCGTCATGCTACATAATCATTTTCGTCTAGCATGTCATTTTTTTTATAGGATAAGGGTGAAAAACGAGCACACAGTTCACCTGATGGTAAGTGGTTGCTGCGGCCCATAGACATCTACATCTATCCTTTGTTACATATCAAAATGCAGATGCGTTTTCACCCGTGAGGACTAGGATGGAATGCCTCATTTCCAGTAAAAGGGGCCTCCAGCCACCTGCACTCACCAAGCGAAACGCAGAGGTAAACCTCTACTTCACGCTGGTATTCTGTGAGGTCGTGGTACCACCCCGGTTCGAGCTGGCCCATCCATGCGACAGCAAAATGTGCCGCCTGGCTCTACCACTGTTAAAAATGTCATGCTGTATTATCGTCTAGGCAGAGGTATAAGTCCTACTTCTGTTTGTTCTGCATTCGTCACTATGACATTCATTTGCATACGATGAAACTTTGGTAAGTTGTTTTGGGCACGCACCACGCAAGGACTTTTGACAAAAAATACATGTTATTTTTTTATTAAAGCATATTTTATGCGTCCAATTACGAGCATTGCAACTCATGCAGAGCACAGCAAGCTTACTTTATTATAACTTTAACGTTATTTATTTTTGTATTGTCTAAAGAATAAAATTTAATACATAAATTTACATAAAGGAATTATTGCGGTAGTGAAGCATAATTTCGGCAGCAGAACCAATTTCCAAATTACCTACAAGTCATAACTTAATTATTAATACCTAATAATTATCTAATGAAATTTTTGTCCTACACAAATCAACTATTCACCATACAATTTGACTTTTTGATATTATGTTCACTTCATAGTTTTTGCAGCTTGAAATACTAACGATGATTACCATCCACAATCAGAGTTCAGCTAAAATTTTAACACTATGCAAATATAATCACAAAGGCAATAATAAATAAAGTATTATTTCATACGTATTTAATTTGTTATTCGTTTCATTTAGTCGTAAAATATTATTTTACAGCGGTTCGAACCCTTACAGCTACCTGCTGTGAAATTTAATGATAATGTTTCCTACAAATGTGTCCTATAAATTTTTTGTACTAAACTCTTTTTACGTAGTAGAGCCATGCTGGAGCTATATTGCGAATCGACAGGAGTAGGACCACGATCTCACAGAACATCAGCGTAAAAATCAGCTTAATGCTGCTTTGTTTCGTATGGTGAGTGTAGAGAACCAGATACCTATTTTTACTGGAAACGAGGCATTCCATCTCAGTCCTCAGGGGTGACAAGGTATCTGCAATGCATCTGACCCTCAATTGAGGATAAATGTAGATGTCTATGGGCCACAACATCCACTTATCATCAGTTTAAATTTGTGCTCGTTTTTCACCATTATTCCATAAAAAACCTATGTTAACTCCATATCATATTAAATTCTTCGCCAGAAGTAATAATGTTCCGCGATTATATTATTCTCTATACAGCCCATCTGCCTATTCGTATCCAAATCGCGATTATAAGCGCATATGATACATTTTTTAAAGTGAGTAAAAATGTATTGTAATTGTCAAAACATTAGCAACATTCAATCTTTTATATCCAAATTTCTTTAATTAGAATATCTTCCGTAACTAGTGGCGTAACTAATTTTGTATTCTAAGGTGGAAGAATGAATAAATTCAAAGTTCAGAAAGGATAAACTGGCACAAATTCTCGCTCTATATTTTTATACTTCATAATATGAATTCATTTAGTTCTACTTTTTCTGCAAAATAAAATACTAGAAGTATTTTATTTTGCAGAAAAAGTAGAATAAATAAATTAATAAAGAGTCTCCGGATTTCTTCATTAATCATTATATATGAAATACAGCAACACTATGCTACTATTTTAGACTGGTAGTCGTTGCGATCGTGGTCCTTCCCCGGTGGAGTTAACCAATTCGTGCTTTAGCTATAATGTTTTCAACATGGCTCTATCACGTATACTCGTAGGCCCGTCCATCCTTATCCATTTTTACAGTCAAGCGAAAATTGTCAAAGTTTTATGGGAACGGAACAAACCGTACTTATACCAGTACGGTTTTTTGTCGGCGCGTCGAACCGATCACAGATTTAAGTCTAAGTTTCATTTCTTCGATGATTTCCTTTTTTATAGAATAAGAAAGCAGATATCGTACATAGAGTAAATTTGCCTAGCCCGCAGACAGCTCCGCTGCTCAATTCTGATGAGCGCATAACTACTTGGAGCGGCAATAGTGAAATTCAATCTTATATAAGTTTTGACGGCTGATAATTTTCTTATTTGTAACTTAGAAACCAGAACAGACAGTAATATGACGCGCGCACAGTGAACAAATGAAGATATCAACTTAAACATAGTGATTATATTCTCTTTGATATCAACTCCGAAACAGTTTCATTCGACGCGTAATTGCGTAATGAAGAACTAAATGGGTTTTCATCGAGTGGATTATTTTTAACTATATTTCATAAATATATAAATTCGTGATATTTTAAGAGAGTCGGCATTGTCAAGACGTTTTAAATATACTGGTGGGGGTTATGTAAAATGAAATCTTCGACTTCTGAAGCTTTTCTGTAGAAATTATTTTAGTTCTTTGAAGTTTTTTACTTTTTACTTTTTACTGAAAGGTTAATGTTTTGACCCTTTTGAGTGGACTGAAGAATATTATAAGCTCAACATAACAAATAAAATAACGTCTTGTTAGATTGAAAACTTCATTCCCTATTTTTTCTAGAAATTTTTCACCAAATTTATTTTGATAATACCTATTTAATAAAAAAGATTCATCAAAATCGCTTCCAAAATTCGCAACAACAGCTGGAGTAAGGCAGGGCTGTAGTTGGCGGTGTTTCACACCCTCGGAAAGGTCACATATCCGTTGGTCCTCCACTTGATCTCTCTCTGGTCGAGTCTAATTGCTGTCGCAGCGGATTATGAGAGTGAGGGAATAAAGAGTGTACTTGTGCTTGCTGCACACACACTCGTGCAATATAATCTGTCCTGCACATGCTAGTCCCCTTTGAGACTGGCCGCCGTGACCAAAGTGGGTTAAGACGATATTATAGAGTATAGGGTAGGCAACCAGCTTAGATCTCTCATTCTAAGAACATTTTAATCGATGTCGTCATAATGTTGGTTGAGGTAATTCCTTTAATACAAAATAAGAAGGTTATGTTGCGGTGATGCCGCTCTGCGTCACATGTTTGTCTCGCGTGATAGGCAATGTTGCTAGTAGTTTCTAACAATGTAATTCGATATTTTTTATGGGATAAGGGTGAAAAATGAGCACACAGTCCACCTGACGGTAAGTGGTTGCTGCGGCCCATAGATATCTACATCTATTCTCGATTACGAATCATAATGCAGATGCGTTGTCACCCGTGGGGAATAAGATGTAATGCCTAGTTTCCAGTAAAAAGGGTCTCCGGTTCTCTACACTCACCATACGTAACACAGCAGCGTTAAGCTGCTATTTTATGCTGGTATTCTGTAAGAGCGTGGTCCTTCCCCGGTCGAGCCGACCCATTCGTGCTACAACTATACCTACTACTGATATAGCTGTAGCATGGCTCTATCACGTAATAATATGAACATCTCACTGGCATTTAAGTCATCGAAACATGACCGAGATAGTAATTGCTAATACTATAATACAGAAATGCAGAGTCCATTAATATTTTATGAAATACAAGCTGATACACGGCGCGCTGCTGCCGCAGAAGAAATAATTGTGAAAATGTGGTTTTAAATTTGGAAGAACGATATAGTTTAATTAGGAAGGATCCCACGTAAGTTGTTGTATCCCCAAAACTACAATATTACAGTAGAGCATTTTAAAGGTTCAAATTGGACTAAAAACTGCATCTATTATTTTATCTTTGTGAAGTTTAGTATGTGTATGTAATTTTTAGTATTTTTGACTACACTGAAAGATAATTTAAAAAAAATATGTATATTTTCTGAGATATCGTTCATACAACTTTTTACCGCGAAGTACAAGCTGCGTCAGTTGTTCTATCTCATACTTACAACATTATTACGCGGAGTTTAGATTCCATCAGTTTTTGTATGTTTTAGTTACAACAATATTCACTGAAAAATATTAATCTAATTCCACTGTATGTGGTTATAGCTATATGTATATCGGTTAAAAATTAAGTGTGTATTATTGTGTCTGCACAAATACAAGGTTCAGAAATAAAAAGGTATTATCAAGTATAAATTTCTTTAATTTTTTAATAGGAACGACTCTTCTAGATATATTTATGAATGTTTTTATGAACATTGCAATAAAAGTATTTAAATAAAACTAATTTTACGGATTTTATTGCGTATATTAACTTTTTTACATTCCCGACGTTTCAAGCACTTTACAGCACCCATGGTCACGGGGGACTGTAAAGTGCTTGAAACGTCGGGAATGTAAAAAAGTTAATATACGCGATAAAATCCGTAAAATTAGTTTTATTTAAATGTGTAGTGTTCGCGTAAATATAAGAAATCATTAAAAGTATTTAAATTCATATATTTGCATTAAGATCTTAGAAAACATTTTAAAAAATTAAAAAAAAAATTAGTTACTACTTACTAACAGAAATAGATAATGTCTTCCATTACTAGAAAATAAAATCGTAAACAAAACAATCATAGTAAGTTTATTTAGAATGATAAAAAAGGCTTTTGTTATTATTTAAATTTTGTCTAAAAAAATCAAAACATAGCTTACTAACTTAATTTAGCGATATTTTAGTAATTTAACAAATTCTGCTTAAGAACTAATTAAAATTTAATCGTAAAAAGTCAACATTATGGAACATTAATTATAAAATATTACTTATACTTTAATAATTTCTATGAGATAAAATTAAAATCAAGATAACAAGAGGTAAAAAATTATGATTAATTGGCATTGTAACTAGCCTTGGTTTCATTTGAAGTTTAAAATAAAAACAATTTTCAAAATTATTATTGAAACATTAAATAATTTGAGTTAATTTCAATTAAAGAAACCTAAGTTTTGATTTAGCTTTAAATCAGTAAAAACTGATATTGTTCTTATGAGAATCAATTATAAAAACAAAGATGCATGACTAAAATAAATTTAAATATGTTAAAAATGAAAAGACTAACTATGTATTACTCTGAATTAGAAAAATTAAAATCATTATAGAGCTTCCAATAAAAGACAGACTCCTAAAAGGCGTGATATGTAGCTGGAATAATTCCACTGTGACAGAGATTCATTAAATCATAATATTTTGCTTTTGTTAAGGGAAGATGTTTGGAATAGAGAGAGCATAGCTCAGTCACACTATTTCTTTAGCGTCTTCGGGTATATGTATTAATGGCAATCGTCATAGCATTACTATCTCAACGGGTGTTGAAAAGTTATTTATAATTTAAAAAAATCGGTATGTTTCATTCCTATGACGTTATATGGTTTTTCATCCTGTTTCGCCCATCTAACCATGCTAAACAATTCCAGAGGGGCATAAATATGTTTATTTTAGATGAAAGTTCTATTAAAACGTGATCGCTGTCACCTTCTGATTGGGTACGTCTTATCTTCACGCACAATCCCTGACGGGGTAGCCAGAGAGAACAGATCGCCAAGTGTCACGATCCTTACATACCTCTTTCGCTTCTTTCAGATTCATTATCTTCTTCATACATGCACGTCTAGGTATCCGAGTACTCTTGACCCTCCCCTCTTTGAGCAGTTTGCTCACATGGTCTTCAAAAGTTAGTCTCGGTCTACCTCGACACCTTTTAATATTAACTTTCGCGCTATATATTTTCTTCACCATTCGGTCTTCACTCATTCGCTCAACTTGCCCAAACCATCGAAGCACGCCCTTATGAATTTTTGTGATAAGGTCATCTTTCAAACCTGCCATATTGCGAATCTCTTCGTTTCGCTTTCGGTCGGCCATGGTAACGCTGCACATTTTACGAAGAGATCGCATCTCCACTGCATTCAACTTGCTTTTATGCTTCTTCTGGCACACCCAGGTTTCGCTGCCATATAACAAAGTCGGTACCAACACTGCGTTATGTATTGCAAGGCGTGCACTCTTTACTACGCCTTGCCTTTTGACTAACGCAGTCAGGGCACCATTGACTTTGTTCCCGGCAGCGACACGCCTGTCCACATCTAAATCACATCTTCCATCCCGGCTAAAAGCACTCCCCAAGTATACAATTTCATTTACCTGTTCTAGACATTCCTGATTTACCCATATTTCACACTTCGTTCTCTCTTCGTCCCTTTCAAATACCAGAACCTTAGTTTTATTAGCATTCAAACGGAGACCTTTAATTTGATTGGGTACGTCTCTTTTCGAAAAAAGTGTGTTTTATAGTAATGATAAGTTTATGCGAAATGTAGGCATAAAACGTAAACACAATGCGATTGTGGTTCTGAACAGCACAATTATCAGACCAGAATCTAAATTATTTTGCGCCCCGTTTATGCATGTTTTGTATAAAATGAGAAAGACAGCTTCAGCTTGCAGCTCAGCTACAACCTTCTTTCTTTCTTCTATACTTAATTTACTAAAACACTTCTTGCGACAGCAACATGATGGACCCATTTTTTTACTTGCTTCTGTTTTGTCTTTTCTCGATATATATTGATTTCCCAAATTACGTAAACAATTTCTCTTATTTATTATCTATCCATTCATTAAAATATAAAATATCTTTTTCTAATATTCCTTTTATACAACATACAACATTTTAGGTGGATAAGACCACAAAAAATTAACAATCCACATTGATGCCAATAAAATAATACAAAAAGAAACATACTTATGATATTTTGGAGGTTTAAGTCATGAAAACTGTTTAGTTCTATTTGATCTAAAGAAACATTGTTATTTTCAATTGGTGTTTTAGATTTACTATTTTGTGTAATCGAATTATTGACCAAATCACAAAGTCTATGCCCTCTACTTATTATTACAGAACGTTTCGTTGCTATTTATTTTAATTACTGTTAATTACGTAAGTTTATTTTTAGAGAACTAAAATGCTTCTTATGTACTTATGTACTATGTGAACTTAAATGTTGAAGAGTCCGGCGTGATTTGTTGTATGTGACCAATACGAGACGCGAACGCATGAATCTCCCCGCTCCGCATCCAGCGTAAACCATTGCAACGCTCTATACAATGTTTTAGTTTGTTCTCGGTCTAAAGTTACAACAATTTACGTCTAGCAAATTTTTGGAAAAATTGTGTTTACGCTATTTTTCTACTTCGAACGCATTAAATAATGTAAATTATGATGGTTTTCAGTGTAAACGCCAAACGACATTATTGATGCATACAACAACCTACATGGGAGGTATATAGAAATATATATAACTTTCAAATAAGTTTGTCGGTACGATACACGCGCTACCTAGTGTAAGTTAATTGTACTATGCTTATAACTTTCACGCCAATGCAAGCAATAAATTTACAAAGTTTTACCGCAATCTGATGAACGGTAAGGCGGCGCATAAAATACTACCAAACAAACATTATTTTGTATATTTTAAGATTATACGCAAAAACAAAAAGAGAGATATTTAAAACATCACAATATTTATACGGTTGGTGGAAGAAGAAAGGTAGATGCAGAAAATACTAAATGTGAAATTTGTTTTTATTTTAATTAAATTGACAATCGAACTTACAGTCCACATGATGCTAAGCATTTAGTGCAACCCATGGATAAATACAAGCAACTAGAAATAAAGGAGGCAACAGATGCGTTGTCACCTCTGAGTACCAAAGTGAAATACCATTAAGCCTGTAATTTAGGTAGAGTTTCATGATTACAATTCCGAGAATTACTAAAAAAACCGTAAAATAAAAGTAATGGCACAGTTGTGAAATATAATTTTAAACGTCCACTCGTTTATATGTACGTACATTACAAACAAATGAGAATACTTCTAGACAGCGCTTCAACTCGTACGGAAAGATATGTTTAAGAGAATCGTTGAGGAATGTTATTACGTAAAAGTGTTTTAAAATAGGCTAAAATGTGTTGTAATATGCAAAGCCTTATTGCACTCAAGAACGGCACGGTAGAAGGCTGCTAAGAAAATTAATCAGGGAAGCTCTCAAGACTAATTGTAGTAACGTTTAATCGCGTTGTACTTAGTTGTGGTATGTATCATGTATATTTTATATTCATCGTGGCGTAGTTATTTTAGAATTCGGTTGATACCCCCGTGCAAAGTAATAAGCATATTTCATGTATGTAGCATATTTCAAGCGTAAGTTTAAAGCGAGACAAAATAAATTATTACATATATAGTTGTGTAATGGCGACATAAGAATATTCCATACCCCATATAATTTTTAGGTGCCGACAGAGGGAAATGAGAGATAATAAGTACCATCTTCTATATAACATATATATATATATATATATATATATATATATATACTAGCTGACCAGGCAGACGTTGTTCTGCCCTTTCCGAACGACCATTTGCTTTCCCAAAAAAAAACTCCTGAAATTAGCAATAAAAAAATTGAAGGTCACTTATCGGGATAAAAACTATCCTATCTCTCAAGTTGGACCAAACTGCACACAGTCTGCAATTTTTTTTTGAAATCGGTTCTATCTGTTGAATACTTACAGCAACACGTGGTGGTTATACTACTAAATTATAGCTTATATATTAAACGTTTGTATTTTTAACATAGAGCCATCTATTAAATATTAACTCAATCTAGTCAACAGATATCGTCATCTGACAGAATCGTTTGGAGCTAAAAGATAATTGTGACTGTCAAATAATAGGCAAATAATTTTCAATAAAATAATATTGTATTGCGACTATAAATTGAGATGTAAGCTATCCTATCTTTTAAGTTGGACCAAAATGCACATTGACCAAAAATTTCATTGAAATCAGTTCAGTAGTTTAGGAGTCCATCGCGGACAAACAACGTGACACGTACTTTTTATATATAAAGATATATATACTGCCTCATTACTGCCTTTCAATGTCCACTGCTGAACATAGGCCTCCCCCAAGGAATGCCACAAAGCACGGTCCCGAACCACCTGCATCCATCGACTTCCTGCATGTCTTACCAGGTCGTCACTCCATCTAGTGGGGGGGTCGCCCTACACTTCGCCTACCGGTACGAGGCTACCACTTGAAAACCTTTCTTCGCCATCGGTTGTCGGTTCTTCGAACTATATGGCCGGCGCACTGCCACTTCAGCTTACTAATCCGTTGGGCTATGTCGGTTACTCTGGTTCTACTGCGGATATCCACATTTCTAAGTTTATCACGCAGAGAAACCCCGAGCATAGCCCTCTCCGCAGCTCGCTGAGAGACTTTGAACTTCCTCACCCGGCCAGCAGTGAAGGACCACGTCTCAGTTCCATAGGTCATCACTGGCAACACGCACTGGTTGTACAGTCTCGTTTTCAAGTTTTTAAGGCATACCTGACGAGAAGATGTGCCGTAATTTCCCGAACGCTGCCCAATCGAGTTGAATACGTCGATTGACCTCTCGGTCGAAGTTGGACTTACCTAGCCGGACTATTTGTCCCAGGTAAACATACTCGTCAACAACTTAGAACTTAGTGCTCCCAACAACTACCGGCATAGTTGTGATATGGACGTTAAACATGATTTTTGTTTTGTCCATGTTGATCTTAAGACCTATCCGTTCGGATACACTATTGAGGTCATTGAGCATAGTGCTTAGGTCCTCCAGCGTTTCTGCCATAAGGATTATATAGTCGACAAATCGAAGGTGAGGGATGTACTTGCCATTGGTGTTAATACCGTATCCTTTTCAGTCCAGAAGCTTGAAAACGTCTTCCAATGCAGCAGTGAAGAGTTTCGGGGATATGACGTCACCTTGTCTTACATCTCTCTGCAATTGGATAGGTTTCGTACTCTGGTTCTGTACTCGGATATCCATCGTAGCCCTACTGTACAAGCAATTCAGCACTTCGATATACCGACAGTCAACTTGGCATCACTGAAGGGACTGCAGCACTGCCCAAATTTCAACGGAATCAATGGCTTTCTCATAGTCCACATACGCCAGACATAGTGGCAAATTGTACTCTTCGGACTGCTGTAAAATTTGCCAAAGGCTATATATGTCGTCTATGGTGCTAAAGCCTTTTCGGAAACCGGCTTGTTTGGGAGGCTGGAAGTCGTCAAGTCTGCGCGCAAGACGATTCGTAATGACTCTAGAAAACAGCACGTAGATGCGACTCAGAAGAGAAATCGGTCTCTAGTTCTTCAAGAGAGCGTTGTCACCTTTCTTGAAGAACAACACTACCGCACTTTTGCTCCACGCCTCCGGTGTAATGCCACCATGGAGGACGGAATTAAATAATATAAAGATAGATAGAAAGAAGATATAATAAAGAGCTTCTGAACAGACTTCAAGTACCGGTTTTCCACCCGCTTTCAGACGCTCCGCTGTTATTCCATCCTCGCCTGGGGCCTTTCCGTTTTCAAGGTGCTGGAGAGCCATTCTAATCTCGCTGAGACTGACGTCCGGGATGTCTTCGGAATAGTGTCGGATAAGACTCTTCTCTTGGATCGTTACTCATACTTGCGTGTGGCTCCAACTATGACGTGTACAATCTCACTCAAAATGTCAGGTGTCCTGGAAACGACGCTGCCACACTCGGTCTTCAGCGTCGACAGTTGGCTCTTTCTGGCAGACAGATCTCTAGCAAAGACTTTGGAGACCTAGTTCCGCTCGATCGCCTCTTCAATACGAGCTGTATTGAAGTTGCGTAAGTCCCGCCACATGAATTTGGAGATATGTCTGTTCAGTTGCCTGTATGCTATCAAATCTACTGAAGACTGCAGTTTTATATCCCGTCTAACAGCCATGAGATTAAGAGTGTGATCGGAGAGTTTTTGTGTCATTCATATTTTCCACTGCATTGCAATCTTCTAGGTACTGAAAACGGTCCCGTAGCTCGAGCTGAAATCTTTCGGGATTTTGGATTAGAGAACGAGGGGGACGGAGCGTTGACTACATCAGACGTGACCTCTCCAACTTAACGTTTAGGTTCAGTGTGGCTCTCACTATTCGGTGATCGCTGCCGGTTTTCACCCTCGCGATCACTGAGACATCGCTGAACAGTTGTCGTCTGGTCGTCATAATGAAGTCAATCTCATTTTTTGTTGAACCGTCGGGGCTCGACCAGGTCCACTTCCTGTGGGGCCACTTGTGGAAGAAAGAGTTCATCATAAAGAGTCCCTCTTTCTCCATGAAGTCGGCCAGCTGCTGGCCCCTTGGGTTCCGTTGTCCTATTCCTAATTTCCCTGCTTTCAGCTCACCGTTCTCTCTTGTGTCTAGTTTTCGTTGAATTCTCCCAATAACACCGTATAGTGGGTTTTGCAGGAATGCATGACTCTAGAGATATCCTCATAGATTTCCTCCATCTCCTCATCGGGATGTCCCGAGGTTGGTGCGTAAACCTGTATGACCTTCAGCGAATACCGTTTGGTGATTCTGAGTATTAGGTACGCAACCCTCGTCGCTACACTCCCAATCTTTACAACGTTGTTAACGAGAGACTTGTGGACGATAAATACGACATCTCCTTGGGACAGATGGTCTTCCTCCTCGTGACAGAACAAGTTGCCGGATTTGAGGATTACCGTGTCCTCTCTCTCTCTTCGGACCTCGGATAATCCTATGATATTCCAGCGCAACTTGTCTATCTCTTCTTCCAGCTCCAGGATCTTCTCGTCAGTCCTCAGGGTGCGTGCGTTATATGTTGCCAGGTTGAGTTGTCGTAGGTGGCAACCGAACCTCCACCGGAGATTCTTAGCACGCCCCGCTAGCCGTTACCATGGTCGCCACCGTAGCCAGGAATAGCGTGGCCGCTGGGGACTGGGGGCCTTTTATTAATTTCATTGCTCATGCAATATACCCCATTGCTATAGTTGCCATGCTTGGCGAGCGGGTTAATAACCGCAGTATTTTTATTTTAGTTTTGCTGTTATCAGAAAGATGCTGCTGCCCATCCACTGCCTCAGTTTCCCTCTGTCGCCTCTTACGACACCCACTGGAAGATATGGGGTAGTGAGTATTCTTACCCACCACTATACGGGGACTTCTTGTATTCTTACCGTGAGCATTCTTACCCGCCACTACACCACATTGCGCCAAGCAGCCGTTCAATTGAATAAAAATTATTCTATTCAATTCTAATATAATCCGTCACACCATTTGCACATCATGATTACATTTTGTTGATTGTAACAAAACAATGTACAATGTTTTTAGCATAGAACACAATATCCTTTAGATTTAAACACAATTGTGGCCTTGGATAAATATTTTTAAGCAAATATTACAGATTGTGAAGATGTTTCATTTTCTCATATAAGTTTAATTTATAACTAGGAACGACAATGGGTAAGGTATTATGCTTAGAGTAAAATCTTATTATGTATTTTAAACAGAAAAAGGATCAATTAACTTTATTATTAACAGAGTTAACCGTTACTATGCGAAAATAATTTGCTAAGATCCGTATATATAACGAAAAAATAAAATATATGCAATTGAGTCTGCCCACACTATCAACTACTCAATTGGTGTTCATTAACAAAATCATTGTGCTCAGGCCAAACGAAAATGAAAAAGGAAACAAAAATACATTTCAATAATGGGAAAGCTTAGTAAAATTATCTGGTCTACCATTTGTTATATTTTGTTAGCTCCTTTTAGGTATTCATTATGCATTTACGCGTGGAAATGTGGAATGGTGTTGGTTTGGGTCCACTCAGATCCAAAACCTCAAAAAAAGGGGCAGTCACAAGGACTGCCGACAGAAGTGAAAACTCAATAATATATGCGTATACATGTACATAGGTCGCTATACTACGCGTAGTAGACACGTTCGAGCATGTCAAGGTCATCGGTGACGAGAACCCATAAGTTTTCCTCTACCAAAAATCGTTCACCGCGGCTAAAGAAGTTTTCACTTCCAAAGGGTTTATTTTTAGGGTTCCGTACCTCAAAAGGAAAAAACGGAACCCATATAGGATCACTTTGTTGTCCGTCTGCCTGTATGTCTGTCTGTCAAGACCCTTTTTCTCAGGAACGCGTGGAGGTATCAAGCTGAAATTCATATCAAATACTCAAGTCTACTGTCCCTTAGAGCTGTGAATAAATCAAACTTCTAAGCCAACGCAAAAGATTCAGCCGTTTATGCCGAAAATTTTCGACATTCGCAAGGGAATTAAAACCTACAGGGTACTTCCCGTGAACTCAGAATCTTGAAATTTGGTACGAAGCAACGTGTTATAGCACAGATAGAGGAAAAATTGCGAAAAGCATATTTTTTTAGTTACATCATATAATAAAAATATTTTTAATAATTTTAAACTTATATACCTATAGATTTGTTCGGAACCCTCATGAACATGGAATAAGCAGTGCAGTGAATATTGAACGTATTCTTTTTTATTTTTTTATTATAACATATGTGCGCATAAACTATTAAAAAAATAATAAAGTAACCAAATAAAAATAAAGTAAGTACAAATATATCATTAACAATCTTGTAATGCTATAATTAATTATATGGATCTTGCATAATCCTTTTAAAATATCACTGACTAATTTAGAAGAACAAAAGATAGTTTTACAAGTACAAGTCTGAAATAAAATAGAAAATACTTACTATCGAGAGACCTTACATAACACAAGAAATCCTGGGGATGATTTTTAATAATTCCTTTACTACACTTGAGTCATTTAGCCAGTTCTCGTTTTTATAGTTGCAATCTGAGTACAGTTGCAGTTCGTGAAGATAAAAATCAGCTCACAGGACGGCCATTGGGGTTTAGATCTTCAAGGCAGATGTCTCCGATAGCAAACAAGAAGTTACTGTTTTAAAACTTGTGGTGCATCATGACCGAATGCGAAGCGTTCATAATTTTCGTTTCCTACTTGCTTTTTATTATTACTTTTAATTATAAATAGTAGTTTTTTTATTTTAAGTGTAAGTTTAACTCTTTATGCCTTACCTTAAATAATTTCAAGAAGAAATTAATTAGTCTTTCTGGAAAAAAACTTAAGATCTTGAAAAATAATAACTCCACAACAGCTCAGAGAACTTTTCACTATTATGCAAACTGTCCTAAATTCGATAAAATGATCGATAACATTGCATGTTTGTTCTGCATGCGTTACTATGTCATTCATTTGCATACGATGAAACGTTGGTAATTTGTTCTGGGCACGCAAGGATTTTCGACAAAAACTAGGTTTTTTTTTTGTAAGTTCATATTATTTGATGCGTTTAATTACGAGCATTGCAAGTTTACTTTATTATAGCTTTAACCATAGAAGTATTAGGCTAATTACTCTAAGGCTTTAACTTTATTTATTTTTGTATCTTTTATAAAATAAAATTTAATAAATAAATTTACATAGAGCAGTTATTGCGATAGACAAACATAATTTTAGCAGCAGAACCAACTTATAAAATACCCACAATTCATAACATAATTATTAATAATTCCCTAATGTAATTATTGTCCTACACAAATTATCTATTCATCACACAATTGTTATTTAATTTTCTGCCGACTTGCAAAAAGGAGACGGTACTCAATTCGACTGTGTTTTTTTTGAAGTTAAATCTTCTTTAGCGGCGTTGTGCACTTTTTTTGTAATGGGTAAAAAACGTTAAACTCGCGTCAGGTCACGTGTCCTGATCGACAATTCGTAAGACGGACGCAGAGTAGACATGGAATACTACATGTGCCGACATGAAATACTGTCCCGCTCTGCTGAACACGCCAAGCTTTTTAGATGCCAATTTGGCTTTCTCTTCCAAGTGACCACGAAACTGCACGTCACTCGATATGTCGACTCCGAGGATTCCGATTCTGGCTGAGGCAAGAAGGGGATTGCCCTGAAACTGAGGAAATACGACAAAGGGGTTCTTTTTAGCGGTAAAAGCGCAAACTTGTGTCTTATGAGGATTAAACTGGACTAGATTTAGTCGCCCCCAATCCAAGACTTTGTTCAGCAAAGACTCGACTTCAGACAAAAGTTTGTTCCGGTACTCGGCGACGTTTTCCCGAGAAATATTGGCACGGCCGATGTATAGAGCACCACCAGTGCTGTCATCCGCATAGCAATGAATGTTACCAGTTAGCAACATGTCATTGATATGCAGAAGAAACAGCGTTGGTGATAGCAGACAACGTTGTGTAACACTAGTGTTAATACGCTTGTAGTCGGAGCATGCACCGTCTACAACAACCTTGATGCTCCGATCTGCAAGGAAGCTGGTGATCCGATTGCACAATTTCTCGGGAAGCCCATAGGAAGGGAGCTTCGAAAGAAGCGCTTTGTGCCTAACCCGATCGAAGGCCTTCGCAATGTCCAAACTAACCGCCAACGCCTCCCACTTGGACTCTACTGCCTCCGCCCATCTATGAGTCAGGTAGACCAGGAGATCACCAGCTGATCGACCCCAATGAAAACCGTATTGGCGGTCACTAATCAGCTGGTGATCCTCAAGGTATCTCATGAGCTGGCAGTTTATAACGGATTCCATTATTTTGGAAAACAAGGAGGTGATGGCGATAGGCCTGTAGTTGGACGGGTCTGAGCGGTCGCCTTTTTTAGGGATCGGGTGGATAAAAGCTGTCTTCCACATTTCGGAACTACGCCTAGGGAGTAGGAGTACCGGAAAAGACTCGTTAGGACCGGTGCCAACTCCAAAGCACACTTTAGCCTAATTGGGGAGATTCCGTTAGGCCCTCTCGACTTGTGTATGTTCAAGGAGAGGAGTGCTTTGCGTACTGAACGCTGTAAGAACCGCACATTCGTCATGGAGCACTCACAGCGCAGGATGGTCGGTGGTATATTCCCCCCGTCATCAAGAGTCGAGTTGGACGCAAAAAGGGAGCCTAAAAGCCACTCTTTTGCGGCTTAGGCCAGTGAGTCGTCCTCCCTGTGCAGAGATGGTAGTGATGGCTTACAGAAATTCCCTTGGACAGCCTTGGCGAGAGACCAAAATGCACGGGTTCTCGAAGGAAGGTGAACTAGTTTCTCGCCAATTCTGCCTATGTGCTTTGCATTACCTTTAAATAAGTCTCTTGAAGGGCCTGGAGGCGAAGTTATACGTCTTTTTAAACATGCTAGTGTTTTAATCCCGAGTCGCCGAAGCCGCAGCCCAGGCTTGATAATACTCCTGCTTACTGCATAATGCAGTCTTACAGGAGCGACTAAACCAAGGCTGAGATCTGCTTCCAATGGGTATCACAGATGATGAAATAAATAGTTCCATTCCCTGTAGCACCACATCAGTGACAGAGACAGCAACAGCGCTGGGATCATTTGGCGAGGAGCAAACCCGCTCCCATGGGTAGGATGCAAAGTAAGACCGCATTCCATCCCAATCTGCTGACCTGTAATGCCAAACACGGCAGCAACCTGCAGAACGCAACCGCGAGGGAAGCGTGAGTTGCACCACACTTCGGTTCAGACAATGGTCCGAAGAGCCGAGAGGGGCATCGACGGAAATCTGATATCCATCCGCTTGAGAGGTCAGCAGAAGGTCCAACAGGGGAGGTGTATGATCCTCCACATCTGGAAACCGCGTAGGCGAAGTAACCAGTTGTGTCAGACCATAAAAGCAAAGTCATGAACAGATCTCCCCATATGATCGGTTAAACATGAACCGAGTCATTCGGCATGGTGGGCGTTAAAATCGCCAAGGATCACGATCTCTGCAGATGAGACCTGTTGTAGCAAGGAATCTGTAGCCAAAGTGGTCGGTGAGTCGGTCTGTTTCAGCATTACCGCTATGGGACCTATAGAGACACCCGTAGACGCGCGGATGGTCGTTGCTGTCTGCGCGTAGCCAAAGGATGGACAGGTCCGAACCTTCAAGACTGCCGAGGCTTGTTACATTAAAAACTTTATCCCCTATATCTTCATCTTTACGACTAGACCTTTTTATATAATACTTATTTAATAAAAAAGATGAATCAAAATCGGTTCATAATTCGCAACAACAGATGGAGTAAGGTATGGCTGTAGTTGGCGGTGTTTCACCCCCATGCCTCGGAAAGCTCACATTCCGTTGGTCTCCAATTGATCCCTGTCTGGTCGTGTCTAATTTCTGTTGCAGCGAATTATAAGAAAGAGGAATTAGAGAGTGTATTTGTGCTTGCCGCACACACACTCGTGGACTATAATTTATCCTGCACATACTAGTCCCCGGTTGAGACTGGCCGCCGTGATCAAAATCGCTCAGGAGCATATTATAGAGCACGGGGCAGTCAACTATCTGCCATTCTAAAAATCTTTTAATTGATGTCGTAATTATGTCCGTAGCGGTAATTCTTTTAGCACAAGTTCAGAAGGTTATGTTGCGGTGATGCCGCTCATCACATGCATGTCTCACACATACAATAATATTGTCAATGCAATATTGTCAAAAATCTTCATCAATATATGGTCCCGTCAATTTTTCATGGTACAATCTGACTTAATCGCTCTGCAGCTAGATTCATGTGTGCACGTTTAATATAATGGATAGAAACAAAAAATGCGTTGCATTGAGTATTGCATTAATTTTACTAACTAAGAAAGGGCAATCAAGAAAGAAACGATGGATTAATCTTTCTTTTTTCATTAAACTTTTTCTATACGTCTTCTCTCGTGATATTTGGTTTAACTTCTTTTTATAACTATCGAGCAACTTATCAAGCGCATTATTTTTCCTAACTTTATCGCGAGGAGCTTCGCAGGATGTATTCCATAATTCTAGATAAGATTCCCATGTTTTAATAAATACTAACAAATATTGCTTTTCCGTGAGAGTACTATCATCAACAGTATCAACACTATTTTCACTGTTTTCGTCCTCCATTTTGAACAAAAACGAACGTCCGCCTGCCTTGAAATATTTTCCTGAACTAAAATGTTGCCGCGCGCCCGCAAACGACAATACTATTGACAATACCCCTGCCTCTCCCCAATATTGGCGTGTTAAAATCAGAATTTCTGGATGTCCACAAAATTAATTATTAAATTATTAAATAATATTGAACAATATCGCAATACAGGCCGCACACACACAATGTTATTGCACGTGTGCGGCTAGCCTAACAATATTATTTGATATAATATGAACATCTTACTGGAATTTAAGTCATCGAAACTTGAGCATAAAAGTAATTGCATATGCTTACCTACTATAATACAGAAACGCAGAGTCTATTAATCTTTTATAAAATATTATACGCAAAAATAAAAACAATAATATTTAAAACATCAAAATATTTAAATGTTTGGGGGAAGAAGAAAGGCGATGATTATAATTCGTTATCGTCATGTACATGCAGAAAATGCTAAATGTGTACTTTGATTTTAATTTTAATAAATTTACAATCTAAATTACAGTCCACATGATGATAAGTGGGTACTGCAGCCCGTGGACAAAAGCAAACGACTACAAAGAAGGCTACAGATGCGTTGTCATCTATGAAGACCGAGGTGAAATACCATTCAGCCTGTAATTATTACTATAATTGTCAGTTTAGGTAGAGTTTCATGATTACAATTCAAAGGATTACTAAACAAATAGTAAAATAAAAGTAATGGCAAAACTTGTCAAATATAAATTTAACGTTTTTTTTGACGTGGTTGAGCCACGCTGCAGCCACATTATGGTTGAAGCACCAATGGGTCGACTCGACCGGGGTAGGATCGCGCTCTCACAGAATACCAGCGTAACATAGCAACTTAATGCTTCTGTATTTCGTATGGCGAGTGTAGAGAACCAGAGATCCTTTTTACTGGAAACGAGGCATTCCATCTTAGTCCTCAGGAGTGACAACGCATTTTAGCATTTTGCATTTTGAGTCCTAATTGAGGATAAATGTAGATATATATAGGTCACAGCATCCACTTACCAGACAAAGGAACACACAGACCACCTGGTCTGTGTGTTCGTTTGTCACCTTCGTTTATACATACGTTACAAGAAAATGAGAATACATTTAGAAAGCGCTTAAACTTGTACGGAAAGATATTTTTAAGAGAATCGTTGATGAATTTTATTACGTAAAAGTATTTTAAAATAGGTTAAAATATGCTGTAACGTGCAAAGCCTATGGCACTCAAGCACGACACGGTAGAAGGCTGCTAAGGAAATGAATTAGGGAAGCTCTCAAGACTAATTGTCGTTACGTTTAATCGCGTTATACTTAGTAGCAGGTTCATGTATATTTTATTTTCATCGTGGCGTAGTTCTTTTTGAATTCGGTTGAAACCCAAGTGCAATAAATTATTACATAATATATCGTTGCGTAGTAGCGATGTCAGAATATTCAATGCCCTATATCATCTAGTAGGTGATGACAGACGGAAACAGAAGATAGGAAGTAGCATCTTCTTGGTAACAACTGAAATGAAAATAATCTTTCTACAGATTGATTATAAGTTTATAACAATAGATTTCATGACTAAATTTATAAACTATAGATTTTGAAGATGTTTCATTTTCTCATATAAGTTTAATTTATAACTAGGAACGACAATTGGTAAGGTATCATGCTTAGAGTAAAAACTTATTATGTATTTTAAACAGAAAATCAATCAATTATCTTTTTTTATTAACAGAATTAACCGTTACTTTGCGAAAATAATTTGCTAAGAGCCGAATATAAGAATAAAATAAATGTGTATGCCCACACTAGCAACTACTCAATTGGTACTCATTACCAAGATCGTTGTGCTCACACCAAATGAAAAAGGAAACAAAAATGCATCTCAATAATGGTAAAGCTTAGTAAAATTATCTCGTCTACCATTTGTTATATGTTTGCTCCTTTCAGCTATTCATTATACATTTACGCGTGGAAATGTGGAATGATATTGGTTTGGGTCCACTTAGATTATTAAAAAAAAACAGAGGCAGTCACAAGGATTGCTGACAGAAGTGAAAACTCAATTATATATGTGTATACATGTACATAGTCAGCTATACTACGCGTAGTAGACGACGATGTAGATGTTCGACCATGTCGAGGTCATCCGTGACGCAAACCCATAAGTTTTTCCTCTACAAAAAATTGTTCAACGCGATTAAAGAAGTTTTCACTTCAAAAAGGTAGATTTTTTTATTAATCTTCTTTATTAATTTGTTCTTAAATTCTAATAAACGGTAAAAATCACTAACGTGTGACGCACAATCGTACGTAATCGTAGACGCACAAGCAAATGCACCCAATCACAATATATTTCTCAAAATTATCCAGGTGACATGGATTATTGTACAAAATGTTTTAAACCTGAACCTGATTATTAATTCAAAAAAATAAAAATGTTTCTTCAGAAACAATAGGTTGACAATACAAATAACAGGAGTGTAAAGAACTCCTGATAAGTATTAAGATACTTGTACCAGGAAACCTCGCTCCAACCAATGATAAGCATTTTACATTCATATACCAAAATATATTCAGTTTTTGTTATGTTGGCTATATATATATATATATATATATATATATATATATATATATATATATATATATATATATATATATATATTATCCCAATAACTATGGGAATAGGTTTGACATGGACGTTACACATGAACTTTTTGTTCATGTTCATTTTAAGACCTCCGTTGGGAAACTATTGAGGTCATTGCACATAGTGCTTAGGTGCTTTAGCTTGAAAACATCTTCCAACTCAGCGGAGAAGAGTCTCGGGGATATAACGTCACCCTGTCGCACCTGTCTGCAGATTGATAGGTTTCGTACTCTAGTTCTGTACTCGGATAGCCATCGTAATAATTCAAATATATAATTCATCGTAGCCCTACTGTACCAACACTTTTACACTTCGTTATACCGACAGTCAACTTGGCACCGCTGAAGGGACAGTCGCACATTCCCAATTTCTATTGAATTAAAGGCTTTCTAATAGTCCATATAAGCAAGACAAAGTGGCAGATTGTACTCTTCGGTCTTCTGTACAATTTGCCGAAGAGTATGTATGTGATCTATGTTGCAAATATCCGATGGTCTATAAATATCAATGACGATGGAGCACACTCTGTTTTGAATCCTAGCTTCAGCAAATTGATGGAATTGGCACTGACAGTGAGTCAGATGTTACTCACCCATACAATACGATATTCATACTATCAAATGAATATCATGACACGGACAAAATTTATGCGACAATAGAGGCAATCTCTAGCAATAATAATAGTTTAATTAACTTTGAATGCAGCTCACAAATACAAAAATAATACAAAATAATTTATTACGGTAACTAAGCCTAATACAATTTTAAGTACTTGGAGCTTCCTTTTAAGCAAATAATTTTGCTTGTGCTAGGAAGCACCGCTCATCCATAGCGAGGTTACACAATAGACTAGAAACCGCCAAATAAATAGAAATAATGATCACAATTTGAATTTTAAAATAAAAGAGGTACACATCTATCGCAAATTTAAACAAGAAATAAATAAATAAAAATAAACAAAAAATAAAATAAACGTAACCTTACTAACAAGACTAATCTTGTTTGTGTGTGTGTGTGTGTGTGTGTGTGTGTGTGTGTTAAATTTTCAATTTCAACTTAAGAATTTATATAGGTAATATAATTTTCATAGGACTTTTTTGCAGTTTCCTCTTAGTCAAATCAATGATTCTATTTCATTATAACTTTTCGTCTTTAACCATTTAGTGAGAGCTATTTTGCACTTGGTGAAAGTTACGGGCTTACTTATATAATAAAATAAACATTTATTTCCTTGTTTATTTTATTATATAAGTCAACTGATTTCTTCGCGAATTATCTCTCAGCAAATACTGACTTTACTCGAGTTTGTGTGATGATGTTATGTTTCCTTCTGGTAATATTCATGTTCGATTTGTAAGAAATCGATTTGTGTTTTCTCAATACAGTATTTAGAATATATAGTTTCCTCACAGATAAAATACCAGTAGTGGAATAAAGTTGGTTAGTTGAAAATTTACGCGCCTTAAAACACATAACTTTTATTAATGCTCTCTGTGCTCTTTCCAAATCAAGAAATATTGTTTTGTTTGCTCCACCATAAACGGTTAAACAGTACGTTAAAACCGACTGCGCAAGAGGAATGTACATTTGGTGCAAGATACCATTAGAGGCCACATACTGTAATGTCTTGAATGTCCATATGAGTTTTCTCATTCTGTTCATAATCAATTCAATATGACTATGCCATGACAAACGCTTTTCAACCATGACACCCAGATATTTTGTGTTTGACACTTTATTTAATTCAGCACACGAACAGCTAGTTAAAATTTTATCGCATTGGTGGATAATAATTTTAAAGTCAATTGAGGGTTGACTGTTATTGTACTTAGTGAAACATATGTAGTTACTTTTTCGCACATTAAGAGTTAAGAGATTATTTTTCAGCCAAGAAGCAATCCGGGCTAAGCCAACTTCAGTCTGCACTTTTAAATGATCTCAGTTTTTGACTGAAAAAAGTATAGCTGAGTCATCAGCGTACGAAAAAATACGACCACCATCCATTTTCATGTTGCATAGACTGTTAATATATACTAGAAAAACAAATAAGTAATAAAAACTGTTTACACCTGGTGCATCAAAATATAGAAGACATGATGGCAAAGAATTAGAAGTTGAATTATTTTTAAATAGTAACAACATACATGTCTTTTGTATTACTGAACATTGGCTAAAAGATTATAATTTCATGTTTACTTTCAGAAATCACCAGGTGGTCAGTTCCTTCAATAGAGAAAAAAGTTTACGTGGTGGCTCCTTAATACTAGCAGATAAATCATTATTATATAAAGAACGTAAGGATATAGTGAGCCTCTCTGTTGAGCGAACTGTAGAAATGGCTTGTGTCGAGCTCGAGCACCTCATTGTTGTAAGTGTTTATAGACCCCCATGTGCTACTTATGACTATTTTGAAAGGATTGTGGAAGAAGTTTTGCTCAAACTTAGTAAACAGAACAAGTCTGTTGTAATATGTGGAGACTTTAATATCAATCTCCTTGAAACTTCTGCCATTAGTATTAAGTTTAGCTCATTGTTTAAATCGTATAATCTTGTTAATTTATTCTTAGACCCAACACGTATTGCTGGGGCTAGTGCCCTGTTAATGTACTGTTAATGTAACGTAATGTTAAGCCCTTGCATAAATCAATTATTTAAAATTTAAGTTCAGATCACTGTGGACAGTTGGTATCATTGCCTTACATATACAAGAAACAGAAAAATATGAAAGTTGTGTTTTTTGTGTGAACATCGCTTTGAGAGGTTTAGAAATAATATAATTAAAAGACTTCCATCACTTCAATTTAAAAATAGTGCTAATTATTTGTATGGTACGTTATTTAAAACTATAACTTGTGAATTTAGTAGGATATTTACTTCTAAAACTTTCTCTTTTAACAGTCGCAAAACATTTAATGAATGGGCGACAGTAGGAATTTACTAAAGTAGGCAAAAGTTATATGAGCTTTATAAGGAAAGATCATAGATCATAGTAGTATTATATTTAGAGATTATGTAAAAACCATATTCTAAAATATTTAAAAAAGTGTGCTCCACAGCCAAGGAGTTACATTTAAGTAACAACATTAAAACTGCATCTGACAAAATTAAAATGACCTGGAAAATAATAAATAGTGAAACGGGCAAGGTCAAATCGCGTAACTCGGGTTTTCAATTGAATATTAACAATAATTTAACTCGATCTGATCAAGAAGTTGCTATGGCTTTTGAGAAACATTTTACTGATGTTCCTTTTTTGACAACTAAATCATTAAATTATTCTCCTACTGTCGTCGAATCATTGCTTAAACAAAATGTAAAGGCTTGTTCAAATATTTTTAAATTCCATAGAGTACTGCCAAAAGATATCGCTAAATATTTTAAAACTATTGTTGTTAAAAAAAGGCAGACTTATGGGGGATTTCCGATAAAGTTATTTTATCTATAATAGATATAATAGCACCGTATCTAGCCACTATATTTTATACAAGCGTCGAATCTGGTGTGTTTCCTGATTTAATGAAACATAGTAAAATCATATCTTTATTTAAATCTGGTAGTACATTAGACCCCGCCAATTTCAGACCAATTTCTGTACTACCAACGCTTAGTAAAATTTTTGAAAAAATAATTTTGGATCAGATGTTAAGTTTCTTTAATATTAATAAATTGCTACATAAAAATCAATTCGGTTTTACAAGGGGTCGCTCGACAACTGACGCTGGAGCTTATTAAATATATTTTTTGTGCATGGGAGAATTCAGAGGATGCTTTGGGTATATTTTGTGACCTTTCCAAGGCCTTCTACTGCGTTCACCATGGGACATTAATCAGGAAGCTACAGTACTATGGTGTCAAGAACACAGCGCTTAAACTTATTATTTCATATTTAAGTAATAGAATGCAGAAAGTTATTATCAATGGTAAAAGTTCTTCCGGGTCACCTGTACTAATGGGTGTCCCTCAAGGCTTCATTCTCGGCCCACTCCTATTTCTAGTGTATATTAATGACTTACCTTCTCTTGTAGGGGATAATCATGATATAGTATAATTTGCTGATGATACTTCCTTGATTTTTAAACTTAAACGTCAATCATTTAAATCTGACGAAGTGAATAATGCTATATCAAAATTAGTGCATTGGTTTAACGTTAACAATCTACATTTAAACGAAAATAAAACTAAATGTATTAAATTTACAACAAAGAATGTAAAAAATCTGAATACCAATGTGTTTTTAAATGGGAATGAACTGAGCCCTGTTGAATCCACTGTTTTCCTTGGCATCACTCTCGACGCAAAGCTTCAGTGTCCAAAGCCATATGTCCAAACTAGCGAGCAGACTAAATTCTGTAGCCTATGCTGTAAAAAGATTATAGGTCTCACAAGTGTCGAGACAGCTAGATTAGTTTATTTCAGTTATTTCCATAACATAATGTCTTATGGGATTTTGCTATGGGGAAATGCGGCTGATTCAGAAACTATTTTTGTTTTGCAGAAGAGGGCCATTAGAGCTATTTACAACCTAAAACCGAGAGAGTCACTTAGAGATAAATTTAAAGAAATAAATATATTAACTTTGGCCTCTCAGTATATTTACGAAAATTTAATGTATGTTCACAAAAACAAAGGTAGTTTTAATAAAAAAGTGATGTACATTCTGTAAGCACTAGGAACAAACACAAGCTAGTGATACCAGTTTCTCGACTCCACAGAGTCAGTAATTCATTCTTGGGGCAATGTATACGCTATTACAACAAGGTCCCGGAAAGTGTACAGGCTCTCTCCATTAGCAAGTTTAAATGTTTTATTAAGTTGAAACTGTATAAAAAGGGTTATTATAGTATAAATGAATACATGGTTGATAATAACCCCTGGGAATGAGGTGGTCGCTTCCAAGCTGTTTCTAAAATAAATTTTGTATCTACCAATCATTAATGTAAAATATCCTTTTAAAAAAATCCCGCTGGGTTTCTTGCTGGTTCTTCCCAGGACAGAGGTTTTTTTCGAACCAGTGATAAATTAAAAAATGACATTCAAGAAGAATTACACATGTGATCTATATTGAATGAAAAATTATTCAATTTTATTCTATTCTAAAAAAAACGACGGTGAGTACATTGTCAGTAATCACAATACTAATTATGAGTTCTCTGAGTCATCATCAAGTGAGAACGACTTCATACCACTATCTGATAGTTTTGCTGATTAAACAACGATAATTCTGTTCGGGAAAATACAACTGATATGAGTATGATGCCCAATCTGTATCCTTACAAGCTCACAACCAAAACTACTTCTGCAGAAAATATCGATTCAAGTGGCCAAGTATAGCTCCAGCTCGAAACGTTCGTATTGCGTGTTCCTAGAGTCGAATCATCAGTTGAAAAACCTTTTACTCCTATTAATGCATTGAAACGAAAGTTTGATCATTGAATGCTGAAAATCGTTTTAACCAGGACATATAAAAACCTCTGACATTTTTACAATAAACATCCATTTAAATCATAATTCATAGCCATTAAAATTGCATTTACTCCACTTTTTTTTCAAATGCAACCGAGAAATGTTTTACCGTTATTTGCAATAGAAGGGATTGGATGAGAAATATTTAGAGCATCTACGTCCCGAATTATATTTTGTGCATTGCTTTTAGCGTTTTGCTTCGTTTTGATTAGCTATGTCTACACAAGTGCGCTTTCAATTTCGAGGAAGACGCAAGATGAATAGGAAAGCGCACTGGTGTAGACATAGATATTCAGCTTGCCACATATCAGAAATATTGCATTTGTTTGTGGAAAACAGTCAAAACACCTATTCAATTGGTTGTAAAGCAAGTGTAAAGCAACAGTTGATAAAAAACTCATAGAATTTAGACGATGATCTAAATTCAAAATGTACAACGTGAATAAGCCATGGTTAATTATAAGTACGGTTTGAAGATGTGGATTTTAGAAACTTTTACATTAACAATATCTATTTATACACCGGAAAAAGATCCAATGTATTTGGTTTGAATGACGAGGAAACGAAGAAATCCCTACCAACGCAAGCTACACTTCGGTTATGTAAGCCTATTTACAATACTAACACAATAATAGTTATAACAGATTACTTTATCTACTTTATTATAATGAAATCAACAAATATGCCATCTGTAACGAATATGTTATCTAGTTAGGCTATATAACTTGATAGTTCTGCCCCCGGGAAGTGCTCCTAAAGCAAAGCGGCTGCGGTCGCGTTCTGAACGGAGATCCCGGGAACCCTCGTATACGCTAATGTTGACCACCGTGGCGTTTTCGCTGGCAGAAATCCGGTATAACCCTATAGTTGCCCCTGATGCCCCAAAATGGCGAAAACCCCGAAGTAAGGATTTCCCCCAAATAAAAACGTTAACTTCAATATCTTCCGCTTCCTATCCTTGGAACCTGTGTAGTCAATAGTTTTATATTTGACATATTGTTTAAAATTTGGCCATTTGTTCTCTAAAAAGCTGGAAGTGCTCAGTAGAATGGCATTCATGCGAACACAGCTTATAAATTTACAAATTTTCTGCTTAGCATGGAATACTGTTATCATCTCTGGCCCAGGGTACCACAGTACAAGGTCCACTTTTTTTATAGGATAAGGGTGACAAACGAGCACACAGTCCATCTGATGGTATGTGGTTGCTGCGGCCCATAGACATCTACATCTATCCTCTATTAAAAATCAAAATGTAGATGCGTTGTCACCCGTGAGGACTAAGATGGAATGCCTCATTTTCAGTAAAAAGGGCCTCCGGCCACCTGCACTCACCAAGCGAAACGCAGAGGTAAACCTCTACTTCACGCTGGTATTCTGTGAGGTCGTGGTACTACCCCGGTTCGAGCCGGCCCATCCGTGCGACAGCAAAAGCTGCGACGTGGCTCTACCACTGTTAAAACTTAATCTCATTCAGCCAAGAGTGGTTTGTACCGTCTACGATAGGCTTCTTTCATCGGCATCACTATTATCTACTATATTAATCACAGCAGTGCAGTCAGTTAAAATGTTGCCAACGAACCTGCAATTCCACCGTCACATTCCACCAGATGAGCCATGCATGCTCGTTGGTTTCTTGTTTTTTAAAAACAGATGGATGGTTGGGACTTCCATTTGGATCGGTGCTCTGACAGAACTAACCATTGCTTTTTTGAGAAGACCTCAGAAACGATGTCCGTGGGTCCTATGGGGTTACCATACCATCCCCTATGAGACGGCTTGTGTATTGGTGGGGTCTCCTCATTGGAACTTATAAGGAGTATTCCTTGGATACGCGTTGTCTTGGCAATATCAATTCCAAGGATGCCATCCCCTTTTCAGAAATTAGGAGAAATACGGAAGTTTCACGTTTGGCGGTTTATACTTGAAAAGTGAAAAGAGTGATTGACCCACCAATGACCAGGAAGCAGAACTGTTGTTTGTCGAGTCTGTTCTGTCAGATTGCATAAACAGACGGCACAGGTCAGTCACAAAGCACCCATGCCCAAAAGCATCAGCTGTAAGATACACCTGATGCTTTTGGGCATGGGTGCTTTGATGTGCCACATAAGTGCCACAATCATTACAGTGGCGACACGTCGCTGCATACCCTAGACTCTAGGGCCTAGAGGATTACCCGGCTTGTGCTAAGTTGTGTGTTGATTTTGTAGCTGTAGTGGGTGACGATTTATCATTTCCTGACTTGAATAACAGAGACTTAACAACCTCTTTTCAATCCCCCATACTTGAAGGCTTAGGCTGCGGATACGGTGGTTGTCCGTTACTTTATACGTAAGGCCTAGAGGTTGCGTGTACGATATTTCTGCGTGCCTAGATATGAGTAATTTGTGGACAACTCCAGTCATTCAATCAACGAGAAAAAGTCTGCCCACTACCGCCGCCGCCGCCGTAAAGTCTGTGATAGAGTGCGAAGTCGTTTCCGTACCCCGAAAATCAGCAAAGAAAAGCTGAATATTTAGTGTAAATTAGAAATAAATTATGTATTTTAACAAGATCAAGTTTCTGTTTGCTCATTTCTCATTATTTTCTTATGTCTAATTATTTTCTCATATTCCAATTTTCGCTAAAATGAATTAATTTTTCAATTTAAATGAAATATAGTCCGGGTAAAACCCGGACGCACATTATTTTATGAACCCCTGCCGAACGGTCCCCTGACGCCCTCAAAAACGGGACTAATGCGGGTGGCAAACGTAATCTTATTAAATAGCTTATAAATTAAATAAACTTTTCTTTGGCTTTTAGAAATAGCTTTGAACTTCAGGTTGCCATTAATGGACTTAGATCAATCTGTACTAGCAGTATTATCATTAAAAGTGTTATGATAAATTAACATTTTAAACACTATAAACGTTAATTAATTATAAGATGGAGATATAAACATTTATTTTTTTTATTTCGTTTGTATCTTTGACGCCAGACCTAAAGTACTCAGACCGGCAATCAGAGTTAGAGTTTATAATAAACAGTAATATATACAGGAATCGCCAATGGGGAGCTGCGTCAAATGTGAGAGGTCTGGTACTATTATAGTCAGACCGCTAGCCAAGTGTGGCGATTAAGGATTTGTATTTCTTAAACGGAGAGTCCAGATATGGATGGTCTGATGAAGAACAAAATTTTTTAATTTAATTTATAGCTTGATTTGAAATACTATGCAAAAATTTAAAACTACTTTCTATTGCAATAGGTAAGTACTTAATTTTTTTAACAAAAAAAATATATATGAAAATATGAAGTACTTTACTAGCTTGCATCTATTGATTGTAGATATATTTAATTTACTTCTTATGCAAGCGTTTAAAGTTCAGTAAATCTTTCGTGTAGATAAAATTTTTGGGGAACTTAGCTATCGGTACTTAAAAAAACATCAAGGGCACAAATTTGGCGTTATGAGTTCCTGACGACCTTTTCCTTGAATGGGTATTCTCGTGTTTCGTCCGAGACTGATACTTTAAATATTCTTATATTGTTATACTGCCCTTTTGTAATGGACACATACAAATTTGTCATTTCACTGAAAGAAGAACACACAAAAATTATATTGAAATCAACGTAAAGTTTGAAGCTAGGATTCTGGTAATATTTATTTTTGATGATTACATACTTTTGTCTTTAAATGAAATCCCACAAAAAACAGGAATGTGAAAAGGGAGCTTAGTTTAGTACAAACAGACAACTTTGAGGGTAGAACGGGCGTCAAGCTCCATAGGAGTTGCTTAAATCATAAGATCTACAAGAATGTACAACTTTCTTGGAACTACTTAGGAACTTAGTGCAATAAAGGCTTGGAATAATTTGCCGGCGTCTATCTTTCCGTCCGAATACAATCTGGGTGTCTTCGAGACAAGAGTGAATAGGCTTTTATTACGCTACGACTGTGTCATTTACCATCTAAGGCTGCATCACCACTTACCACCAGGTGGGATTGTGGTCAAGCATTGGCTTATAATAAGTAAAAAAAACTGACACTTACTAGGAACTTAGGTATTTACTGTCTTATCTGACATTTTACGCAAAAATAAACAAACAACTACAAGATTAATTCAAAAATACATTGGTATACTTCATGACTACGTTTAATTAACATGCATTCGCTATCGACGCCAACCAATGCGTCACTACACTATCGCATAATTGATGACTCGTGGGCAGCACACGTCGGAAGTTTGGTATACCAACTTCCAATATAATCTCAAACTCGCACTTTTCAGGACACTAAAAATGCTAAATAACTCTAATCATTTATTATTTTCCATACCCTACTATAACTCAGGATGAAATCAAGAAAACAACACTAGCAATCAAATCCAAGTCTGTAGGATGTGATATAGTTAGTAGGATCTTAGAAAGTCTGTTTCCAGTCATTATCCATATCATAAAATTTTCTCTGGGCTTAGACTCAACCCAAAAGTCCCAAACCCTATATTATCTAATAGCTTCCATCCAATTTTTATTCTTGATTTTCTGTCTAAAATTCATTCAAATTAATTTATTAGAGGCCTTTATTCAAAAGCAAATGTCTAATTTCAAAATAAATTATAGCCATCTGAATACTTTTAAGAGGTAAGGCAATTAGGGTTTCGTACTGGTGACAGTGCCAGCACTGCATTGATCAAAGTATCTGATGATAAAAGAAAAGGTATGGATGAGTGGAAATTATCAGTGGTGCTACTTATTAACATTTCTGATGCTTTTAATGGACTACAGTATAATCTGGAAGCCATATATTACCGAAACTAGCCGAAAAGTCGTTGTTACCTAGCTCTCCTTATCATTTTAACATCTTTTAACATTCAAAACCAAACATGCTGATTCACACACTGATTCTACCTATAATTGATTATGCAGATATGTGCTATCTAAATCTATCTTAATATTTTCTGAATAACTTAGAACGCCTTCTTATTTCATGTTCGTTTTTCGGTTTATACGTGAACATGATTATATTTCCTCGCATAAAGCTTAAGTGGCGTTATATTCGTCATTGGCGTAGCTTTAACATTTTATTTTATTTTATTTTTTCTTACTTAACAGGTATACTCCATCGTATCTTTAAACAATTGGGATGCGGGAAGTAAAGAATGTGTAAAAACCTCGGAAGGAGGCGGAGTTATAGCCGAAATAAGAATTTATATTTTTTTTGTTTTTGGCCAGTTTCACCCCCAAGTGTAATAAAATTTTTTTGCCCCTATTCAACCATGACCCCCATGACGTCTTCTACATGATAGGCTATTGAAACTGACTAGGCCTAAAGTTCGAGTTATCCCCCAACTCATTTCTAAAGTCTTTACTTCCAATTACTTCCAAAAACAAGTTCCATTTTGTCGTCAAACAAATAGTCTTAAGATCGGTATTTCCTAGCTTCTTCAAGTCATCCTTTACCATTCAGGAGATAATATAGAGCATAAGCCCACGAGGTTAGGAAAAACGTGTCGGTCTTTGGATCCGACCATGTTTCGGCCGCGGAAGATAGGGAGAGTGGGGCATCGTAATTGACACTCCTCCCCACCGCGACTCCATCAGCCTACCACGGCTACTAAAACCCCCGCCATGACAAGGCTGGAACCTGGCCTCTGTCTGGTCCGCACTACTAAAACTTCCGTTAAACATCCCAACTGAACTTAAAATGCAATAGCACATTTTAAGTGTAGTTAAGGACAGTAGTTGCATAGCGGGTTTGAACTTGCGTCCTTTTAATTTCGCAGTCGATAATTAGGCTACTTTCGCTTTACGCTTCATTTTAGTTCAATGCTTAATACACATAATTTCATTTGTAACAAGAGTAAGTATTGAATTAAACTGCTTTTACGGATTCTATCGCGTTTTATTAACTTTTTTTTTAATTAATTCCCGACGTTTCGGTGGTCACGGGGGACTTAGGTGACTGACATCCCGATGTCAGAGTTAACCCGGAGTACGTTTAGCTTTTTTAATTATTAATTTTGGTCCGATCTACGCAGAATGAACTATATTGTGTCTTGAAGTCTTGCAGTGGTATGCTTGGGTTTATTTTTAATTTTATTAATTACAGGATTCGGAGCAAGTGGTAGTACCCAGCCTCCCTCTCGATTGAAATTAGGATGTTTTTAATTTCAATAGCTTAACGTATCATCGTTGGCAGGAATCGATGTTCTTTCGCGAGAATTTGTGGTATATCAAATCTAATGTAATGGCGAGGGCCGTCTAGGATATGATCACAAACTGCAGACTTCCCGGAACGTTGATGTTTCACGTCAACTATATGTTCTTTTATGCGGATTTTGATAGATCGTTTTGTTTGCCCTATATTAGAGACCACATTAGGAATATTGCACTTGACGGATGGTAAGAACTGACCAATATTTTTCAGCGGCTTGAAGAATTTTCTAATAGAAGCTCGCTTCAAGATGTAGCCAATCTTATCTGTGACAGCTCTGACATATGGTGGTACAGCAGGCACACGCTCGACTGTGGCCGGCTTCACTCGGTGACTGTGAGGTAGACGCGGGACCCGAAGCTTGTTGTCGTGCAAAATCGTAAAAGTATCGTCTAAGTACCGCTTGCAGAACCTTAGAGTTACAGGTGCAGTAAGCAGGGCTTTCTCATCAAAGTCCTCCATGAAAATATCGGCGACAATGGGAGATGCCGGTGAGCCCATCGCAACACCATCTACTTGCTTGTAAAACTCTTCCTTCCACAATAGATAGCCAGATGTAAGGCAATGTCTGAATAATACTGCATATTCCGCTGGCATGTTGTTTTAATAATTAAAAAAGCTGAAGGTACTCCGGGGTAACTCTGACATTGGGAAGTCAATCACCTCACCATATTATTTTACTAGGTCCGGAGTGAGTCAGGGCAGCAACCTAGGCCCATTGGAATTCATTTTAATGATAAATGACCTTCCGACGGTTGTCAAGGATGCTCATTGCATTCTATTTGCAGATGATTTGAAACTGTACCTTGCTGTTAGGAACAGAGTGGATTGCCAAAAGTTACAACAAGATATAGATAGGGTAGTAACCTGGAGCAAAAATAATAATATTCAGTTTAACGTCTCGAAGTGCATAACTATGACTTTCAGCCGTGCACTATCTCCAGTTACGTACCAGTACCAAATTAACGGGGTACCAATAGCGAAAGTGTCAGAAGTCAGAGATTTAGGGGTAAATTTCTCCTGTAAGCTAGAATTTCGAGAGTATATAACCAAAATCTGTAAAAAAGCCTACAGAAATTTAGGATTCGTGCTTCGGGTAGCTAGGGACTTCACTAATATTAAGGCAATTACTGCACTGTATAACTCTTTAGTGAGGAGCCAATTAGAGTTCAACGCAGTCATCTGGTCTCCACATGAAACTAAATATAGTATCATGTTGGAGAGAGTGCAGAACATATTTATTAGATATTTATATAAAAAAATGTATGGAGTATACCCATTTTACCCAAATAAGTATCCTACCTTATTCACCTTAGGTATGGTAGGATACTACGAGCTAAAAGCTAGAAGGAATTTAGCGCTAGTCTTATATATCTTTAAGGTGATGAGGGGAAAAATTCACAATCCAGACGTATTGCGACAAGTGTGCATGTGTGTTCCGGATAGATACGTATGGCGGCGGCGGCGGCCGCGGCTGCTGGCTGTGCCGCGCAGCCGCACTAAGTTGGTGAAGGAGGCGCCGTTTACGCGCGCACTCCATATCCTCAACCGTATAGCAGAAGACATTGATCTATTTTGTTGTACTCTGGATGGGTTCATAGCGAGAGCTCTCTTTGAAATAAGTTATGGTCCTACTGTGACATAAATATGGTGTTTGTAATAGAAATAAGTACACATCATCAATATAATAGTTGTGTAATTGTAATTGTACTTTGTAAAAAAATAGTTGTCTACATTATCGCATTAGGTGATAAACCTGTAATGATAATTGTATAGTTGGAAATAAATAAATAAATAAATAAACCTCAGTTACCTGTGACCATGGGTGCTGTAAAGCACCTAAAACGTCGGGTATTAATAAAAAGAAGTAAATTAAACTCGATTGAATCCATAAAGGTAGTTTTATTCAATGTGTAGTGTTCGCGTAAATATAAGAAATCATTTAGAGTAAGTATCTGAAAGAGGTCACGTAATAAGTGAAATTAATAACGTGATTATCATATTATTTCAGATATGCAAAATAAACATTTTGAGAAATAATCGACTAATAATAAACTGTCATGTTATTGTTTTACCATATTATGTTCTCATTAAGAGAATGAGTTCGAGTACGATTCACTTAAAGTCCTGATCGACGGACGAGACGTAAACTTGTGGTAATAGTTACATTATTTGATACCCTGGCGAGCTTAACTATTGTTCTTTCGAGTTTAGAATTATTTAAAAGCAACATGCAAAATTCGTCAACTCACGAAACCGCGGTGAAACTCGCCCTTCTAACCTTCGATCAGGGCCTTTAGTCTGCTATCCGTTGTCAACAAAGGTGCAAGTGTTTTAGTTTCTTTGTAGTCTGTTATAAGGGTTCAGAGCCGTGCCTACTACATGCTGTAGCGCACAGATTAGCTTGAAGGAACAGAACGCATTATACGATGTTCTGATTCTACGATGAACCATGTTAAAGTTATGTTGACTTTCAGGCGCTTAAGACTACAGACGATGTTTCCTCGGAGGCGAATGGAAGGGGTGGGAGGATGAAAACATTGGCCGTTGAAGGCAAAGGTTCAGCCCGGAGAGCGAACAATGCTCCGTGTGGAAATATGGAGCTATTTTATATACCGGAGTACTTCCGAAAGCGCGAGAGAGTGGCTATATATAGACTTCGCCTCGTTTTGTGCGACGACAGTACCGCCACACTACGTGTAAGAAAATATTTATCTCATATTTTTGCGCATCTATGGCGCAGGAAGCCTCCTATACACATCCGCAGTCCGCCGCCACCAGCCCAGACCGTCAGTTCGGTGTGCGGCAACGCATTGGTATTAGCTATGAGTGGTGAAATGCAATACAAATACTCATCTTTTCCCGCAACTCCAGTTTAGTTGCGATGGGATGATCGAGCCAATGCCTCGTAAAATAACTCAAAATTTATCTTATTATACGCCCTACGAAATTTATGAAATTATAGTACGTTCCATCTATCCATCCATTACAGCCCCTTAAACTCCACTGCTGAACATAACTTCCCATAGATTGCCTCTTAGGAGGGATTTTGGTATAGTTGCCACGCTTGGTTGCAGGGTTAGCAACCGCAGTTTTTTATAATTTTGAGTTTTTATCAGCAAGATGCTGTTGCCTATCTTCTGTTTCAGTCCCCCCCCCCCCCCCGCATCGCCACTTACGACGCCCACGGGACGATATGGGGCGTTAAATTGAGCAATGTTTAAAGCATTGTTAATTCAATATGTGTGTGATATAAATTTTTGTTCGCGTTGTTGTAAAAACTGTGACTCTTTTTATTAAATTTTAGCAATAAAGGCTAACATATATTTGTAACATCTGGGAGCGCTATGCATGACGCTTTCTTGTATAGAAATACCTACCAAATAGCTTTCGTTGGAAATGAGATCGTGCTAAAAATGTGCAATAGAATGGGGGGTGAACACATTTAAAATTTTAGGAAGTATAAATTGAGCTTTATTGTGGATGTAATAATATTTTTAATGAATATTAAATTCTCTCCTTTGTCTTAGTGAACCCATCGAGATGACGGTGGGTCATCACATCAGGTACTAAAAGACAAAGCTGACCACAAATCCGTAATATATGAGTCTTATTGTTTTGTAAAAGATTTATTTTTATCAAAACAAAGCGAAAAATTCCAATTAGTTTTGTTAGTTTTGTTGTAAATATAAGTCACGTTTTTATTGTCCCACTCTCCAAATTCTGACATCCAAGACCCGGGTTCCTGTCCCTACGGGCCATAGTTTTAGTAGTAGCTTAATAGCACGTATATAATAATGTGCTTTTTTATTTTATACTAGCGACGTGTCCTGGCTTCGCCTGGGTATGATCTATTAATGTGGCGTTATTCAGACTTAAGATAATCAAAACCATTTATTTTATCAATTATGCGTTATTTAAAAAAAGTCTAATTTTAATTAATAATTAATTATGTCTTAATGGCCTGCAAATAACTCAATAAAAAGCCCCTCAGTTCAATAAAATGTTATAGTAGTGCCGATAAAATATAATAGATTATAATAGACCAGGACAGAATATCATAGAATTTTATTTCTTTACGTTTTGGTGAGTTATTTTTTTACTTTTACCGCTGTTTCGGAAAAATACCTCTGTCCTGGGAAGAATCAGCAAGAATCCCAGTGGGTCTTTTTTTTCAAAGTAAATTATTCAATAAGTAAGGTTGTACAAATTAAATAAGAAACTTATTTAAGAAACGACTTAAAAGCGACCACCTCATTTCCAGAGGTCGTATTATTCATTCAAATTATGAAAGGCCTTTTTGTACTTAGAGATTTAGTTTAATGAAATATTTAAACTTGGTAATAGAGACCTTGTATATTATCTGGGACTTTGATTTTATATCGTATGCGTAATGCACATGAATGAGTTACTGACTCTGTGGATCTGAGAAACTATTTTTTATATTCGTTGTTAATATCATGTGTAGGTATTATTATAATTAACGTACTCTTAATGTTGCACACCACATAAACGGTGCGGCCCCATCAGAGTCGTGAAGGGTAGGGCGGGTGGCGCATCGCAATACCAACACTTATCTTCTTATCTTTAATTTATAAAAAATAAAATACATATATATTGAATTATTTAATTAATTAAATAAAATTGATATGATACATATAATATATTATTTAATAGCAAGTGTGGAAGTGAAGTTAGAATTTAAAGTGCGAGGTAGTGATTCTTAACTAGTTTTTTAAATACCGGTAGGGATGGTGGCGTTTTACTGACAATAGGAGTTCATTCCATAAATGAACGGCCTGTACAGTAAAAGACTTGTTCATAAATTTTCTAGTGTATAGTGGCAAATTCAACTTCAAACTCTCTGCTGATCACAAGTTACGCGAATGGGAGTCATGAAGAAACTCAAAACGATTTTTGAGGTAAGAAGGATTAAAGAGAACACTATAGAGAAGATGAAGTATGTGAGCATTCCGATGCAGTTGTATTGGCAACCACTTGAGCTTAGTACGAAAAAGAGATACATGGTCATAATTGCGCAATCCAAATATAAAACTTATGCAAAAATTCTGAATTCACTCAAGTTTATCGAGCTGAGCTTCGGTGATGATCTAGATAGCTGACGTCTGCATAGTCAAAAATAGGGAAGCGTAGGGACTTGGCAAGCATAGTTTTGGTGGAAATGGGAACAAAATTACGTAATCTATACAAGTAGGCTGCCGAGGCATAAACTTTGCGATTAATTTCTTTGATGTGCTGTCCCCACGACAGATTCTTATCTATATGGATACCTAAGTTCTTTACTGAATCTCTGTAAGGAATAATAGTTTTACCAAATACTAGAGGCAGGTAATCTAGGCTCGACTTAGCCAACATTTGCGCGCTGCCCATGATAATGCCTTGCAATTTTGTTGGGTTAACGTGAAGGCCGTAAGCATTACTCCACTCAAGAATACGATCGAGATTTGCATTAACGATATTGATAGCATTGGGGAGATCGTTGGGACAAGCTTTTGTATATATTTGTAGATAGTCTGCATAAAGGTGGTAAGAAGTAGTTAAATTATTGGATATTGAGTTTATAAAAACTGCAAAAAGTAAAGGAGATAAACGCTAAACGAGATAACGCCTCCTTACGGTACACCAACACGTACGTCACACCAAGAAGATAATGTATCGTCAATACGTATACTTTGCTGGCGACCAGACAGGTAACTCTGAAATCAACCAATCGTTTTTGGAGATACGTTAAGAGAGCGCATTATGCCGAGTAGGACATCATGGTTAACGGTATTAAAAGCATTACTGAAATCTAATAAACAAAGAACAGTCACTTCACCGTTTTCCATTCCTAATCGGATATCATCGGCGATGTTCACCAATGCTGTGTTAGTACTGTGTCCAGGTCGAAATCCTGACTGTAAAGGATTAAGAAGAGCATTCGCACGAAGAAAACTGTTGAACTGGGTGTAAACAAGGCGTTCAAGGACTTTAGATAAGAAGGGCAGTAAAGAGATAGGACGATATTCAGAAAAGGATGTAGGATTACTTTTCTTTGGAATAGGAATAACTTCAGCATTTTTCCAAGATGATGGAAAACTACTTGTAGAAATGGAGAAGTTTAGGATATGACAAATAATAGGAAGAATAATATCGAGAATGGGAAGAATCATCTTACGACTGACACAGTCACTTCCCACTGTATTGGAAGTAATAGATAAAACGCCCTTCTTAACGTCACAAGCAGAGAATGGTTTGAAAACAAAAGAAGAATGATTGGGAGTCGGAATAGTTGAAAGATATGTTAGTGTATTAACCTTAGTAGTGTTGTCTAAGTAGGACGAAGAAGAGAAATGTTTATTTAAACCATTAACGTTTAAATCTTTTGTCGTTGGACTATTCTTAGATTTCACAACACCCAATGATTTAAGAAATTTTCAGACCTTTGCCGTATCACTATTTTTAACTGACTTATGAATATGAAGGCGTTGAGCATCCCTACACATCTTATTGCAGTGATTGCGAATGTTAATAAACTTTTCCCTATTAAACGCATTCGGCTTACGTTTAAACTTAGCCTTAGTTTTTTATTGATAATAGATTTAATATCATCAGTAAGCCAAGGTGATGGAAGATGTTTAATTTTGACTACGCGTACAGGTGCATGCACATCAAAGATTTTTATAAGGGCAGAAGTAAAGTTCCGTTAAAGTAGTAAATAATAACTTCGTGGGGAAACCTAGATCTGTGAGCAATTAAAATAGTCGTGGAGATGTGAGAACTGTTAATATGCATTGAAGCATTGCAGCATACTCTATTTTTCTGCCCACAAAACACTATAGGTAATGAGGAGCCCTGTGCACAGTAGCAAGACGTATATTACCTGCTACTTTAATGAAACTTATAAATCAGTTTATAATTTAAGATTTATTCACAAATATTATAATATTTTCAGAAATATTAAGATATTTGTGACAGTTCTGGGTTCATAGCTTATTTGAGTATATGTAAATGAACATGCTCTTGCGGAAAAATACTTTAATTAAAGAAAACAGATTTTACTTAAAGATTTATTTTATTTTACATATTTTTCCAAAAACTCTCTGCGGCCTGTGCCCAGTAGCTGTATATGTATATAAAGTATGTAAGCTGCTACTTTTTTACTTTTAATGGGGTGCATATGCAGTTTTTATTTTATTCATATTTTCGGATATGTTATTTTTTGTTTTCACTCTACCGTAAATATTAAGGGTTGCAAAGGTGAGTAGAATTCATTATTGTCAGCCTATCCAAAGTCCACTGAAATGAAAATAGACCTCCTCCATAAATTGTCAAGTAGCTGGATATTTGGTATAGTTGCCACACTTGGCAGGCGGGTTGGCAACCGCAGCTATTATTATTTTGATCTGTTGTCAGGAAGATAATGCTGCCCATCTCCCATTTGTTTTCTTACGTCGCTTCTTACGAAGGGACGATATGAGGTGGCGGATTTTCTTTCACCGCCACAACAAGGCGAACATTTTTCTACTCCCGTTCATAAGTGTAGTACTTTCCAGATTCACTGTGAATAAAATTTATAAGGAATAAAACTAATTTTAAGGATTTTATCGCGTTTAATTTGAACTTTTTTAATTTCCGATATTTTTTTTACTTTCGGCACTTTATAAAACCTATGGTCACGGGAGGACTGAGGTGTTTTCCGACCTGATGTCATAGTTGAAATAGAATAGAATGATAATAGAATAGAATAGAATAAATGCAGTAGTATGTTTAGGTTTGAATTTAATTTTAATAATTATAGGGTCCTTAGCAGTCCTCAGCCATCCCTATTAAAATTGGGATGTTTTTAATTTCAATAGCCTCACGAATCATCATTGGTAGAAATCGGTGTTCTATTGCAAGGATTTGTTGTCTATCAGATCCGATATAATAGTTGATACGATACTAAACATGTTGACATACTTTAGACTTCCTGGAGCGTCAGTGATTTACATCAACGATATGTTTTTTTACGCGGATTTTTATGGAATTTTCATTCAGATGCGTAAAAAAACTTTACTCATTTATTAACGCATTTTTGGAAGAAAGATTAGTATTATTCCATGTGTAGTATACACCATAATAGAACTGCATTTATGAAATTTTAAAGTCTACTCGAACGTAAAAAAATATATCTACATCTATTTTATAGTGCCAATCAATATTAATGGGACAACGATATGAATAATATGAACTAAATTAACTTTAATTATGAATGAATGTAAAGAGTAAAATGTAAATAATTATAATACATTTTGATTCCAAGACAACTTACCTTTCTTATGAGTACATTGGAAGACACGCCCGATACAAAAATTAGTAGGTGTTTTTAAACATATATATTTCTGTAGCATATTATATCTATGCCAAATGCCTAATCTACGTCTAATAGTCTTTTAGAATTAAAAAAAATATTTGACAGACATAGAGACACAGATACCGAAGTGACACTAAAAGTGATCGAATTTTGCTAAATTTGGCACGGAACAGCATTTAATGATGTCCCTAAATTCAAGCTCACGCGAGCGAAACCGCGGGTAAAAAGCTAGTATATATAAATTGAATGTAAAATGCTTATCATTGGTTGGATCGAGGTCTCCTGGTACAATACTTAAAAGGAGTTCTCTACACTCATATTATTTGTATTGTAAACCTATTGTTACCTAATAAACATTTTTTTTATTTTTTGAATTAGTTACCAGGTACAGGCATTTTTTATAGGATTGGGTGACAAACGAGCACACAGTCCACCTGATGGTAAGTGGTTACTGTGACCCATAGACATCTACATCTATCCTCAATAAAGACTCAAAATGCAGATGCGTTTTCCCACGTGAGGACTAAGATGAAATGCCTCTTGTTCAGTAAAAAGGGTCTCCGGTTCTCTACACTCAACAAAACACAGCAGCGTTAAGCTGCTATTTTACGCTGGTATTTTGTGAGAGCGTGGTCCTTCCCCGGTCGAGCCGACCCATTCGTGCTACAACTATATTACTAATATAGCTGCAGCATGGCTCTACCACGTAGGCATAATACATTTTGTACAATAATCAATGTTACCTACATAATTTTGAGAAATATATTGTGGTTGGGTGCATATGCTTGCGCGTCTACGATTACGTACGATTAAGCATCGCACGTTAGTGATTTTTTGTCGTATATTAGAAATTGAGAACAAATAAAATAAAAAGATTATTAAAAAATCTACCTTTTTGAAGTGAAGTTGACCGATTTTCGCGTCACCGATAACCTGGACATGCTCGCATGCGTCACGAGCATGTCTATTACGCGTAGTATAGCGACCTGTGTACATGTATACGCACATATCATTGAGTTTTCACTTCTGTCGGCAGTCCTTATGACTGCCTCTGTTTTTTTAAATAATCTGAGTATATCCAAACCAATTAACACCACCATTCAACATTTCCACGTGTAAGTGCATAATGAATACCTGAAAGGAGCAAACATATTATAACAAATGGTAGACGAGATAATTTTACTAAGCTTGTAATTGTTTAGTTGTTAGCCATTATTGAGATGAATTTTTGTTTCCTTTTTCATTTGGGCTGAGCACAAAGATCTCGCTAATGGGCACCAATTGAGTAGTTCATAGTGTGGGCAGACTGAATTGTATCCACATTTATTTTATTCTTATACACAGATCTTAGGAAACGATTTTCGCAAAGTAGCGGCTTATTCGTTTAAACAAAATATAATTGATGTCCTCAGTTTCGAGTGTATGTTTTTTTTGTATGAATGTTACGCAATATCTTCCCAGATTGGCAACCAATTTTAATGATTATTAAATAGGCTATACTTTAAGCGTGGTCCCATATAAAATTGGAAAAAAATTCCACCCCTAAGGAGAGCAATAAATAACTTCATTTTTAGTAATTTGGAGTCGGTTTTTAATTTTTGTTCAAAGTTTTGATTTATGGTTAGGTATGTGTGTCAATGGTATGGTTTGAATTTGGGTTTACCGCACCTTCATCAACTTTTGCTGATATTTTTTGACACATGCTTTCGTATTTTTACATATACTAATATATAACGGTACTGTGGTTGATTAAACTTTGATAATTAAACCATACTATTATTTATTCTGTGGTTAAAGTTAAACCAATTCCAATTGGCTGTAACTGGTTATAGCCAGCTAAATGTAGGTATATCCGCACTTCGGCTTTTATTCGTAACACATACACATAATACCTGTTAATTCATACCTTTTACTTACGTATAAACGTAAAACGCGTAAAAATTTACGTTGGTATGAAATTTGGTTTTTCGAATATCTTGTATTTGTACAGCGATCATTTTGAGCCCCTGCAAACAATCGATACAGTATCCACTCAAGACAGTGGCTGACGCTGAAGTGAGTGAGTGAGGCAGTCTATTTATTAAAATAAATTATTACAAGGCTGCTAAAACACCGAAATTTGCCGGATTTCTACGCCGAACAAAATTAATTATAACTAAACAAACGAAAATTAACCTGCCATATACATTCCTTGGCTACCCACATGATAGATGAAGAGATTAAAATAGATTAGAGTTAAACAATTGATATTTTCAAAAGTTATCGTGTTTACCACTCCATGTAGACTTAATAAATCTACACCATAAGCCACTTAAACCACTTTTTTATGTTAAAATAGCAATTAATCGATTTAATGAAAATATTAATAAGTTCAACAATAATTTATTTTTCTGACAATGTGCTTTTTATATCATTTATATGTTCAATATGATTGTTAGATACGATTTTATGCGACAAAACGTTGGTATCTTGATTTTTAGGCGCTAAAGTCCAATCGCGGAGCACGAAGAATTTCGTGCATTGAACTGTCATTACCTGTCTCTGTCACTCCCGCATAAATACAATGAGTCTCGCTCGCACAGATGCAATGGCCGCCGTCCTCAGGGATTGTAAACCTTTTACTGGAGACTATAAGGTTTGTTCTTGTTTGCATAATGTGGTTTTGGTTGGCCTTGAGTCACGATAAATAGTCCTTGGTTTGCTTGACCTTGACGTAATTAATAATGTTTAAATAACGAATGACATTCCATCTTGGGATGCGTTAGTGATCGCTCAGTTTTCGGACACAGTTATTTACCTATTCTTAGTTTGTTGTTGTTTGTTATCTTGTTTTAATTGTTAAGTGGTTTTGTTAATTAGTTAAGTTTTATTCACTATTTTAAAATGGAATTAGTGCCGTCTACCTCGCGTCCATTCAAGGAGTTTGTTTCTCCGCGGAAGAAAAGAAAAATGTCACACTTTAGTGTATCTGAGAAGGTAATGATTATTAACGTATTTAAATACGTTAAAGAATCCTGGCCTGCTGATAAATATCCTTCAAAAAAAGATATGAAGGACAAAACAGCCGATATCTTGGGCATTTTGAAATCGGCCATATATCGTATCTTAAAAGAATATACCGACACAGATACCGTCAAGCCAGCTGCTTCACCGAAAAAACGTCTCTCATTAATTGAAAATATTGATGGGTTCGATAAATCGTGCATGAGATGAATAGTGCACAGCTTTTATTTAAAAGGAGAGTTACCTACAGCAAAAAAGGTACTACATGTCATAAATACAGACGAATCCTTACCAAACATGGGCTTGACATCATTGAATAAATTACTGAAACATTTGAAGTTTAAGTATGTCAAACGAAGGAGAAATAACGGGTTAATCGACAGAGGTGATTGATGATTGTGGCGTATCAAATATTTGAAAAATATGAAAACTTACCGACAGCAACAACGACCAATATATTACTTGGATGAAACTTGGGTGAATGCGGGTAAGACTTATTTTTATTATTTTCTAACTGACTTAAATCTATACTAAAATTATGAATGTGAAAGTAACACTGTCTGTCACCTTTACACGCCTAAACGGCTATTAACTGTTTAAACCTTTGATTAGTTTATTCATTTACTTTTCAGGGCACACTGTTGGCAAGGTGTGGGAAGACACTACAGCGCAGTCACGAAAACAAGCATTTTTCGAGGGTTTGTCGACGGGTGCCAAGAATCCTACTTCCAAAGGCAACCGGCTAATTATTATATATATAGGAGGTGAACAAGGATTCGTGCCAGAATCGGAATTGGTGTTTGAATGCAAAGGTACAGGCGATTATCACGAATCGATGAATGCAGCCAAGTTCGAACATTGGTCTCAAGCAATGCTATCGAGACTTGAGCCAAACGCAGTGGTTGTCATGGATAATGCCAGCTACCACTCAAGACGCCAGGAAAAAATCCCAGTTACTAGTTGGAAAAAAATAGATATTCAAGAATGGCTTTCATCAAAGCAAATTTCTTTTGAGGCAAAGGAAACAAAAGTCCAGCTCTTGAAAAAGGTGAAAGATGTCAAGATTCAGTACCAATCGTACTAGTTCGATGAGCTGGCAAAAGCAGTTGGTGTGGAGGTATTGAGATTACCTCCGTACCATTGCGATTTGAATCCCATCGAACTAGTGTGGGCAGATGTGAAGAAGCTGCTCCAGCAGGCTTTAGGCAACATTTCAGCAGAAAAATGGCAAAATTGCATCAGTCACGTAAAAAAAGAGGAATTGAAATTAGCTAGACTAGATGATAATGTAGACAAAACTGTTGACTCTTTTGTGATAAATGTAACAAGAGAGACAGACGTCTTCGGAAAGCAGTTACTTCGATACAGAGGAATCGGATTCTGATTTTTGATTTTTTTTTCTGCCGAATTAGTAGATACTTGTCTAGATTTTTATTACTTGTAGACTTCAGAATTTTCGTATATGTTTTTAATTAATTCAGTCGTTAATACGAGGATGCTACTTCCTATCTCCTCCATCAGTTTTCCTCTATCGGCACCTACAAGGTATTGTGGGCTCTTTTTTTAAACATCAAAATATAATTATTAGTAATAGAGAGTGCAAGACAATTACGTATCAAATAGCATAAATTGTTTCTCCACTCTCAGTGTGTAGTAAATTTATGAAAATTGTGCGACCAATGTAAAATGTTTGTGGAAAATTGGCAATATATTCCCGCTGGGGGGATTGTTAACTCCAACGGAAACAAAAAAAGTATTGAATATTGTTGTCGCTACTATACAGAGTTATATTATGCAATAATTTATTTTTACATTGTGCTTTTTAATATAGGATTGAACTAATAACTATTGTAGAATAAATATATGAATAACGTATATCTGCTAGCGGGTTAAGTGGATTCATAATTAAAAAGCTATTAACAATACGAAATGGCAATATATCTTCATGATGGCTCTCGCAAAAATTTGTAAAAACATATTTTTGGACCTTTTTCCATAAAATCTAAAGCAAAAACAGCCATATAAAAGGTTGAAAATTGTCTTCCATCATGTTGTTGAAGTGAGGCTTATTATGTATATCTATGTATAACTTTTATGTCTACTACACAGCGTTATATGTAATAATTTTTTAACTACATAACTATTAGTTTCCACGGGAGTTTCAACTGAATTCAAAAATAACTACGCCACGAAGGAAATAAAATATACATGAACCTGCTACTAAGTACAACGCGGTTAAACGTAACGATAGTAATTAGTCTTGAGTGCTTCCCTAATTAATTTTCTTAGCAGCATTCTACCGCGCCGTGCTTGAATGACATAAGGCTTTACACATTACAGCACATTTTAGTCCATTTTAAGTAATTTTTACGTAATAAAATTTTCCAACGGTTCTCTTTTTTCGTAGAAGTTCGTAGAAGGATCAAACATTTAGTATTCTCATTTGTTGTAAATCATTCGAAATAAAAAATGGAGAAAGAGAGTCTCTCTTTCTCCATTTGCCTTGCGTATGTGGACTATGAGAAAGCCTGATTCCGTCGAAATTTTGGCGGTGCTGCAGTCGCTTCAGCGATGCCTAGTTGACTGTCGGTATATCAAAGTGCTGAAGTGTTTGTACAGTAGCTACGATGGCTATCCGAGTACAGAACCAGAGTACGAAACCTATCCAACTGCAGAGAGGTGTAAGACAAGGTGACGTTATATCCCCGAAACTCTTCACCGCTGCATTGGAAGACGTTTTCAAGCTACTGAACTGGAAAGGATGCGGTATTACCACCAATGCTATGTTCGGGGTTTCTCTGCGTGATAAACTTAGAAATGAGGATATCTGCACTAGAATCAGAGTAACCGACATAGCCCTACAGATTAGTAAGCTGAAGTGGCAGTGGGCTGGCCATATAGCTCAAAGAACCGACAACCGATGGGGAAGAAAAGTTCTCGAGTGGCAGCCTCGTAGCGGTAGCCAAAGTGTAGGGCGACCCCCCACTAGATGGAGTAACGACCTGGTAAGACATGCAGGAGGTCGAAGGATGCAGGTGGCTCAGGACCGTGCTTTGTGGCATCATTTGGGGGAGGCCTATGTTCAGCAGTGGACTTATGAAAGGCTGTAATGATGATGATGATGATTTTTTGTAATGTAAGTATAAATAAGAGTGGACGTTTAAAATTATGTTTCATATGTTATGCCATTACATTTATTTTACTATTTATAAATCTGGATAGTTAAGTAATTCTCTGTATTTATCATGAAACTCTACCTAAATTTAACAATAGTAATAATTACAGGCTTAATTGTATTTCACCTCGGTCTTCATAGATGACAACGCATCTGTAGCCTACTTTATTTGTAGTCGGTTGCTTTTGTCCACGGGCTGCAGTACCCACTTATCATCATGTGGACTGTAATTTCGAATGTAAATTTAATTAAAATAAAAGCAAATTACACATTTGTCATTTTCTGCATTTAAATGACGATAAAGAATTATATTCATCGCCTTTCTTCTTCAGTCAATCATTTAAATATTTTGATGTCTTAAATATAACTCCTTTTGTTTTGCGTAAAATATTTTATAAAAGATTAATAGACTCTACGTTTCTGTATTGTAGTAAGCATAAGCAATTGCTATTATGATCAAGTTTCGATGACTTAAATGCCAGTGCGATGTTCATATTAAATCAAATAATATTGTTAGAAACTACTAGCAACATTGACTATCACGTGAGACATTCATGTGACGCAGATCGACATCACCGCAACGTAACCTTCTTATCTTGTACTAAAAGAATGCGGGCATCCACGACTTTTTTTACCACCAGGGTGGCGACACTTCAAAATGAGGTATTATAATATTTGAGAGTACATAGCGGGGAAGTTCATTTGTTAAAAAATTTAAAGGTTAATGTTTCTTTCTGTACTTTTAGTTATATTTTATAATAATGAGATTGAAAATAAATAAACCAAAACATACATATTCATAAAAGCAGAAAAAATTAAAAAGGAGATGAAAATGTGCAAAAGTTAAAGAGCAAATCACTGAGGCATTATTTTGTGTATATAATACTCTAGAAACCGATAAACTTTTATTTAAAACTAATGTCTCAATTAAATGACATTGTGTAACAAAAAACTTTACTTCAGTGTCAACTAGCGACATCTGGTGAGCGCAAGATTGTAAGCCCTCATTAACACAATGGACATAATTAAAACATCGATTAAAATATTATAAAAATAACAGATTACGCTAGTAGCCGATTTTGGTCACGGCGGCCTGTCTCAGCGGGGACATGATGTGGCATGTGCAGGACAGATTATAGTGCACGAGTGTGTGTGCAGCAAGCACAGGTACACTCTCTATTCCCTCACTCTCATAATCCGCTGCGACAGCAATAAGACCTGACCAGAGAGGGATCAAGTGGAGGACCAACGGCTGTATGAGATTTCCGAAGCATGGAGATGAAACACCGCCCTGCCTTAGTTCAGATGTTGTTGAGAATTTTTCGACAGAATAACCCAATAATATATTTTTTCGGGATTCAGGATTCGGATTGAACCTGGAACCACATTATCAGCTACCATGTTTATTACCACTAGACTATCAGGTCAGTCAAATGTACTTTTACTAATTAGCCGACTTCAATAAAGAAGTGGTTTTCAACTCGATTGCAAGTTTTTGTATGTTACGCGATATCATCGTCAATAGTGAACCAATTTTGATGAATCTTTTTTATAATTTTTTTTTATTTAAATAGGAATTATTAAAATATATTTGAAGAATAATTTCAAGACATAATGATGAAAAATTTGGTGATAAAAATTTTAATGTAACAGAACGATATTCAATTTGTTATGTTGCGCTTGTGATATTCCTTAGTCCATTCTAAAAGGGTCAAAACATCAACTTTTCAATAAAAAGTAAAAGCCAACTTCAAATAACTAAAATAATTTCTACATAATATTTTCAGAAGTCGGAGATTTAATTTTACATAACTACCACCAGTCTATTTAAAACGCCTTGACAATGCCGACTCTATTAAAATATCACATTTTTATATAATAACGAAATATAGCTCAAAAGTCCACTAGATGAAAACCCATTTTGCTTTTCATAACGCAATTACGCGTCGAATGAAACTGTTTCGGAGTTGATATCGCCATTTGTTTACTGTGCGCGCGCCATAATACTTACTGTCAGTCCTGGTTTCTAGATTACTAATAAGGAAATTATCAGCCCTCAAAAGTATAATAATATTGAATTTCACTAATGCAGCTCCAGGGTGGTATGTGCTCAAATCTCATCAGTAACGAGCAGCGGAAGCGTGTGCAGGCCGGGCAAAATTGGCTCTATGTGCAATTGTGCTATCTGGTTTCTTATTCTATAAAAAAAGTCAGGCACCCAAGAAATGAAACTTAGACTTAAATCTGTAATTTGTTCGTCGCGCTGACATCAAACTATACACGTTCCCATAAAACTTTGACAATCCCAGCTTGACCGTAAAAATGGATACGGATGGACGGGCCTATACGTGATATAGCCACGATGAAACGCATTATAGCTAAAGCACGAATTGATTAGCTCCACCGGGGAAGGACCACGATCGCAACGACTACCAGACTAAAATAGTAGCATAGTATTGCTGTATTTCATAAGATGATTAAGGAAAAAATCCCGAGACTCTTTATTTATTTATACCACTTTTCCTGATAAGGATGCCAAGTAAAATACTTCTAGTAAGCTAAATGAATTCATGTCATGAAGAATAAAAATATAGAGCGAGAATTTGCGACAGTTTATCCTTTCAGAATTTTGAATTTGTGCACGAAAACATTCTTCCATTTTAGAATACAAATTTAGTTATGGCACTAGTTACGGGAGATATTCTAAAGGATTTTAGATATGAAAGATTGAATATTTTTAACGTTTTGTAACTTACAACATTTTCCCCACTTTAAAAATGTGACATACGTGAACGACATTTAGATTATAACATAATCGCGAACACTGTTACTTCTGGCGAAAAATTTAATATGATAAAGAGTTAACATGGGATTTTAGTACAAAAATTGTATGAGACACATTTGTAGAAAACATTATCATTAAATTCTACAGCAGGAGCTGTTAGGGGATTTAACTGCTGTAAAATAAAATTTTACGACTAAATGAAGCGAAAAACGAATTAAATACGTTTTTTTTTTATACGATAAGGGTGACAAACGAGCACACAGTCCACCTGATGGTAAGTGGTTGCTGCGGCCCATAGACATCCACATCTTTCCTCTATTACAAATCAAAATGCAGATGCGTTGTCACCCGTGAGGACTAAGATGGAATGCCTCATTTCCAGTAAAAAGGGCCTCCGGCCACCTGCACTCACCAAGCGAAACGCAGAGGTAAAAATCTCTACTTCACGCTGGTATTCTGTGAGGTCGTGGTACCACCCCGGTTTGAGCCGGCCCATCCGTGCGACAGCAAAAGCTGCCGCGTGGCTCTACCACTGTTAAAAACCCTCGCGTGTCCAAAACAACCTACCGATATTTTATCGTATTTAGACGAATGGCATAGGAACGCATGCAGACAAACCTACCTGGTGCAGCATGACATGCTAAACAATAATGATCATGTAGCATTACGGACCATCATACGGATTATCAATCATTTTATCGCATTTCAGGATAACTTGTATAATAGGGACTCCGAGCTGTTGTGTAATTATTGTTTCTCAAAATCTTGAGTGACAATAGCAAAGACAGATTTATTTTCTCTTGAACATAGTTAACAGTGGTAGAGCCACGCGGCAGCTTTTGCTGTCGCACGGATGGGCCGGCTCGAACCGGGGTGGTACCACGACCTCACAGAAAACCAGCGTGAAGTAGAGATTTACCTCTGCGTTTCGCTTGGTGAGTGCAGGTGGCCGGAGGCCCTTATTACTGGAAATGAGGCATTCCATCTTAGTCCTCACGGGTGACAACGCATCTACATTTTGATTTGTAATAGAGGATAAATGTAGATGTCTATGGGCCGCAGCAACCACTTACCATCAGGTGGGCTGTGTGCTCGTTTGTCACCCTTTTCCTATAAAAAAAAAAAAGGTAAGACAAAAAAGTTAACATTACGCGTAATTAAATTCGTGAATATAGTTTGTTTTAACGTGTATTACACATAAACAATGTTGCTATTAATAATTAAAAGTAATAATAAAAAGCAAGTAGGAATCGAAAAACATGTACGCTTAGTAATCGGTCCGGGTTGCGCCTCTAGCTTTAAAACAGTAACTTCTCGTTTGCTATCGGAGACATCCGCCTCGAAGTTCTAAACCTTTCGTATGCATCGAAATTAAAATATAAATACAGATTTTTTTGTTTCTATTCGCAATAAAGTTTTAATCTTTAAAACTCTGGGGAAATTACGGCGATGTAGATAAATTACTATATTAAGGCAAAAAAGCATAACATTTTTTTTTCTTGATAAATTAAATTGCAAAGAAAAGGCCAAAGTATTGCCGTTCATAAATGTAAGAAACATACTAGGTATTTTATATTATATATCAGGCTTGTACTTGTAAAACTATCTTTTATTCTTCTAAATTATTCACCGATATTTCAAAAGGATTTCGTAAGTTCCATGTAATTAATTTTAGCATTACATTAATGATAATGATAATTATATTTGTGGTATCTTATTCGTATTTTATTATCTTTTTGTTTATTTAATTGTTTATGCGCGCATATATTATAATAAGAAAACAAGAAAGAACTCGTACAATGACAATGCTTATTCCATGTTGAAATTTCTTCCATCAGGTCTATTAATAGAATATATAACTAATAATAATAATAGAAACATCGGTAGATTCAGTGTGTACTTATACGATGTAAATAATACAAATTATATACATTTTTACATTTCAACAGCAATATTTTTTCTGTATATTATATTGGGCCATGATAGTTAATAAGGATAAGAAATCGTCCTTAGATTGTACGAAACTTTAATCTTAATCCCCATGAAAGGTATCGTAATTATCTATATTAGTAATTGTAATTTTAAATACTGATTTACTACGTGCTCGGCGCTAAACTATAACATCCTGAGGGAACCTGCATGTCTTTTAAAATATTTCAAGAATGCGAATACGCGCACGGTCCGAAGAGCAGGAATTAAACGGATTTAAGAAATGTAACACCGAGCCAACAATAGCGGCACAGGCCCTTAATTTTCTTTATTTTCCTTTATATAAGCAAGAATGACAAGGGACCTTACAGTCCAGTTGATGGTAAGTTGGTAAGTGGATATTGTAGCCCATAGACACCTATCTACATCTATATAGACATCTGTTGTCATCCTTAAAGGCGAACCAAGGACCAAGGACCAAGACGGAATTTCTCGTTATAATTAATAAGAGGTCTCTGGTTCTTTTCAGTCACGATATGAGGAACAGCAGAAATGTTCGTGTCCTGTTTATTCTCCATTCGAGGCGATCCGTTCATGCTGTGGCGTATGATTGTATCGTGGCATTATTACAAATGATTAGGTACCATAATAATTTCTTATATTTACGCGATGACTACACATTTGACTTGAATTTGACTTTTGGAATTGAATAGTTAAATTAAACGCGATAAAATCCGTAAAAATTATTTTCTTTTAACAAATGATTAATATCTCCTTTTTATAGGAAAGGGACAAACGAGCATGCGGCTTACCTGATGGTAAGTAACTACCGCCACCCTTTCCCTAATTTTGACATCCTACTCAATAGATTTGGTTAAATTTTTTCAAAAATCCGCCATTTTCTTTGTTATTTTCAAACAGCTATCAAAGGACACTTGGGTTTTAAAACAAATATAACGATACCTTAACTGTCCAAATCCATCCAGTCATTTGGAAAATAGGAGGTAATAAAGAAATTTACAAACATACAAGATACGTGCGAAAAACATAACCCTGCCTTGGCAGTCGGGTAAAAAGAGTGTATACACCGGCTACGAATTTCACCAAATGCAACTACACAGTCACACTGCTAATTGTTGCACCACCATCTATTGTACTCTACAATATGTAAATATTAATATTTTATGGTAAAGTTTACTCGCATCATAAGTTTGTGGTCTACGATATATTTTTTAATATTTTTTTGAAGACAGTGCGTCAAGTTTTGTTTTGTCCTGTTAAATTTTCGGACGGCAAATACTTGCATTCTTCTTTTGACTTTTGAAATTATTTACTTTTTTGATTTTTTTTTTATAGAATGGGGTTGACAAACGAGCACACACCCCACCTGATGGCAAGAGGTTGCTGTGGCCCGTAGACATCTACATCTATCCTCGATTAAGGATCAAAATGCAGATGTATTGTACTCCTGAGGACTAAGATGGAATGCTTCATTTCCAGTAAAAAGGGTCTCTGTGTCTCTACACTCACCGTACGAAACACAGCAGCGTTAAGCTGCCATTTTACGCTGATATTCTGTGAAAGCGTGGTTGGTTGAGCTGAAAGAAGCAAACCTTTTGGTTTGAATGCGTGGAATATCGACATGTTATAATGCAGAGACCCGCTAACCGTCTGTCCGATGGTGGAATGGGACGGAAGAACTAAATCATGTAATTAATGCGCAAGTTATATTTGTAAAATATTATGGCAATATGTAAGAAGCAGTCGTTCATTGGTTCATTTAACAATGCGTTAATTGTTAGGAAACTAAAGGGATAAAAAATAAAATACTACTCAAATAATACATAACATGAACAGCCGTCTAAAGTCCACTGATGGATATAAGCGCTTCCAATATTGCACCAGATTTTTTACAGAATTTTTTTTCTTTTTTTATTATAGGAGAGGGGGCAAACGAGCATGCGGCTCACCTGATGGTAAGTGACTACCGCCGCCCATGAACAACTGTAACACCAGGGAGGGAATTGCAGATGCGTTGCCGGCCTTTTAAAAAGGTGTACGCTCTTTTCTTGAAGGTCCCTAAGTCGTATCGGTCCGGAAAAATCACTGATGGTAATCGATTCCACAAGGAAGTCGTGCGAGGAAGAAAACATCTTCTAAATCGCACAGTGGTGGACCGCCAATCATCCAGATGGTGTGAATGGTATCGGGAGTTCTGCCGCGATGTGCGTTCGTGAAATTTGGCGGCTGGGATTAATCCGAACAATTCCTCAGAGCACTCCCCGTGGTAGATGCGAAAGAAAATGCAAAGGGATGAGGCCGATCCTGCGCCTTGTAAAGTTGCAGGCGGTGTGCCGGCATGAAATACTGTCCCGCTCTGCTGAGCACGCCAAGCTTTTTAGAGGCCAATTTGGTCTTCTCTTCCAAGTGACCACGAAACTGCACGTCACTCGATATGTCGTCTCCGAGGATTCCGATACTGACTGAGGCAAGAAGGAGAGTGCCTTGAAACTGAGGAGTCACGACAAAGGGCTTTTTTTAGCGGTAAACGCGCAAACTTGTGTCTTCTGAGGATTAAACTGGACTAGATTTAGTCGCCCCCAATCCGAGACTTTGTCTAGAAAGACTCGACTTCAGACACAAGTTTGTTCCGGTACTCGAAGATGTTTTCCCGAGAAATATTATCACGGCCGGTGTATAGAGCATCACCAGTGCTGTCATCCGCATAGCAATGAATGTTACCAGTTAGCAACATATCATTGATATGAAGAAGAAACAGCGTTGGTGATAGCAGACAACGTTGTGTAACACTAGTGTTAATACGCTTGTAGTCGGAGCATGCACCGTCTACAACAACCTTGATGCTCCGATCTGCAAGGAAGCTGGTGATCCGATTGCACAATTTCTCGGGAAGCTCATAGGAAGGGAGCTTCGAAAGAAGCGCTTTGTGCCAAACCCGATCGAAGGCCTTCGCAATGTTCAGACTAACGGCCAACGCCTCTCCCTTGGACTCTACTGCCTCCGCCCATCTATGGATCAGGTAGACCAGAAGATCACCAGCTGATCGACCCCGACGAAAACCGTATTGGCGGTCACTAATTAGCTGGTGATCCTCAAGGTACCGGATGAGCTGGCAGTTAATAATAGATTCCATTAATTTGGAGAACAAGGAGGTGATCGCGATAGGTTGGACGGGTCTGAGCGGTCGCCTTTTTTTAGGAACGGGTGGACAAAAGCTGTCTTCCATGAATTCGAGACTACGCCTTGGGAGTAGGAGTATCGGAAAAGACGCGTTAGGACCGGTGCCAACTCCGGAGCACACGTCCTCAGCACAATTGGGGGGATTCCGTCAGGCCTACTCGACTTCAGGATGTCCAGGGAGAGAAGTGCTTTGCGAACCGAGCGCTGTGAGAACAGCACATCCGGCATGGAGCACTCACACCGCGGGATGGTCGACGGTGTTTTCCTCCCGTCATCAAGAGTCGAGTTGGACGCAAAAAGGGAGCCTAAAAGGTCGGCTTTGTCTTTTGCGTCTTAGGCCAGTGAGTCGTCCTCTCTGTGCAGAGATGGTAGTGATGGCTTACAGAAATTCCCTTGGACAGCCTTGGCGAGAGACTAGAATGAACGGGTTACCGAAGGAAGGCGAACTAGTTTCTCGCCAATTCTGCCTATGTGCTCCGACTTTGCCTTGGCAATAACTCTTTTGAAGGACCTGGAGGCGAAGTTATACTTCTTTTTAAGTATGCTGGTGTTTACATCCCGAGTCGCCGAAGCCGCAGCCCAGACTCAAGTCTGGGCTGCGGCACTCCTGCTTACTGCATTATGCAGTCTTACAGGAGCGACCAAACCAAGGCTGAGATCTGCCTCCGATGGGTACCACAGATGATGGAATAAATAGTTCCATTCCCTGTAGCACCACATCAGTGATAGGGTCAGCAACAGCGCTGGGATCATCCGCCGAGAAGCAAACTCGCCCCCATGGGTAGGATGCAAAGAAAGACCGCATTCAGTCCCAATCCGCCGACCTGTAATGCCAAACACGGCGGCAACCTGCAGAACGCAACCGCGAAGGGAGCGTGAGTGGCACCATACTCCGGATCAGACAGTGGTCCGAAGAGCCGAGAGGCATCGACGGAAACCTGATATCCGTCCGGATGAGAGTGTAACGGTGACAAACAAGCACACAGTCTACTTGAGGGTAATTGGGTGCTGTGGCCCATAGACACCAACATCTATGACCTATTAGCGATCCGCCCAGACTTCGCACGGGTAATTTCTGAATCTCGACAACAGCGCCACTTACTGGGTTCAATTGTGAATCAATTAGATCATCCAGGGACCCACTTAAACACACACAAAAAATATCAGAATCGGTAAAGCCAGTTTCGAGTTTTAGTGAGACTAACGGACAGCAATTGATTTTTATATATAGAGATTAAGAATCAAAACGCAGATGCATTGTGAACTGTGAAAACGTAGATTAAAGACCATGTTACCAGTAAAAGAGCCTCTATTTCTTGTCATCGTCATCATAGAAAACACAGCAGCATTATGCAGCTATTTCATGTTGGTGTTCTGTGCAAGCGTGGCTTATCGCGTCCGATAACCAATTAAATCTTAACTCTCCGTGTACATAAATCTACGTACTATCCGGATTCCTTTACGGTATCATCAATTACAGTTACAAATATCAGAAATAATCTTACCATAATTCACCTTTGTACCAATTATTTTGAGTGCTTTTTATGTATTTCTTCCCACTTTAGTCACCAGATTCGTGCTGTTGCCATACTACACTCTCATTATAAGAGACAATTTTTCTTTTATTTTATTTTTTTATTTATAGGATCGGGTGACAAACGAGCACACAGTCCACTTGACGGTAAATGGTTGCTGTGGCCCATAGACATCTACATCTATCCTCGTTTGCGAATCAAAATGCAGATGCGTTGTCACTCGTGAGGTCTAAGATGGAATGCCTCTTATCCAGTAAAAAGGGTCTCCAGTTCTCTTCACTCACCATACGAAACACAGCAGCATTAAGCTGCTATTTTACATGTATTCATCTACTGTATATCTACTGATAGATATACTGTAATTCATTTCAATAAGAGTACAAAAATAGTATAAAATCGAAGTTTAAAATAATGTGCTGTCCACAAAGCACTTTTCCATAATAATAAGTCACTGAAACGCATTGTCCTAGAAACGTCACCTTGTCCAAATTATGACGCCATTGTTATCGAGCTATTGTTCATTGCAGCAATAATGTGTGAAACGGGAAACGAAACTGTTCCTTCGCAGGGCGCCTTTTGTTTGTTTTCATTCATTTTATAGTCGCACCCATATTTCATTCCAGCAGATGATTTTTAAATGCGACGTGGAAATTTGTAATCCTTTTCAATTTAAATCTAAAGATGAAATTCAATCTGGAAACATAACATGAGATATTGAATTTTAGTTCCTGAATCAAGTTTTAGTGGCGGAGTTCACTACCCGCCCGAGGTCTAGACTAGAGTCAAAAATGCTGACTTTCGTTCCCAAAATGCCACCCCTATCAATCTGGGTTTTTTGTTTATATTTTCATTTTTGTAATAATGCTAAAATACCAATATTTTTTGCTATCTATTGTTAAGTCCGATAGGATAGACGTATTTTTGGCCAGTAAATTTATGTATAATAGCTAGTATTTTAATATGTAGTTCTGGTTATGAAAATAAGCAATTATTATTAATATAAAATAAGAAAGCCTGCCATGCTAACTTGAAAGATTTGCCACAGTACAGTAGTCACTAAACTGAAGTATTGTCCTTGCCCATTGCATTGATGCCCACGAGCACCAGTGGGCATCAATACAATTAACGAGTTAGGTTCAGTTCATTAGTTCACAATTTTTATAATTTTTATATGTAATAAAAAAATGATATTTTTAAAATAAATGATACAAAATTAACTTTAAAAATCCTTGAGAAATTCCGTTAATTGAAGTCCATCTTGCCGGATCCATTGGCATGCAAAACAAAGAACATCAATGAACGGATACGTCTAATTTGTTCGAAATACATTTTAAACCACCATCACTTCCATTTTTCATCATCAGTCATCAATCTTTTCAAAAATGGTTCGGTTTCATTACTTTTGAACAGAAAATAACAAATGAGTATGTATACGATTCATTAGGTTTCTTTCAGTGAACTCGTGTGGTACCCAAATATCGAGCTGTATTGTAAAGCCAGATTTTTTCAAATGGGTCAAATCTGTCTATGTCGTAAATTTTACAAAAGTGGCATCAACTTTATCTGTATGCGGGCCATCAAAGGGAGCGGCATCAAAATTCCCGGAGTGAAAACGCCTGAACCAAATTTGTGCTATTCTTACTGACACTGCATAAACATCACAACTTTTTCCTCGACCTTATGTGTTTTCAATTTCGATCAATTTAATATTGAAATAGAAACAGAAACTTTTTTATTCAAAATAGATTATAAGTATATATTGAAAGTCACTCTTTTGTTTAATTACCACTGGTTCGAAAAAAGCCTCTGTCCTGGGAAGAACCAGCAAGAGACCCAGCGGGACTTTTTTTAAATAACAGCTTACAATCAAGTATTATTTTATTAGAATTTCATCATTATTTTGTAAAAACTAAATTAACTTTAATTATGAATGAATGTAAAGAGTAAAATGTAAATAATTATAATACATTTTGATTCCAAGACAACTTACCTTTCTTATGAGTACATTGGAAGACACGCCCGATACAAAAAATAGTAGGTGTTTTTAAACATATATATTTCTGTAGCATATTATATCTATGCCAAATACCTAATCTACGTCTAATAGTCTTTTAGAATTAAAAAAAATATTTGACAGACATAGAGACACAGATACCGAAGTGACACTAAAAGTGATCTAATTTTGCTAAGTTTGCCACGGAATAGCATTTAATGATGTCCCTAAATTCAAACTCACGCGAGCGAAGCCGCGGGTAAAAAGCTAGTATATATAAACTGAATATAAAATGCTTATCATTGATTGGATAGAGGTCTCCTGGTACAATACTTAAAAGTAGTTCTCTACACTCCTATTATTTGTATTGTAAACCTATTGTTACCGAATAAACATTTTTTTTATTTTTTTTATTAATTACCAGGTACAGGCATTTTTTTATAGGATCGGATGACAAACAAGCACAAAGTCCACCTGATGGTAAGTGGTTACTGTGACCCATAGACATCTACATCTATCCTCAATAAAGACTCAAAATGCAGATGCGTTGTTACCCGTGAGGACTAAGATGAAATGGCTCTTGTCCAGTAAAAAGGGTCTCCGGTTCTCTACACTCAACGAAACACAGCAGCGTTAAGCTGTTATTTTACGCTGGTATTCTGTGAGAGTGAGTGCTACAACTATATTACTAATAAAGCTGCAGCATAGCTCTACCACGTAGGCATAACACATTTTGTACAATAATCAATGTTAGCTTCATAATTTTGAGAAATATATTGTGATTGGTTGCATGTGCTTGCGCGTCTACGATTAAGTACGATTAAGCATCGCACGTTAGTGATTTTTTGTCGTATATTAGAAATTGAGAACAAATAAAATAAAAAGATGATTAAAAAATCTACCTTTTTGAAGTGAAGTTGGGCGATTTTCGCGTCACCGATAACCTGAACATGCTCACGTGCGTCACGAGCATGTCTATTACGCGTAGTGTAGCGACCTGTGTACACGTATATGCACATATCATTGAGTTTTCACTTCCGTCGGCAGTCCTTATGACTGCCTCTGTTTTTTTTAAATAATCTGAGTGTATCCAAACCAATTCACACCACCATTCAACATTTCCATGTGTAAATGCATTATGAATACCTGAAAGGAGCAAACATATTATAACAAATGGTAGACGAGATAATTTTACTAGGCTTGTAGTTGTTAGTTGTGTAGTTGATTGCCATTATTGAGATGAATTTTTGTTTCCTTTTTCATTTGGGCTGAGCACAAAGATCTCGCTAATGGGCACCAATTGAGTGGTTGATAGTGTGGGCAGACTGAATTTTATCCTCATTTATTTTATTCTTATACACAGATCTTAGCAAATTATTTTCGCAAAGTAGCGGCTTATTCGGTTAAACAAAATATAATTGATGTTCTCAGTTTCGAGTGTATGTTTTTTTTGTATGAATGTTACGCAATATCTTCCCAGATTGGCAACCAATTTTGATGATTATTAAATAGGCTATACATTAAGAGTGGTCCAATATAAATTTAGAAAAATATTCCACCCCAAAGTAGAGCAAATAAACAACTTCATTTTTAGTAATTTGGAGTCGGTTTTTACTTTTTGTTCAAAGTTTTGATTTATGGTTGGGTATGTGTGTCAATGGTATGGTTTGAATTTGGGTTTACCGCACCTTCATCAACTTTTGCCGATATTTTCTGCCGACTTCCAAAAAGGAGACGGTACTCAATTCGAGTGTATGTTTTTTTTTTTTTTTATGTGTGTTACCTCATAACTTTGTTCTGGGCGAACCGATTTCAATGATTCTTTTTTTATATGAAAGCTGATAGTTCTCGTGTGGTCCCATATGAATTTCATCAAGGTCAGACCAATGGTTATTGAGTTGTTCTTAAATAACCTGTCTTGAAGTCGCTTATATTGAAGTCGGCTGTACAAAATTTTTAATTTTAAATTATTGACACATGCTTTAGTATTTTCACATATTATACTAATATATAACGGTACTGTGGTTGATTAAACTTAGATAATTAAACCATACTATTATTTATTCTGTGGTTAAAGTTAAACCAATTCCAATTAGCTGTAACTGGTTATAGCCAGCTAAATGTAGGTATATCCGCACTTCGGCTTTTATTCGTAACATATACACATAATACCTGGTAATTCCTACCTTTTACTTACGTATAAACGTAAAGCGCGTAAAAATTTACGTTGGTATGAAATTTGGTTTTTCGAATATCTTGTATTTGTACAGCGATCTTTTAGAGCCCCTGCAAACAATCGATACAGTATCCACTCAAGACAGCGGCTGACGCTGAAGTGAGTGAGTGAGGCAGTCTATTTAGTAAAATAATTTATTACAAGGCTGCTAAAACACCGAAATTTGCCGGATTTCTACGCCGAAAAAAACTAATTATAACTAACTAAACGAAAATTAACCTGCCATTTATATTCCTTGACTTCCCATGATAGATGAAGAGATTAAAAATAGATTAGAGTTAAACAATTGATATTTTCAAAAGTTATCATGTTTACCACTCCATGTGGACTTGATAAATCTACACCATAAGCCACTAAAACCACTTTTTATATTAAAATAGCAATTAAGGCGAGGTGTATAGACGACTTTTGTGAATTTGAGGGGGTGAAGCAGACGAGTAAGGGACGAGTAGTCCCGCCCACTGCGGGGTGCACCGCGTGAATCTTGCCGACGCTCGACGTAAAATGTACAATTGGTACAGCGCGCCGCCGTCCGCCTTCGCACCGCGTTTCCGCGATGTCAGGTGGTTCGAATCCCATCACATATATATTTTTTATTCGTATTTTTAAAATGTTTCTACGTTTATTTTCGTATCCAAAATATGTACATATTTTTGTTTAGTTATTCTAAAAATTTTATGTACCTACATATTTTCGTGTTGATATTTTTAAAATATGTACATATTCTATTTTCTTAATTTTAAAATAATCAATAATTGTTATTTTCTAGAAAAGGTTATCGAGAACTTTTGTAACAGATTCATTAAATGAATAATAAATTAATGCTTAAATAAAATGGCTTCGGACCAAAATGGTGAATCATAGAAATGGCCTATTCTCGAAACGGCAAATTGTCAGAATTGTGAATTTATAACAACAATAATTTTTATTCCTATAGACATTTTTCTTCAGAATCAAGAGTAAAGTAAACTATTATGAGCAAATTTTACAATAGCGCTAGCCCTAAAATCGAAAAAAAATAACAGCCGTTTCATAATTTTTTTTCCTGAGTGAATAACCTTTTGCATAAATTTTTTTGGATTTGTGGGTTGTTTGAAGAATACATAAAAATTAAAAATGCTAATTATTTTATTTTATTTTATTATTTTGATGTATTTACGCATACGGAGGGAAATCTAATTATATAAATTGTGGAAAGAAAAATAATTCAGTCAGCATTTTTCTGTGCACCAAGGCATATTTTGTGTCTTTGGTTACAGCTCTCAACTTATTGCAAATATTGCGCAACACATGGTTTCGGCATTCAACTTTTTGAACGGTATGATTCAATGACAATGCCTTATAATTATTTCCGTAGGATCGCGATGACCAACAGCCGTCAGCATTTATGTCTATTAGAGGTATGCCATCTTTGCTCAATGTTCCTTCAGGTATCACTGCATCACGCTTACGCATAGCTGCTGCCGCCGTCACCAAAGTACACATTCAGGTCTCTGCATCAAGTTCGGAGGTAAGGTCTTATCATAACTAACAAAACGAGTCCAAACTCGGCATGCTTAGTTCTACTCGTCCTGGAGATCCAGTAGCAGTCACCGAAGTACACCATCAGGTCTCTCCATCAAGTCCGGAGGTAAGGTCTTATCATAACTAACAAAACGAGCACAAACTCGGCACACTTAGTTCTACTCGTTCAGGAGTCCCAGTAGCAGTCACTGAAGTACACCATCTGGTCTCTCCATTAAGTCCGGAGGTAAGGTCTCATCATAACTAGCAAATCGAGCCCAAACCCGGCACATCTAGTTCTACTCGTCGAGGAGTTACAGAGTAGCAGGCACTGAAGTACACCATCAGGTCTCTCTATCAAGTCCGGAGGTAAGGTCTCATCATAACTAACAAATCAAGCCCAAACTCGGCACACCTATTTCTACTCGTCAAGGAGTTCCAGTAGCAAGTCACTGAAGTACATCATTGGGTCTCTCTATCAAGTCCGGAGGTAAGATCTCATCATAACTAGCAAATCGAGCCCAAACCCGGCACATCTAGTTCTACTCGTCGAGGAGTTACAGAGTAGTAGGTACTGAAGTACACCATCCGGTCTCTCTATCAAGTCCGGAGGTAAGGTCTCATCACAACTGACAAATCAAGCCCAAACTCGGCACACCTATTTCTACTCGTCAAGGAGTTCCAGTAGCAAGTCACTGAAGTACACCATCAGCTCTGTCCATCAATCCCGGATGTAACGTCTTATCATAACTAACAAATCGAGCCCAAACTCGGCACATCTAGTTCTACTCGTCGAGGAGTTCCAGTAGCAGTCACCGATGTACACCTTCAGGTTACTTCATCAAGTCCGGTGGTAAGGTCTCATCATAACTAACAAAACGAGCCTAAGCTCGACACACCTTATTCTACTCGTCCAGGAGTTCAGAGTTTCAGCAGCAGTCATCGAAGTACGCCTTCAGGTCACACAGGTAGATATTCGAATTTCGTATCTAAGTATATTTTTGTAGTTGTAAAAAAAATCAATCTTTCAAAGTATCAAAATGTTTTACTTGATTACGATTCCCGCAGCTAACCGTGCGTACACTTGTGTGTGTGACCCGTGTCAATGTAATAGTTCGATTCTATACCTATTAATTTTGCAAATGCGTCCTTAAGAACAAACAAATACGTAAATGATTTTTGAACGGCGAGCGAAACAAATTGGTACAGGTCCGTCTAGCAGCGTGCCTCAACGATCACTGTCGCTCCGCGTAGAAATGAAAGAGAAGCGAAAAGACGCCACGATGGCGCGATGCGAAACATCGATTCGTTCGAGTTATTTTTCATTAAATATATTAATACTTACGAATATTTCATTTCAATCGATATATAAAAACAACAGTTCCCCTTATTATTATATATTACATCACTATTATTAATTTTATTAAGATTTGCTTATAAATAATACAGTTAAAATTGCTGGAAATTCAATTTCAATGGCTATTTTATGATTTTTTTTCTATCGAGAAAATTTACCAAAAACGTGTTTTGAAAACAATGGTCCACCCATAAATGTGATCAAGATTAACATATATTTTTTTTTCCGCTCTAAAATGTATATATTTTGTTAAAAAACTGTTTTGTCAAGCCTAGTTTGACTAGGTACCGCGCCTTAATCGATTTAATGAAAAAGTACATTATTTTTCTGACAATGTGCTTTTTATATCATTTATATGTTTAATATGATTGTTAGAAACGATTTTATGCGACAAAACGTTGGTATCTTGATTTTTAGGCGCTAGTAGAACATACCTACACGTTTTGCACTTAAGGCATGCAATATTATTTACTTCTAGAATTTATAATTTTGTTCGTGGAATCTACTCTTATAAACATATTATTAATCTGTAGAAATATCATGTCTGTAAAGTCTACAAAATGTAAATAAAAGATATTAAAGCAAAATTCATAAAATTTGAATTTTTGTAAATATTTTTAATTCATTCAGTCGTTAATACGAGGATGCTACTTCCTATCTCCTCCATCAGTTTTCCTCTATCGGCACCTACAAGGTAATGTGGGCTCTTTTTTTAAACATCAAAATATAATTATTAGTAATAGAGAGTGCAAGACAATTACGTATCAAATAGCTTAAATTGTTTCTCCACTCTCAGTGTGTAATAAATTTATGAAAATTGTGCGACCAATGTAAAATGATTGTGGAAAATTGACAATATATTCCCGCTGGGGAGGTTGTTAACTCCAATGGAAACAAAAAAAGTATTGAATATTGTTATGTCGCTACTATACAGAGTTATATTATGTAATAATTTATTTTAACTTTGTGCTTTTTAATATAGGATTAAACTAATAACTATTGTAGAATAAATATATGAATAACGTATATCTGCTAGCGGGTTAAGTGGAATCATACTTAAAAAGCTATTAACAATACGAAATGGCAATATATCTTCATGATGGCTCTCGCAAAAATTTGTAAAAATATATTGTTGGACCTTTTTCCATAAAATCTGAAGCAAAAATAGCCATATAAAAGGTTGAAAATTGTCTTCCATCATGTTGTTGAAGTGAGGCTTATTATGTATATCTATGTATAACTTTTATGTCTACTACACAGCGTTATATGTAATAATTTTTAAACTACATAACTATTAGTTTCCACGGGAGTTTCAACCGAATTCAAAAATAACTACGCCACGATGAAAATAAAATATACATGAACCTGCTACTAAGCACAACGCGGTTAAACGTAACGATAGTAATTAGTCTTGAGTGCTTCCCTAATTAATTTTCTTAGCAGCATTCTACCGTGCCGTGCTTGAATGACATAAGGCTTTACACATTACAGCACATTTTAGTCCATTTAAAGTAATTTTTACGTAATAAAATTTGCCAACGATTCTCTTTTTTCGTAGAAGTTCGTAGAAGGATCAAAAAAGTATTCTCATTTATTGTAAATCATTCGAAATAAAAAATGGAGAAAAAGAGACTCTTTATAATTAACTCTTTCTTCTAGAAGCGGCCCAACAGGAAGTGGACCTGGTCGAACTCCGACGGTTCGACAATGACTTCATTATGACGACCCAACGACAACTGTTCGGTGATGTCTCCGTGATCGCGAGGGTGAAAACTGGTAGCAATCACCGAATGGTTAGAGGCACACTAAACCTAAACGTTAAATTTGGGGAGTCTCGTCTAATGAAGTCAATGCTCCGTCCCCCTCGTGCTCGAAAGTCCCGAAACCGTTCAGCTCGATCTATGGAACCGTTTTCAGTGCCTAGAAGATTGCAATGCAGTGGAAGATATGAATGAACTCTCCGATCACACTCTTAATCTCATGGCTGTTAGACGGGAGATGAAGCTACATACTTTTACAGATTTGACAGCATACAGGCAACTGAACAGACAGATCTCCAAATGCATGCGGCGGGACTTACGCGACTTTAATACAGCTTGTATTGAAGAAGCGATCGAACGGAACCAAGGCTCCAAAGTCTTTGCCAGAGATCTGCCTGCCAGAAAGAGCCAACTGTCAAAGCTGAAGACCGAGTGAGGCAGCATCGTTTCCGGGCCACCTGTGATTTTGAGTCAGATTGAGAGGTTCTATGGGCAGCTGTACACGTCATAGTTGAAGCCACACGCAAGTGTGAGTAACGATTCAAGAGCGAGTCTTATCCGACACTATTTCGAATATATCCCGGACGTCAGTCTGAGCGAGATTAGAATAGCTCTCCAGTACCTTAAAAACGGCAGGGCCCCAGGTCAGGATGGAATTACAGCGGATCTTTTGAAAGCGGGTGGAAAACCGGTACTTTGAAGTCCTTCAGAGGCTCTTTAATTCCGTCCTCCATGGTGGCACTACTCCGGAGGCTTGGAACAGAAGTGCTGTGGTCTTGTTCTTCAAGAAAGGCGACAACGCTCTCTTGAAGAACTACAGACCGATTTTCCTTCTGAGCCGCGTCTACGTGCTGTTTTCGAGAGTCATTACGAATCGTCTCGCCCACAGACTTGCCGACTTCCAGCCTCCCGAACAAGCCAATTTCCGAAAAGGCTTTAGTACCACGGACCACATACAAACCCTTCAGCAAATTGTACAGAAGACATAGGAGTATAATCTGCCACTTTACCTTGCGTATGTGGACTATGAGAAAGCCTTTGATTCCGTCGAAATTTGGGCGGTGCTGCAGTCCCTTCAGCGATGCCTAGTTGACTGTCGGTATATCAATGTGCTGAAGTGTTTGTACAGTAGCTACGATGGCTATCCGAGTACAGAATCAGAGTACGAAACCAATCCAATTGCAGAGAGGTGTAAGACAAGGTGACGTTATATCCCCGAAACTCTTCACCGCTGCATTGGAAGACGTTTTCAAGCTTCTGAACTGGAAAGGATGCGGTATTAACACCAATGCTATGTTCGGAGTTTCTCTGCGTGATAAACTTAGAAATGAGGATATCCGCAGTAGAACGAGAGTAACCGACATAGCTCAACGGATTAGTAAGCTGAAGTGGCAGTGGGCTGGCCATATAGCTCGAAGAACCGACAACCGATGGGGAAGAAATGTTCTCGAGTAGCCGCCTCGTACCGGTAGCCAAAGTGTAGGGCGACCCCCCACTAGATGGAGTAACGACCTGGTAAGACATGCAGGAGGTCGATGGGTGCAGGAGGCTCAGGACCGTGCTTTGTGGCATCATTTGGGGGAGGCCTATGTTCAGCAGTGGACTTATGAAAGGCTGTAATGATAATGATGGTGATTTGTTGTAATGTAAGTATAAATAAGAGTGGACGTTTAAAATTATGTTTCATATGTTATGCCATTTCATTTATTTTACTATTTATATATCTGGATAGTGTTGTAATTCTCTGTATTTATCATAAAACTCTACCTTAATTTAATAATAGTAATAATTACAGGCTTAATGGTATTTCACCTCGGTCTTCATAAATGACAACGCATCTGTAGCCTACTTTATTTGTAGTCGGTTGCTTTTGTCCACGGGCTGCAGTACCCACTTATCATCATGTGGACTGTAATTTCGATTGTAAATTTAATTACAATAAACGCAAATTACACATTTATCATTTTCTGCATTTAAATGACGATAACGAATTATATTCATCGCCTTTCTTCTTCAGTCAATCATTTAAATAATTTGATGTCTTAAATATTACTCCTTTTGTTTTTGCGTATAATATTTTATAAAAGATTAATGGACTCTACGTTTCTGTATTATAGTAAGCATAAGCAATTGCTATTATGATCAAGTTTCGACGACTTAAATGCCAGTGAGATTCTCATATTAAATCAAATAATATTGTTAGAAACTACTAGCAACATTGTCTATCACGTGAGACATTCATGTGACGCAGAGCGGCATCACCGCAACGTAACCTTCTTATCTTGTACTAAAAGAATGCGGGCATCCACGACTTTTTTTACCATCAGGGTGGCGACACTTCAAAATGAGGTATTATAATATTTGAGAGTTCATAGCAGGCAAGTTCATTTATTGGAAAATTTAAAGGTTAATGTTTCTTTATGTACTTTTAGTTATATTTTATAATAATTTGATTAAAAATAAATAAACCAAAACATACATATTCATAAAAGCAGAAAAAATAAAAAAAGAGATGAAAATGTGCAAAAGTTAAAGAGCAAATCACTGAGGCATTGTTTTGTGTATTAATATAATACTCTAGAAACCGATAAACTTTTATTTAAAACTAATGTCTCAATTAAATGACATTGTGTAACAAAAAACTTTACTTCAGAGTCAACTAGCGACATCTGGTGAGCGGAAGATTGTAAGCCCTCATTAGCGTAATGGACATAATTACAACATCGATTAAAATATTATAAAAATAACAGATCTACGCTAGTAGCCGATTTTGGTCACGGCGGCCTGTCTCAGCGGGGACATGATGTAGCATGTGCAGGACAGATTATAGTGCACGAGTGTGTGTGCAGCAAGCACAGGTACACTCTCTATTCCCTCACTCTCATAATCCGCTGCGACAGCAATAAGATCTGACTAGTGAGGGATCAAGTGGAGGACCAACGGCTGTATAAGATTTCCGTAGCATGGAGATGAAACACCGCCCTGCCTTAGTTCAGCTGTTGTTGAGAATTTTTTGACATAATAACCCAATAATAGATTTTTGATTCAGGATTCGAGATTGAACCTGGAACCACATTATCAGCTACCATGTTTATTACCACTAGACTATTAGGTTAGTCAAATGTACTTTTACTAATTAGCCGACTTCAATAAAGAAGTGGTTTTCTACTCGATTGCAAGTTTTTGTATGTTACGCGATATCATCGTCAATAGTGAACCAATTTTGATAAATCTTTTCTATATTTTTTTTTTATTTAAACAGGAATAAATAAAATATATTTGGAGAATAATTTCTACACCTAATGGTGAAAAATTTGGCGATAAAAAATTTAATGTAACAAGAGGATATTCAATTTGTTATGTTGCGCTTGTGATATTCCTTAGTCCATTCTAAAAGGGTCAAAAAACCAACCTTTCAATAAAAAGTAAAAGCCAACTTCAAATAACTAAAATAATTTCTACATAATTACTTCAGAAGTCGGAGATTTCATTTTACATAACTACTACCAGTCTATTTAAAACGCCTTGATTAAAAACGACTCTATTAAAATATCACAACTTTATATAATAACGAAATATAGCTAAAAAGTCCACTAGATGAAAACCCATTTTGCTTTTCATAACGCAATTACGCGTCGAATAAAACTGTTTCGGAGTTGATATCGCCATTTGTTTACTGTGCGCGCGCCATAATACTTACTCACAGTCCTGGTTTCTAGATTACTAATAAGGAAATTATCAGCCCTCAAAAGTATAAAAATATTGAATTTCACTAATGCAGCTCTAGGATGGTATGCGCTCATCAGTAACGAGCAGCGGAGGCGTGTGCAGGCCAGGCAAAATTGGCGCTATGTACAATTGTGCTATCTGGTATCTTATTCTATAAAAAAGTCAGGCACCCAAGAAATGAAACTTAGGCTTAAATCTGTAATTTGTTCGTCGTGCTGACATCAAACCATACACGTTCCCATAAAACTTTGACAATCCCAGCTTGACCGTAAAAATGAATACGGATGGACGGGCGTATACGTGATATAGCCACGATGAAACGCATTATAGCTAAAGCACGAATTGATTAGCTCCACCGGGGAAGGACCATGATCGCAAAAACTACCAGTCTAAAATAGTAGCATAGTATTGCTGTATTTCATAAGATGATTAAGGAAAAAATCCCGAGACTCTTTATTTATTTATTCTACTTTTCCTGATAAGGATGCAAAGTAAAATACTTCTAGTAAGCTAAATGAATTCATGTCATGAAGAATAAAAATATAGAGCGAGAATTTGCGCCAGTTTATCCTTTCAGAATTTTGAATTTGTGCACGAAAACATTCTTCCATCTTAGAATACAAATTTAGTTATGGCACTAGTTACGGGAGATATTCTAAAGGAATTTAGATATGAAAGATTGAATATTTTTAACGTTTTGTAACTTACAACATTTTCCGCACTTTAAAAATGTGACATACGTGAACGACATTTAGATTATAACATAATCGCGTACACTGTTACTTCTGGCGAAGAATTTAATATGATAAAGAGTTAACATGGGATTTTAGTACAAAAATTTTATGCGACGCATCTGTAGAAAACATTATCATTAAATTCTACAGCTGGAGTTGTTAGGGGATCGAACTGCTGTAAAATCAAATTTTACAACTAAATGAAGCGAAAAACGAATTAAATACGTATTTCAATCATAATTTTTTAATTATTGCCTTTGTGATAGTGTTAAAATTTTAGCCGAACTCTGATTGTTGATGGCACTGACCTATGTCGGTCAATGTTTGATAGTAATCATTGTTGCTATTTCAAACTGCAAAAAAATTATAAAGTGAAGATAATATCAAAAATTCGGAAGCAATTGTATGTTGAATAGTTGATTTGTGTAGGACAAAAATTGCATTGGGAAATAAGTTTGAAAAAATTATGTTTGAATTGTTTCATGTAAATATAGATTTTTTTCAACCATATCAAAATTAAAGTGAAAATCTAAATTGTTTTTATATTTATACTCGCATATTGCATAGCTGTGATCGGTGTGCATTTCAATGCTCGTATTTGGACGCATAAAATACTTACAAACAAATAAAAATTCATGTGTATTTTTTGTCAAAAACCCTCTCGTGTCCAAAACAACCTACCGATATTTTATCTTATTTAGACGAATGGCATAGGAACGCATGCAGACCAAACCTACCTGGTGCAGCATGACATGCTAAACAATAATAATCATGTAGCATTACGGACCATCATGCAATGTTATCAATCATTTTATCGCATTTCAGGATAACTTGTATAATAAGGACTCTGAGCTGTTGTGTAATTATTGTTTCTCAAAATCTTGAGTGACAATAGCAAAGACACATTTATTTTCTCTTGAACATAGTTAAGGTAAGACATAAAAAAGTTAAAATTACGCGTAATTAAATTCCTAAATAGTTTGTTTTAACGTGTACTACACATATAAAAATATTGCTATTAATAATTAAAAGTAATAATAAAAAGCAAGTAGGAAGCGAAAAACATGTACGCTTAGTAATCGGTCCGGGTTGCGCCTCTAGCTTTAAAACAGTAACTTCTCGTTTGCTATCGGAGACATCCGCCTCGAAGTTCTAAACCTTTCGTGTGCATCGAAATTAAAATATAAATACAGTTTTTTTTTGTTTCTATTCACAATGGAGTTTTAATCTTTAAAACTCTGGGGAAATTACGGCAGTGTAGATAAATTACAATATTAAGGCAAAAAAGCATAACCTTTTTTTTCTTGATAAATTAAATTGAAAAGAAAAGGCCAAAGTATTGCCGTTCATAAATGTAAGAAACATACTAGGTATTTTCTATTTTACATCAGGCTTGTACTTGTAAAACTATCTTTTATTCTTCTAAATTATTCACCGATATTTCAAAAGGATTTCGTAAGTTCCATGTAATTAATTTTAGCATTACATGAATGATAATGATAATTATATTTGTGGTATCTTATTTGTATTTTATTATCTTTTTGTTTATTTAATTGTTTATGCGCACATATATTATAATAAGAAAACAAGAAAGAACTCGTACAATGACAATGCTTATTCCATGTTGAAATTTCTTCCATCAGGTCTATTAATAGAATATATAACTAATAATAATAATAGAAACATCGGTAGATTCAGTGTGTACTTATACGATGTAAATAATACAAATTATATACATTTTTACATTTCAACAGCAATATTATTTCTGTATATTATATTGGCCAGTGATAGTTAATAAGGATAAGAAATCGTCCTTAGATTGTATGAAACTTTAATCTTGATCCCCATGAAAGGTATCGTAATTATCTATATAAGTAATTGCAATTTTAAATACTGATTTACTACATGCTCGGCGCTGAACTCTAATATCCTGAGGAAACCTGCATGTCTTTTAAAATATTTCAAGAATGCTAATACGCATTGAGGTAGAGCGGCGGACTTTTCCGACTTTAAAACCCTCTCAGAAATTAATTGAGGCCTGGGCACAGCAGTGATACTTATGGAGACTTATATTAATTCATGTATTTCCTATTCACAAAAAACAAAAAGTTGAATTTGTTTTAGAGCTAAAATATACTGCTATATGGGGCGAAATCTACCCTAATTACATCAAGCGATAAAGCACGTAATGGCAATGGAAGTTTTACAAACGTGCAGGTAGAAACCATCTTGGTTTGCCGACCCATAAAAAATATCAGCGCACGGTCCGAAGAGCAGGAATTAAACGGATTTAAGAAATGTAATCCCGAGCGAATATAAGCGGCACAGGACCTTAATTTTCATTATTTTCCTTTATATAAGCAAGAATGACAAGGGACCTTACAGTCTAGTTGATGGTAAGTTGGTAAGTGGATTTTGTAGCCAATAGATACCTATCTACATCTATTTAGAGATCTGTTGTCACCCTTAAAGGCGGACCAAGATGGAATTTCTCGTTATAATTAATAAGAGGTCTCCGGTTTTTTTCAGCTATGATAAGAAGAACAGCAGAAATGTTCGTGTCATGTGTATTCCCGGGTCGAGGCGATCTGTTCATGCTGGGGCGTACAATTGTATAGTGGCGTTATTACAAATGATTAATATCTTCTTCTTTCTTTTTTCTTTTTCTTTGTTTTTAACTTCTTTGAATAGTGATGAACAATTAGTGTTTTAATAAAGGCGCGCATGAATAATTAAAAACATACATATGGTATGCGGAAAAGAGATGGTGTGTACCCGTGGTATGTATACTTTCGTTTGGAAGGATAATCAATTGATGATGATTCGCGCCCGGGACATGAAAACATTAAATTTATGGAGAAGACAGTACTGTAAGAAAGACTGCTAAAGAATAAAGAATTATTAGTTATGATGGGACTCCCAAAAACAACATTTAAAATAGCTATAGAAAAAAATTCTAAATTTAATTTTAAACACGAGCACAACAGCCTAAATTCAAGCTTCTTTACCTATAAAATTTGGTGGTATTGGTGTGAGAAATCTTTCTAGCGTTGCATTGCCTACCTTGCTTCCGTGCATAGTGTAGATGACTTATGTAACACGATTTTAAATAATGAAGTAGATCTGTGCTTGGCTACGGAGGCAGGTCAGACATGGCGAACGCTCTTTCCCGGCGAAAAAATTCCACTGAAAGTTAACCAACAAAAACAGTGGGATATTTATTGGTACAGAACTTGCAGAAAAATTTGTTTCATAATTTCCATAGTGACCAAGATAAGCCACGCCTTTTAGCTGTTTTGACTAAGGAATCTATTTACTGGTTACACGCATTACCATCAAGTTATCTCGGCACATTACTTGATAGGGAAAGCTTGCGCATCGCCGTAGGAATCCGACTAGGAGTGGCGATTTGTCAAACCCATCAGTGCCCCTGTGGCAGCAGCGTCGAGAAGTTTGGGCTCCACGGAAAAATATTACTTAGTACATTTTTTGAAGTACTTTTTGTAAATTTTTGGCTTTGAATAAAATTTACAAAGATTTTTAATTTTATTTTTACTTTTTGCTTCATATACCCATGTATTCATGAACTCGTAAATATTGTACCGCTGGACGTGGGCCTCTACCATATTAGGGAGAATTTGCTAGTCAGGAGTATTCACAGTTGCAGTACTAGAAGTTTCGCACCTTTGACGTTGCTTCCTGTTATGCGTCTGAGTTTTTAATTCTTGTTTCTAATTTGAATACCAACTACTCGCCGTGTTACTGTATAAATTGGATGTGAACATACTCGTAGTTGGTTTTAAACTTAGATTTAATTACGTTTGAATGAGCTGATGTCTTTTTATCATTTTTAAGTTGACTGATTTATAATAATGAAAAAGAGTGTATACACTGGCTACGATTCCCACTAGATGCAACTACACAACCGCACTGCTGATCGTTGCACCACCATCTATTGTACGCTGCAATATGTACATATTAATATTATATGGATAAGTTTACTCGTACCATAATATTGTGGTCTAACATATAATTTCTTGACATTTTTTTGAAGACAGTGCTTCAATATTCTACTATTTGTGTCCTATAAAATTTTTGGATGACAAATACTTAAATTCTTCTTTGATTTTTTTAAACTGTCTACTTTTTTGATTTTAATTTTAAAGAATGGGGTCGACAAACGAGCACGCAGCCCACCTGATGTTAAGTGGTTGCTGTGGGCCATAAACATCTAGATCTATCCTCGATTAAGAATTAAAATGCAGATGCGTTGTCACCCCTATTAACGAAGATAGAATGCCTCGTTTCCAGTAAAAAGGGTGTCCAGTTTTCTACACTCACCATACGAAACGCAACAGCATTAAGCTGCTATTTTACGCTGGTATTCTGTGAGAGCGTAGTCCTACCCCGATCGAGCTGACCTGTTCGTGCTACAACCATAATAATTTAGCTGAAGCATGGTTCTACCACGTAAAAATGTATACAAATCTTGTAAGTAATGACTTCCAGATGGCGTATTAACTTATATATGATAAACCGTGTTTAGCAGTGTAAAATAGGGCTAAAGATAATAATAGTATATACGATTTCTATAGTTTCAATTATTCTCAAATAATAGTAAGTTAAAAGTTCAAAAGTAATTTTGTTTAATAATTACATCAATTATCAGGATCCTAATTCATTACAACATCCAACAACGCCATTTCAAAATATTTTTGTTGCATACAGTTAACATATTATGTTTATGTTAGGTAACTGCTTAAACCTTTTATCGTATTTTAAGCGAGTGATATGTGTAAATTTTGATTAATAAAGAATTTTGATTAATTCAATGACGTAAAAGCTCACAGTTCATCAGGTGATAAGTATCTCGCGCATCCTATCGATCTACTGTAATTCACTTAAATAAGAGGTTTTTTTATAGGATAAGGGTGACAAACGAGCACACAGTCCACCTGATGGTAAGCGGTTGCTGCGGCCCATAGACATCTACATCTATCCTCTATTACAAATTAAAATGCAGATGCGTTGTCACCAGTGAGGACTAAAATGGAATGCCTCATTTCCAGTAAAAAGGGCCTCCGGCTACCTGCACTCACCAAGTGAAACGCAGAGGTAAACTTCTACTTCAAGCTGATATTCTGTGAGGTCGCCACCCCGGTTCGAGCCGGTCCATCCGTGCGACAGCAAAAGCTGCTGCGTGGCTCTACCACTGTGAATATATAAGAGTAAGAGTTTTTAACAGTGGTAGAGCCACGCGGCAGCTTTTGCTGTCGCACGGATGGGCCGGCTCGAACCGGGGTGGTACCACGACTTCACAGAAAACCAGCGTGAAATAGAGGTTTACCTCTGCGTTTCGCTTGGTGAGTGCAGGTGGCCGGAGGCCCTTTTTACTGGAAATGAGGCAATCCATCGTAGTCCTCACGGGTGACAACGCATCTACATTTTGATTTGTAATAGAGGATAGATGTAGATGCCTATGGGCCGCAGCAACCACTTACCATCAGGTGGACTGTGTGCTCGTTTGTCACCCTTATCATATAAAAAAAAAGTAAAAAATAGAATAAAATCAAAGTTTAAAAATACTATGCTGTCCACAAAGCACTTTTCCATAATAATAAGTCACTGTAACGCATTGTTCGAGAAACGTCACCTTGTCCAAATTATGAAGCCATTGTTATCGAGCTATTGTTCATCGCAGCAATAATGTGTGAAACGGGAAACGAAACTGTTCCTTCGCAGGGCGCCTTTTGTTTGTTTTCATTCATTTTACAGTCGCACCCATATTTCATTCCAGCAGATGCTTTTTAAATGCGACGTGAAAATTTGAAATCCTTTTCAATTTAAATCTAAAGATGAAATTCAATCTGGAAGCATAACATGAGATATTGAATTTTAGTTCGTGAAGTAAGTTTTAGTGGCGGAGTTAGGCTACTGCCGCCCAAGGCCACTAGAATCAAAATGCTGACTTTCGTCCCAAAATGCCACCCCTATAAATCTACTACCTGGGATTTTTGTTTATATATATATTTTCACTTTTGTAATAATGCTAATTTATCAATATTTTTTGCTATCTATTTTAAAGCCCGATAGGATACACGTATTTCAGCCAGTAAATTTATGTATATAGCCAATAACTTAATATGTAGTTCTGGTTTGTTATAGAAATAAGCTATTATTTTTAAGACAAAAAAAACCTGCCACGCTAACTTAAAAGATTTGCCACAGTATAGTAGTCACAAAAATGAAGTTTTGCCCTTGCCCATTGCTCACAATTTTTATAATATGTGTAATAATAAAATATGATATTTTTATAATAAAGGATACAAAATTTACTTTAAATATCCTTGAGAAACTCCGTTAATTGAGATCCATCTTGCCGCATCCAGTGGCATGCAAAACAAAGAACATCAATGAACGGATGCGTCTAATTTGTTTAAAATACATTTTGCATATTTTTATTGCCCGTTGCTAATAATAGGAAATTCATATGAATAAAAACCGTCCGTTAAAGTTTAAATTATTTTAATTTCATATATATGTATATACAACATGTAACAAAAACACTGTGGTAAAATTATTAAAAATAAACTATTAATGTTCGTCTTCGGTTTTGGAGATCTTTGAGTACACTTCATTTTTAATAACCGAGCTGGCCACCTGCGACGGCCATAGCGCTCTATCGATTGTTCGCAGAACATGGTGTTAAGCCGCTCTCTCGCGAGGAGCACGGACTGTGGAGAAACTCCATCTAACTGAAACTATACCCGCTCGTAAGCTGCCTCAGCCACAGGCAATCCTTCTATATATTCTGTTAGAGTGTAGTTGGCGGTTAAGAATATTGAGAAACTTCTATTCATTCAGGTTTCAGTCAATAAAAACAGGACCGATTTGATATTCATGAATGCCTGCCCTAACATTAATGGAAAATCGGTATTGAAGTGCTGATACCCTAAATAAATGGGGATTCATATGGCTCCAGTGATGCATGGTTTGTGGGTTCCATATGCCGTTTCGAGTAAACGTGGTTTCATCTGTTCTAAGCATATTTGATAGTAAACGTTGGTCTTGAGACATTTTTTTCCAATACCCAATTGCAGTAAGTCTCTCTAATCGGTTATTACGGGCAGCAGCGTCTGCACCTTTGCATATTTATAAGTACGTAAATTGTTCCTTTTCAGCACTCGGTGTATTATTCTATGCCTCACTCTATCCACACGCCCAGCTTGTCTAAGGCTGCAGGTTTGATTCCGATCGAAATGGTCTAATGTCGAATGGTTGTTCGAACGAGGGTGGAAATTAACGCGGAGCAACTCCTTCATTAGTGTTGGGATTTTCCCTGCTTCTTTGGACAGCACCTAAGCACAGATTACTAAATAGTTTACTAAAAGCTAGGATTGTCCGGACGTTAGTAGGGCAGACACGAGTTGCACTGTATCTCTCACGACAAGTGCGCAGAGTTAACGCTGAAAGAATAATGGCAGAAAAATAGTTAACAAAAATGATTGCGTCTAGAAATAACTTATATATACGAGTAAAATGAGTTTATTTATTTTTCTATGATTTTTCAAATAAAAATGTATTTAAGTTAAAGCCACAGAAAAAAAAAACATAAATTCCTGGGAATATCAAATGACTTTAATTATTTTACACTATTCAAGTGTTGTCGTTTACTATATTCATACTCTTTTCGTATAGACTTTGTAAGACTACCAACATAATACACAGAAACAAAATATTTTTTATAGGAGCTTATTATTAGTAATAACTATACTTTCAGTAATAATAAAAATAAAAGTGATATGGTTACAACAAAATTCCAGAAATTCCTGCTCAAAGTTCAAAAACTTTATTAAACTAAGTTTGTATAAAAAGGGTTATTATAAAATTAAAGAATTTATGGATGATAATAACCCCTGGAAATGAGATGATCGCTACCAAGCCATTTCTAATTTGTTGTGTTGTTAATTTATGTAACATACATGATTGTAAGCTGTTTAAAAATTTTAAAAAAAGTCCCACTGGGTTTCTTGCTGGTTCTTCTCAGGACAGAGGTTTTTTTTCGAACCAGTGGTAATTAAACAAAAGGGTGACTTTCAATAAGTATTATTTATAATCTATATTGAATAAAAAAGTTTTTGTTTCTGTTTCTGGTTGAAAATAAGTTTCATACAAAGAACTTCCTGCAATAATTCATTATCTCAATTATAGAACTATGTAACAATTCCACTTAATGTAATGGCAACTATGGCGTAAAAACTCATAAGGCATGCCAGAAATATTATTAAAAAAAATCTCACTGTCACGAAATGCGCGGTCTGTCTGTGATTTGTCGCTGATGCTCCTGCTACTTATTTATTTTATTCTGTGCTCCTGCGCTGTTCGTGTCGGTTGTGTTCGTGTTGTTTTTGCTATTTCTGACTTGGATTGCTTACGGACTGATGCTTTTTCCCCTTATAGATAGGTAGAGGAAACATCCTTCGTCTTGCTACGATCCTGGCAAACCTTTTTCGTTTTTCTTACATTTGTCAACGTTTAAGGCATCCATTGAGTGTTAGAGAAACCTTCCAGACCTACTTTTGAATAATAAAAGTAGAATCCCCAGCGATGTACTTATGTATAAATATTTGGTTAGTACCCAATACCTACAATGTTATTATGGAGGGTAGAGCCGTGGTAGCTCAGATGGATAGCGCTCGCTGTAAGCTTCACAGTACTCGAAGAACCCGGGTTCGATCCCCGCCGGCACCAATGAAATTGTTAATTGCAATTTGAAGTGCTGATTTACCACGTGCTCGGCGGTGAAGGAATACATCGTGAGGAAACCTGCATGTCTGAGAAACAAGAAAAAAAATTGTTTCTAAGACATGTGAAGTTCGCCAACACGCATTGGGGCAGCGCGGCGGTCATTCCCTTGTCCTAAAATCCTCTCAGAAATGAGAGAAGGCCTGTGCCCAGCAGTGCGACGTAAATAGGCTGCAACTTTACTTTTACTTTACAATACCCACAGGTTCATTTACTTTTACAGTTGAAGCTAAAAAATATACATTTATAATGTTGCGCGCCACTATTAATGTCTTGTACATGGCAACACTAGTTACACTAGCGCCCTCTAGTGTCGAGTAGCAGAACTAGGAAAGTCAAGATCCTTCCAGAAATTTCGGGATCGATATGTACTCGAACATTCTAGATGTCGCTATAGTAGAAGGTTCTGGAAACTATCTGAGGCCCTATATAAGGCCGGTATGGACCTCGAATAAGGAGTATTGAATTGGCGATACAAGAGAATACTTCGAAGCGGAATAACTGCGAGTTAAAGTGATTGTGTTTTATTATTAGTGTGGTTTTAGATTGTAATTAGTGTTGTGTGATTAAAGTCCCCCAAACCCAAGCTCGTAACAATAGTATTCAATATATAATAGAGATACAATAATATAAAAACTCTCAATTATGTAGGTAGGCACATTATAATGAGAATGTCATAGAATTATTACGCAGAAGAAACGCAGTCTAGTACAAAACAGGAGCGTGTGTGACGCAAGGTCATTATGTTAGTGGGCGCGATTCGAATGTACCTACGCTCGTCACACGCACACATACACGCCATTTAGTGATACCAGTTTCTGGCGTTTGCAATCAAATTGTGCAATATTGGTTAATTTAAAATAATCGATATAATAAAGATATTATTAGATCATCATCATCATCATTACAGCCCTTCACAAGTCCACTGCTGAACATAGGCCTCCCCCAAGGAATGCCACAAAGCACGGTCCCGAGCCACCTGCATCCTATTATTAGATAGATTAGATATATTAAAAATATTATTGAAATAAGTAATGTTCCTAAATTAAAAAATGAATAATTGGAGGACATTGTTGAAAACCTACATATAGCTATAAAGGTACCCTTCGATAGTAACTTTGTAAAAAAATACACAGAACTAAATTTGGGTTGAATAAAATACTTGTTGAATATAAAGAGGACAACCTTAAACAGAAAGTCTCAAGCGCCGTTAAGGAGTTCAATAATAATTCTCCAGATAAAATAAACAGCGAAACGCTGAAACTAGGAACTAATAAAGCGCCTATATATATCTCGGAATCGTTAACAGCTACAGCAAAAAAATTATTCTTTTCGGCGCGTCAACTTATTAAAAATGGTGAATACAAATTCTGTTGGATTTCTGAGGGTAGAATTATAATTCGCAAAAAGGATGGACTACCAGATCTACTATCAGATCCTTTTTTCAGCTTGATCAATTAAAAACCAAGGTTATTCAAGCATGACTATACTAAGTCGGCGAGCTTTTTGCTCATAATTTGCATGCTAATCATTGTATTATATATGTTTTTATCTTATTCACTATACTATAGATACGGAATCTACCATTCATTGTTAATTTTATGTTTTTATTATCTTTATATCACCAATCGTTTAGAGTAAACATAGGATTCAACACTTCTTCATGGTTTCAATATGCGTTAAGGTCAAAATTTACGCTATTATTTTATCGGTACCAGGAATACATAAAATTAATTTCTTAAATGTTTACCTTGAAAATGGCTAATAAATTAGATCATTTTATTGATGACGTTGACAAGAACGTCATTATTGGTAATTTATTCCTGGTTGAAAATCCCGATGAATGTAGCAAAGTTCTAAATTCTCGGCTTGGAGTAAAGAGGATAGTCCAAAATATTAGAAGCGTTAATAAAAATTTTGAAGATTTTCAAATTCTGTTAACCATGTTAAAAATAGACTTTGACCTGATTATATTGACCGAACTTTGGTTACCACATGCTTCCGAACTTTCACTTTTACATGGTTATACAAGTTTTCAAACAAATAAAGCGGTGTAGTTGTTTATGCTAAAAATTCTTTAAAGGTGTCTGTTTGTGAACCTGATCTAAGAGAAGCCGATAGCTTAGTGATCAATGTTAATAATGGATATGCTTTTGTTTGTATTTATCAATCTCCTTCTTTTGCATCCATTGATACTTTTACTACATATCTTGACCAACTGTTGTCAGAGCTCAAAAAATATAAATATATTGTTTTGACAGGGGATGTAAATATTGATATAACAGACAATAATAATGATCAAAAGTGTAATGCTTACCTAAACGTATTAGCTATGCATGGTCTTCTTGCGGGCCATAATTATCCAACGCGTGGAAATAGCTGTTTGGGCCAACACTTTGCTAGAACAGTCTTTAAAAGCCATTGCATAGTTTGCCAGACTTCTGTTACGGATCATAGCATAATAATTGCTTCAATAAATAATTCGTTTTGCTCAAAACCACAACAACAGAAATATATAAAGTGAACAGATTATATTGCAGCTCTAACAGAATTAAACAAAATTGACTGGAATATGATTACTAGTAATATAATAATAATAATAATAATCATCTTTATTCAGGCAAATTATACCCATTTCCAGTAAAATCAATAAATTTAAAATCAGTCTCCTAAATTTTAGCAATAATTAAATCAATATCAATACAAAATAATAATTTTAAAATAATAAATCCAGTCAATGTAAATAGGCAGTAATGTCAGTATATAAATAAAATAATGAAATAAAATAACATAAAATTAAAATTAATAAATAAGTAACAGAATTACACACATTTATTAGTCTAGAGACGAGATCAATAATTAAAACTTTCTCTGAGACAACTGTGCTGCAATAAATTAAATTAAAATCAATCTACACAATTAAAGTAATACAATACATAAATCAATGTCAACAAGATAACAATTTTAAAATAATACATCCAGTCAATTTCAATAAGCATTAATGTCAGTATATTGAATAATCTAAGCAAATAAAATAAAATTAATACATAATTAACAAAAAAAAAAACACACTTTTATTAGACAGGAGACGAGATCAATCAATACTTTCTCAGAGGCGGCTGGTCTGCGACATGCCTTTCGCAACAATGCCAGATAATATAACAGTCTAACCTTCCTGAGATCATCGCTAAGACAGTGTTGGAGCTGGCCCGCACTCTGCGCACCAGGGACTCGGCCCGCTTGCGCATGGTGGCATTGAAGCAATCGGTGCGCGCATCCGCAAACATACCAGAGGCGCTACAAAATCGAGGCAACCCCATCACCGCCCTAAACGCATTATTGTATTGGACGCGGAGGACGCTGTAACTCTTCCTACTGTAATTAGCCCATAAGCTGCACGAGTAGAGCGATGTGCAGAACGCTCGGAAGAGCGTAACCTTGACCTCCTTTGAACACCGCGCAAACCTACGGGCGATCATGTTAGCTCTGACAGACAGCGCCCTCCGTTCCCGGTACATATCAGCGTGATCCTTTAGGTCGACGGTGAGTAAATGCCCCAGATATTGAAACTGTTTAACCCTTTCCAGGGGTACACCATTTAATTTTATTTGAGGTATATTATCAGGACATTTCGCACCAGCGGCCTCAAAGATCATGTATTGACTCTTTCTGACATTATACAATAATCCGTGGCCACATGCATATTCCTCGCATTTCCGTATCAGCTTCCTCAGGCCGCAGACCGATGCACTCAGCAGCACCATGTCGTCTGCGTAACTCAGATTATTGACACAAACACCGTCAATGTGGCAGTCGACATGCTGACTGCTAAGCGCTACGATCAGCCCGTTGATATATAGATTAAATAGGGTTGGTGATGTTAAGCCACCTTGCCTGACTCCACACTCAAGCCGATACGGATCCGACATTACCCCCGCCCACCTGACACTATTGGCCTGGTTTGCGTACCAGTACCGGAACATGCTGATAAGTTCTTGTGGCAAGCCTATACTTTGCAGCTTGTCCCACAGCAGGTTATATGTCACCAGCTGAAAGGCCTTGGATAGGTCGAGGAAGCATGCGTACACAGGCGTCCTGCGATCAGTGTAGTATTTGACGGTTTGCTTTAGACACAATATGGCGCTTTCAGTGGATAAGCGAGGACGAAATCCAAACTGGTTATCGTGGAGCGTTACATGTTTATTCAACTGTGTGTTGAGCAAACCGTCAAACACCTTTGCAATTACGTTGACAAGAGAAATGGGCCGATCGTTTTACTTGTTAGTCAAGTCACCCGTCTTGTTCTTCACTATGGGTACCACCACGGTTTTCATAAAATCCGCGGGCAGGTAGGAATGGCTCACACACAGAGAGTAGAACAAAGCCAAGACCCTAGGTAGGTGAGGTCCAGCATGTTGCAAGTGCTCAACACTAAGTCCGTCATGTCCCGGGGACTTGCCTTCTGACATATCTCCTATAGCTTTTGTTACGTTTTTTGCCAGGAAACTAGTCCCCACTGTTTGTGTGTCCAGGTCAGTGCTGAACACTTCCACTACCGGATCCAACAGAGACTTTACAGAAAAATGGCTCTTGAAAAGATTTGCGATGTCCTTGGGATTGTTCATGCCATCGACGCACACAGGAAGGCCAGGTCGTACATTTATTTTACTGGTGGACTTCCAGAAGCCGCGAAAATCTCCTTTGCTATGTTTCACAGCAAGAGCGTCCATCTTTATTTGGTCTTGATGATTTTGGCACCATTTTAATCGGGACTTGAACACTCTTCTGCTATCACACATTTATTTGTAAAGAAAACCTGACCTGGGTCTACCACACAATACCCAGTCATTGAATTTAGATCTGGCCTCTCTGTGAGCCTCACTGACGTGTTTGTTCCACCCAGCTATGCGCGGGCCACCCCCGACCCTCCTCGCGCCACCCCGACTCGCCAAATAATAATGACCCGAATACTGCAACTCATAATTTTTTGACTTTAATAAGAAGTATATTAGAAAAGAAACATATATAATCATACAAGAAATTATAAAGTGTCCTCACGAAAACGTAACATTAAACCTTGGGTTACACCTGGTCTCTTAAGGTGTATTAAATATAGGGATAAACTATATTCAAAACTCAGGAGAAATCCAAACGATAATATGCTCAAAATAACATATTCTAGGTATCGTAACTACTGCAACAATTTATTGAAGAAACTTAAGAGAATTTATTAAAGAAAGGAGATTAGCGAAAACAGAGGGGACATTAAAAAGACATGGAATAATATAAAACAAATATGTAATATAAATGCCACTAGTAGGTTTCCGAGTGAATTATTAAATATAAAGTCTATTCCGTTGGAATCGATTAACTATGTAAATAATTATTTTGTTAATATGGGTAAAAACCTAGCTACTAAAATAGTAAGCAGCAGCAATAAACATGCACAAATACAGGTAATACGCATAGAACATCTTTAATGCTCTTGCCCACATGTGAACAAGAAATTCGTAAAATAATAATGTCATTAAAATCACCCTCGACTGGATGGGACGGTCTCTCTTCCATATTTATAAAGCAGGCTATAGATATATTAATTACACATATCACACATATATATAGCATCTGTCTAGCTAGTGGAATCTTTCCTAATGTTCTAAAAAGGGCAATCGTTGTGCCAGTATATAAATCGGGTGATAGAGACAGTGTTTCTAATTATAGACCAATTGCTTTATTGCCATGTTTATCTAAAATTATTGAAAGGGTCATTAACATCCGCTTGCTTAAATTTCGAGTCCAAAAATCTTTTGTCCTGTAATCAGTATGGGTTTAAAGAAAAGAAATCCACATCTGATGCTATCGAACACCTTGTTAACCATATAAGCAGAAAATTGGATAAAAAATACAAATGCATAGGAGTTTTTTTAGATATGGAAAAGGCTTTCGACACTGTATCTGTTCCTAATTTATTAAATTAACTCGAAAGTATGGGAGTTTGGGGGGTGCCGCTCGAATTATTAACTGATTATTTATCTAATAGGAATCAGGCAGTAAAAATCAATAATTTTGTTCGGGTATTGGACGAATGTTCAATAATAATTTAAATTTTATGTTAAAACAGTTTAATAAACAAGTAAAAATATAAGATTAAAATATGTTGAATAATGCTAAATGTTAATGTTAAATGTTATGTTCATGAGTTCGCGTCCGTCGCGGTTACGGTGAAAACGTGAACTAACTCAGTTTTTCTAATTGTCAAACTACGCAATGCAATCGCTATATATTGCGTAAAATGTTAACGCAGCAGAAATGTACGGTTGGACCGTACATGCTGCCGGGCCAAAATGTGAAGAGATGATTATAATGCAAGTTAGGTGATGTGTGATCGATGAGGTGATCTTATCTAAGTAACAAGGTGATAAACAATTTGTAACTTAACCTAGTGAATGATTGTTATTTGTAAGATGAAAATGGTTACAGTATTTAACTTATTATTAAACAATTATTTTTTATAATTAGATATTAAACCGTCTTTGCGGTATGGGAGAACACGCTTTGTTTTGTTTTTCAATTTCACACGACACATCACTTATATTGCCCATATGTTGACGGTCAAGATCACAATTTCGCGCACTAGCACTCACTGTGAAAACACTAGGCTTACGGTTAGCCTTTCTTTGATTTTGCGCACTCACTAACACTGCACTAACACTACTCGCCGACTGCAGCTCCAAGTCTGGGGAGATGGGTGCACGCCGCCGCCGTCGCCGCCATCTCCACACGAACACCGCCGCCAAGACTGCTGCCACTCCGATTAACACGTAGTTGATTGCATAGTGATGGATGTCGTGCGACGATAATGTTGTTAATTGCACGTTATTCTTTTTCAGGTCTTTTATTTGACGGTCTAAGTTATGTAAGGAACTGTTTAAATCTGATAAGTTGGTGTCATTTTCGTCAAATGGTTCTAAAGGTATGCTTATTTTGATGATGTTATTCAATGGGTCAATTTTTGGAAGAATTAAGTCCTTATTCATCTCAATTTAATGGGTGTAAATTTGGTGGGAGAGCAACGTAAAATCTTGACCTTTTAGCAAACATCCCTTATCGAGAGATATCACTCCTGCTTTAGTAAGGTGTTCCCCAATTATACGATCAGGGCAAATAATTTTAACATCATATGTGTTGCAGCAGTGGAATAGGTATTGTGAAGGGTTATTCAGCGGTAGCCATTTATTTGTACAAGATGTCTTATAGATCCTGCATCTACTTGTTGGTTGATCTAATTGGCAAAAATTCTTGTCTTCTGAAAGATGGTAAATAGGCTGTCGAATAGGACACAAATAAACATCCTCCTCATGTAAACATAAATATAAGTCCTTGTTTGTTATTTTTAAATAAGTATCCTTTCGTAAACTAATAGCTGTGTATTCTGCAATTGGAAAAGTGCTTATCTCTACATTATTTTCCACCTGGTGTGGAATTGTTATAATTTTGTATAATTTGTATTTGTCTCTATTTAGAAGGGGAAATATTACCTCGAATATAAGATATTTTTGCATCATTCTAGCTTTGACTTTAAGTAGTTTATAAGTTTTATGAACTTCTTGTTGTATATTTTCTATCGGTAATATTATATCTTCTGTTAAATGACTAGAAATTATGTGGAGTTCTTCTTGAAGTTGTTCGGCTGTTAATAAATGCATGTTAAATTGACCATGGTATATGTCTGTTATAGTTTCCAGAAGATTCTCCTGAGTGATTTTTATACTTTGAAGCATATTGCTGGCTATTAAAGACGACATAGTAAAATATTGCGCCATTGACATGTTGTTTATTTCCTTTTGCATGTTGTTGGTCTGTTTTTCCAAGTTTATCAAATGTCTGTTAATAATTTTATGTTGTTTGGCTACCGAATCTTCGGTACGTTTTAATAAATTATATTCAGACTCTAATACAGATGTTTAGTTCTTCCATAAATTCAATAAATGGTTTTGGTTTTGTCTGACAAGTTCAATATCCTTACTATACTGTTCCGCGAAACGTTCGTCCAATACGCCGAACAAACTATATGCCAAGTAGCCTATTTCATTCACAAGTCCCCGTCGCTGTCTGGAGTGTCCGACGAAATGCTGATTTAATAGCAGCTCATTGTAATATTGCAGTTCCGAGAACTCGTGCTGTAGTTGTAACAATATCATATGACATAAGTGATCTGCGTTTATGTTCATACATCTTTCGTTTAAATGTTTTAAAAATATTTCAAATACTTTAATTCCTTCCCAATAAGGATCTAAATTGTAATACACAATAAGTGTCCATTTATCTTGGATTATCTGCATTTTACCTATCGGGTCGAAGTAAATAGACTGGTTATTGTTAAAAGTTGTAATATTGTATGAGCTTGTACTAAATGCAGGTGTAATTAAACATATAAAAAACATTAAACTCATAAAAATAGAGCTGAATTTGGAGCGGGTGCCTTTTAGCATGTGGTCCTTCGAGCCGGATCTGAACCAGTGACCTATGGATTGGTGTTGTTTATGGATTGCTGTTCATTTTGTTGTGATAATAGTTCAATGGGTAGTAATGACAGTTTACTGACCAGCCTTTTAAGATTACCGTTTTTTGTTTTTAATGTTACAACTCTTACATGTCCATCGTTACCTGGGTAAAGTTCTACTACTCGCCCCATCGCCCATTTTCCTGGTGGTAAGTTGTCGTCTTGAATGATAACCATATCACCGATTTTCATGTTTGGTCGCGGTCTTAGCCACTTACTCCTACTAGATAATTGAGTAAGGTATTCCGCTTCACACATTTTCCACACATTTTTAAATATTTGTTTTGTTAGCTGCCATCTTGTCCTGGCATCTTCAGGTGTTTCTATTATGATAGAGCCTACATTTGTTGTTAAAAAATGTGCAGGTGTCAAGAACTTGTCGTGAAGCGACAATTAAAAAAAAAGAATCTAACCTAAGAACAACAAAACAACAAAAGTAGAACAAGAAAATAATATATTTAAAATTTTAAAAAGATATTTACAATTTTATATAAAAAAATGAAGTATGATGATGGTGATGGGTGACGTGAAATTACAATTAGATAGAAAATAAAGATAGAAAAATATTGAAGCGGAGCCTGAAGGTCAAAGTGGCACACGCTGCGCTTGGAGTAGGAGTAGGCACACGCTGAGCTTGGAATTTCTTGGCGGTGGTGGCACGCAGCGCCTGGTCTAGGCACACGCAGCGTCTGGAGTTGGCACACGTAGCGCTTGGAGTAGGCGCTCTCAGCGCCTGGAGTAAACAGTCGCAGCACCTAAAGATAGCACGGGCACTAGTAGGCGGAGGTGCAGGCGACGACTCCAGATGAAGGAAGGCTTGCAGGATCCCGGAGTAGTGCGGCCCCGCACTTGGGGTAGGTTAGGCGACGACATCGGGTGAAGACAGAGGCTTGCAGGATCCCGGAGCAGTGCAGCCCCGTGCTTGGAGTAGGCTACGCCGACAACTTCAGGTGAAGACAGAGGCTTGCAGGATCCCGGAGCAGTGCGGCCCCGTGCTTGGAGTAGGCTACGCCGACGACTTCAGGTGAAGACAGAGGCTTGCAGGATCCCGGAGCAGTGCGGCCCCGCGTTTGGAGTAGACTACGTCGACGACTTCAGGTGTCAGGTGTTTTAATAGTGGTAGAGCCACGCGGCAGCTTTTGCTGTCGCACGGATGGGCCGGCTCGAACCGGGGTGGTACCACAACCTCACAGAAAACCAGCGTGAAGTAGCGGTTTACCTCTGCGTTTCGCTTGGTGAGTGCAGGTGGCCGGAGGCCCTTTTTACTGGAAATGAGGCATTCCATCTTAGTCCTCACGGGTGACAACGCATCTACATTTTGATTTGTAATAGAGGATAGATGTAGATGTCTATGGGCCGCAGCAACCACTTACCATCAGGTGGACTGTGTGCTCGTTTGTCACCCTTATCCTATAAAAAAAAGATAGAGGCTTGCAGGATGCCGGGGCAGTGCGGCCCCGAGATAAGGCCTTTAGGAGATGCTTCAAGTTTGGAAGCTGAAGCGAGACTGTCTGTATTCACCGATGGTTCGGCTTTTATACCTTTTTAGAGAGAACGGGAAATTATTTAAATTAAAAGGAAATTTTTGTAAATGACCCAGAGCAAAAGAGTATTTATGTGGAAATATTGAAATAAAAACATCAGACCGGTAACGAATTTGAATAAAAATTGCCATGACAACCAAATAAATAACGATGCCAAAAACTAACAATTTTTGGTTTCAGGCTTATAATTAAAAAACGACAAGATTTAAGTAAGAAATGAGATATTATTGATATAGGAAAAAAAATAGCGCAACAGCGCGCACGAAACCCGAAATTGCAGAGTTACGGAGAACTAAATAAAAGATCAAAAAAAGTAAGACTCCATCGACACCGATTTAAAAAGTGCTGATAGCGTGAAAATACGAAGTAAAAATGATTTGTTATTGTGTAAAAACGTTACAGGATCCTATGGAAATAAAGGTGATGCAAAAAGAAAATCAAAAACCGAATGGAAAAATAAATTTAAAACAGTGTAAAATGATATGTAAGTACCATAACACTACAAACTCCAAATCTTCCACGTTTTCAGTTAGCGGACACAAGGGTCTTGAGTTTAAGCACGCTTCTATCTGACTCAATACTGTCGAGTATTCTTCGTATGTTAGCTTTTGATCACCAACCACACGCTTCAGATGATGTTTTCAACTGCGCACAGCTCTCTCCCAAAAACTTTCAGCGCTTGGCCACGAGGGAGCATTGAAATGCCATTCGATGTTCAACTCTGAAAGCTCCATCAAAAGGTTGTTATTAAATATGTGTTGAAGTTGTTGGTATTCTTCCTGCAAGATCCTATTAGCGCCTACAAAGTTTGAGCCGTTATCACTGTAGATATGACGTGGAGCTCCTCTTCTCGATGCCATGCGACGAAGTGCTGATAAAAATGCTGAGGTGCTCAAATCCGATACTAATTCCAAGTGTATGGCTTTGGTAACCATACACACAAAAACTGCTATATATCCTTTGGTAGTTTTTACTCCTCGTCCTTTACTTGACTTTATTTCAACGAAACCCGTATAATCAGCGCCTGTGTGTTGAAAGGGTGGTGCTGGATTAACCATTGACTCTGGTAAATCAGCCATTAATTGATGTTGTGTAGAGGGACTGTTTTTTCTGCATTTGACGCAGTTTCGTAAACGTAATTTAACGGCTCTGTTGCCTCCTACAATCCAATATTTGTGACGTAACCAACCTAAAGTAAGTCGAGGACCACCGTGAAATGTCATGTTATGTGCATGATCTATTACAAGATCCGTCAATCTACTTTTATGAGGTATTAATATAGGGTGCATATCATATCTTGATGGATGTTAGCGTTTTTTAATCTTCCTCCAACCCTAAGTATTCCCTCACTTAATACCGGATTCAAACTCCGTAATTTGCTACTCGTATGCACTGTGTTGTACTTATATAAATATTCTATATCCATTTGAAAATTGTTTTCCTGAACATGTTTAATAATAACTAATTTTGCATGCTTCAGTTCCCGTAACGTAAGGTAGCTAGGCCATTGTTTACCTTTCTGCTTAGGTGTCAAAAAACGTAATATCCATGCTACAATACGAGTTATTTTTGTAAATGAACTGAATTTATTTAATAATGTATATATAATATTGTTATGTATGTCCTTCTGTATAAAATTTGTTTGTTTTAATAGAATTTCTTCTTTTGTTTGATAAAGTTGTTTTTCATTAGGTCGGTAAGAAAATGTTTGTAGCCATGTGGGTCCGTGCCACCATAATTGGTTGTTTTTAAGTTGTGATACGTATAGCCCCCTACTTGCAGCATCTGCGGAGTTTTCTTTAGACTTAACGTAACTCCAATGGCTTGCAGCTATAATTGTAGTAATATATTTTACTCTGTTCGCAACAAAAGCTTTCCAACGACTTGGATCCCCATTAAGCCAACCTAAAACGACCATGGAGTCCGTCCATCCATATATCTCAATTTTATGTTGATACATACATTGTTTTATTTTATTTATCAATTGACATAATAAATGAGCAGCATTTAATTCTAATCTAGGCAATGATATCTCTTTTTTATTTGGTACGAGTCGTGTTTTGGCCGCTAAAAGTATTGCTTCAGGTTGGTTTTTCGTCCTTGCGTAAACGACGCAGGCAATGGCATGTTCTGATGCGTCACTAAAACCATGTAACTCGACAACTTCATGTTCCTTACACCCTATCCATCGAGGGATCTCAAATTCTTGAATATCACTCATATCGCTCCGATTTTTCCGCCATTCTTGTTGTATGTTTTCTGGTATTTTTTCATCCCAAGAAACATTTAACTTCCATACATTTTGAAATAATATTTTTAATTTTGTTGAAATAGGTGCCAACCAGCCTAATGGGTCATATAATTTTGAAATTTCCGAAAGCAAACATCTTTTTGTGGGCTTAATTTCTTGACTAGACATATTACAGCAGAAAGTAAAGGTGTCTTTGTTGTTTAACCAACAGAGTCCGAGAGTCTTTGTTGCGTGTTCAGTTTTAAAATTAAAAATTATGTTTTCTTCTTTGATCTGACTTTTTCCTAAGGTATGAAGCAGTTCATTGTTATTCGACGCCCATTTTCTCAAAGTGAATCCTCCTAATTTTAATAATGTGTTTAAGTCGTTAACTAAATTTCTACCTTGCTGAATGCTGTGAGCTCTTTGGACGAGATCGTCCATATAAAAAGCCTCTTTTAAAACCGATGATGCTTCCGGGTAGGTGGCCTGTTCGTCTTCTGCTAGCTGTTTTAACGTCATCATTGCTAAAAATGGTGCAGACTTGGTGCCATATGTAACTGTGCTAAGTTGATATGATTGCAAAGGTTGTTCCGGTGACTCCCTCCAAATAATTTTCTGGTAACGCTGGTCTTGTTCATTTATCATAATCTGCCGATACATTTTCTCAATATCTGCGGTGAAAGCATATTTATATTGACGCCATTTTAATAATAAACACTGTAAATCTTGTTGTAAATTAGGCCCTTTATACATTAAATCATTAAGACTATATCCACTCGAAGTTTTTGCTGATGCGTTATCCGTGGTGATGAAGATAACACTCCGGCATCGTATGACCGTCTGATTGTTTCATATGATTCAATTGTTCATACTCTTTAATACAATTGTTCATACGCTTTATATTTTTCCGCGAAATTATCATTTTTTACAAGTTTTCTTTCCAAATTCCGAAACTGTGCAATTGCCATTGATTTTGTTGATCCCAATTTTGTTTTAATTTCGGGTTTTAGGGGTAGCCTAACCTCATAACGACCATTTTTATGACGTTTTGTAGTTGAAGTATAGTATTGTATACAATGCTGTTCTTCTAAGGACAACTCTGGATGTTCCGTTATTTGTTCTATTTCCCAGAATTTCTGAATGTTTTCAATGTCGTTTATGATAACATTACATTGAAATATTTTAACATTACCATACAACAACCAGCCTAGCTGCGTTTGTTGTGCGATAGGCTGAGATGAATTTCCTTTGAAATGCCACTTAACATGATCATAGAATAAATATCAGCATCGAAGAGTAAGTCCACGGGACGACTGTTATAATACTCAGGATCAGCCAAGTTTATGTTTTCTATAAATGACCATGAAGGCTTTGCGAACGATTGGTTTGGCAAATGTTTAATTAAGTTGTTCATTATATAAACATGAGTGCTGAAAAAAATAATCATTAAACATGGATGTACACGTAATATTTAACGTGCCTTTGCAAGTGTTTTCTTTTCCCCAACGCCATATATAACTCCCTTGCAGTGCTGTCTTTTTAGGCCTAAGGTTTGTGCGGCATTTTCCGAAATGAGCGATATTTGGGATCCTTAATCTATCAACGCCCTTTTGATCTGATAGGTTCCATCTAACGCCTTAACTTTCACCAAAGCTGTCGATAACAAAACTTCTCCTCCAAAATTATTTTGTGACACGTGCGAAGTGTTTGTAATGGACTCGATAGGTTTTTTCGCAACCTGTGTACCGGATATGGACTTTGTGCACGCATCATGTAACAGAGTATTATGTTTCTGCAAGCATTTACGGCACCTTTGTGTTGAAATACATGGATTTCCGTTGTGGCTAAATAAACAATTTATGCAAAGTTTCAATTTATTGGTGGTTTTTAATTTTAATTCCATTTGACATTGCTAAAAATCTTTTGCAATTATAAATGCCATGATCATCATTATAAAGAGGACATTTGATTCCAGTAACGTTATATGATTTTGCAATATGTTTCTTTGTCGTATTGTGATTAAAATTGAATGGCTTTTTGTAATTATTACTCGATGATGAATTATTGAAGTTATATTGAGACTGAACTTTTAATTTTTATGTATTTTCTTGTTTTCGCCGACATAATTCAAGTGTTGTAAATTTGATTTCTAAGTAGTCCAGAAACTCCTGTAAAACGGGTAGATCTCTGGGCCTTTTTTGCGATTCTATGTATCCTATATATGTTTCCATGTCTAATTTTTGCGACAATATGTGTACTAGCAGCGGATCCCATGTGTTAATGTCTACGCCCAAGTTTTTAATTGCGTTTAAACATTCTAAAGTTGTATCATGTAATTTTTTAATTTGATTTACAGCCTGCTGCTGAATATTAGGGAAACCAAGCAATAAGCTAATGTGAGATACGAAAATTCGTCGCTTGTTGTCAAACCTATGACTCAGCATTTCCCAACAAGTTACGTAATTTTCTGAACTAATATTCAAATGCTGTATTAAGCGCTCTGCATCCCCTTGAAGCTTACTCTTTAAAAATTGCATTTTTGAGCATTTGAAAGCGACGGGTTGTTGTGAACAGTCTCTGTGAACAGATCTTTAAATGATATCCACTGGTTATAATTGCCGTTAAATGTAGGGATATCCATTCTGGGCGTACAGTTTTCCCGGTGATTGACAGACCACATTTTGGAATTGAGTTTTCTCTTCAAAACCATAAACTCCTGTTCATACACACTAAAAGTAGTTACATATTCTTCGTCGTCCCCATTGAGATCATGATCAATTTCCCAATGCAGGGAATCTATAGCCGACCACCGCGACTCTAATGTTTTTAAAGAATCTTCGAATTCCCATTTTTCCGTAATGTTATCTATGTTTATGCAACTAACAGAGCTTTTAAATGCCTTAAAATTAATACATTGTTTACGCAACATGTCATCTAACTTACTTGTTGCTCCTCGATGTGCCTGTGGGCGGAGAGCCCCTTGCGGTTCCGACGACCTTACTGAAGACGGCTCACCTAATCCACGCTGTTCCGCCTGTTGACTTGTTTTGCCTTCAAGGGCTGGATAATATTTCTGGCTAGCCAGGAAATCCTGATACTGCTGATTAATGATTTCTTTTACCGAGTTATAATGCTCCCTTGCAATGTCGTATTCGGAATTTGTAAAGTAGGGATGTGTACGACTCTCACTTTTTACCAGTTTACTGTGATTGTTCTGATAATCTTGCCAATACGATTCCAAAACCTCAAGTTTTCTTTTAAAATAATCTATTGTTTTACGTTCTGACCCATCTTTTTTAATATTGACACCAATTTTACGAATAGCACCTACAATCTCAACCTGATTAGCGTGTACGTTTTCCATGTTGTTACTAAAATCAAAACTATTAAAAAAGGAAAGATCTTACTTTGACACTGCTTATTACTGCTGATGCTGCTGCTGCTGCTGCTGACCAACTTGCCGACACGTGGATTCTTGACCTGGAAAAGCTGCTGTTTTGCCAAGCCAAATGTTGAGGGTGTTGAACAAGATGACCACTGTTATGTTTGAGTTCGCTAGTTCTCACTGTCAGCTCACTGTCCTTGAAACTCGCGAGGGTCCAATTCACTTTTCAAATAAACAAAAATGTTTATTTTTCGCTCGAAGGACCAAAAATGTTCGGGTATTGGACGAATGTTCAATAATATTTTTAAATTTTATATTAAAACAGTTTAATAAACAAGTAAAAATATAAGATTAAAATATGTTGAATAATGCTAAATGTTAATGTTAAATATTATGTTGATGAGTTCGCGTCCGTCGCGGTTACGGTGAAAACGTGAACTAACTCAGTTTTTCTAATTGTCAAACTACGCAATGCAATCGCTATATATTGCGTAAAATGTTAACGCAGCAGAAATGTACGGTTGGACCGTACAAATTTAATAAGCGATTATGCACCAATACACTTCGGTGTTCCACAGGGCTCTGTCTTGGGCCCTACACTCTTTCTTATTTATATAAATGATTTATGTAATCAAAATCTTATAAATGCAGAAACTGTTGCTTTTGCTGATGACACTGCTGTTATATTTCATGGTACCACGTGGAGTAACGTAAAAATGTAGTTGAAAAGGGTTTAGATTCTATTATTCAATGGCTTAACAGAAATGTCTTAACCTTAAACCTGTCTAAAACAAAATTCGGCTACTTCAATAAAATATCTTGGCATTTTAATTGATGCAAACTTAACTTGGAAACCACATATTACCAATCTTACCTCACGGCTACGAAAAATTATCACAATTAAAAAAAAATCAGGCATATTAAAGATTATACGTCGATAAGGGCAGTTTATTTTGCTTTATGCCAGTCCATTACTACATATGGTATAATTGCATGGGGAGCTGCCTCTAAAACGAATTTAATTCAAGTTGAGATAGTTCAGCGAGCAATTATAAAAATAATTAATTTTAGAAACTTTCGATATCCAACTTCAGATCTTTATAAAGATTACTCCGTGCTTACTGTAAGACAATAGTATATTAACACCACAGTCATAAAACAACATACCAAACCTTTAGCATTATCTAATACAAGAAGGCCTTTTGCTATCTATAATATTCCTTTCTGTGGAACAAGATTTTCCCAGAATTTTTTTCCGTACCTAGGACCATTACTATATAACCGTTTAAATAGGATTTTATCTATATCCAAACGCAACAAATTCTTTTGTAAAAAATATATAGATAAATATCTCAAAACGATTGACTATGAGTTAACTGAATAGTTATTAAGAAGTGTTGAATGATTTATTTTTTGAGTTTTTATTATTTGTGTAATTCTTTACTATTTTAAGATATGTTTATATTAAGATCTTTTGAGTTTTTTGATTTTTTTTGTTTAATTCTCTACTAATTTAAGATATTTATCGCTTTTGTTCTCTTTATTTTAAGTTGCTCGTTTATTTGTGAGGGGTGGCAATCATTGATGAACTTTATATAATAAGTTAGATAATCATAGAGTACAAAATATTTTGCATAATATACAATATAGACTTCTAAGTATATTGTGTAAATAATTTATTATTATCATTGTCCAAAATTTATAATGACAATGCTTTCTGATAACTTAAAAGTCTAAGATTTGTTAATGTAGTTATAACATTTTGAAAACTAAAAACGCAATATTTTCTTCATGTGAATGTTTTGGTTAAACTATATACAATCAGATAGTTAATTACTGCATCGAATAAAATGAACTAGCCGCACTACTCTGCCGTCATACAGTTTTTTACTAGTACGGGGGGTAGAAGACTAATTTGTTGTTGCAAAAAATAACCAATATATTACAAATATCTACACAAATCTTGAGTACGAATTCACGCATATTATTGTAATTGTAGGCTAAGTCTTGTGAATAAAGAAATATTATTATTATAATATTATAATAAAGTTTACGTATAACGTACGACGACGTAATTTATGAGAATATAAAATGGAATAAAATAAACACGATAATGATGGTACTAATATAACTTTATTATACATATTTTAATGGTACTAAAATGCATACGTAATAAAATTTAAGAATAATATTAAACACAATTAATTTGCTGAAATACAATAAGCACATCGTGTAATTTTTAATTTTAAAAGACTTCAAAAAAGGAGGAGGTTCTCAATTCAGTGTATTTTTTTAATGTTTTTACCTTAGAATTCTATAATTTTTAAACCGATTTAGATTTTTTTATTTGAAACGATATACACACAGTTTTACAATTGAAATAACTCGAATGCGATCTCAAACCAAAAGCTTATGCCGTATTACTATAATAAAGTCTGAAAAAAAAATTAGTCGCTGGACGTAACGTAGTGTTAGGCTCTTCGCACACGAGTCGTAAGCGTAGTCGTATCGTAAGCGTATCGTGACGACGCAACGCGTACGAGACCTGCAGTGTTATGCAAACGAATCGTCGAGTAGACGTATCGTTTTGTAAGATCGCAGTTGAAATCATGGCGTCAACAGTACCTGATGTGTTAGGTGAATTTATAAATTATCTTCCTTACTCTTTAGACGAAGAGGATTTTTTATTGTTTCATTATGTAAGAAGTAGAAAGCAATATTTATGACGATATTTCTGCCCAAGCTTTATCCGTTACATCTTTTCTTGAATATTCACTTAATGAATGATTAAATAGACAAGGGAACGCTTCACCCAGTTTCACGAATTAAATCACTTTTTCAGTTCTATTCATACCAATTGAAATTAAAAGTCGTAAAAAGTTAAAAAAATTAAAATTCTGTTGAATTTTTAAAGAAATAAATGAACAGTTAATTTTTACGCTTGCTTTTATACGCCAGTGCACTACGACTATCGTAATGACAATAAACATCTCCTACGATTCGCTGCAGCATCGCTTCGTGTGCGGACTTATTTGAACATGTACGCGCTCGTATTGCTCTCGTCCTTCTCGCGTATTACGATACGCTTACGATACGACGACGTGTGCGAAGGGGCTTACTCCTATCGCACACGCTACCGCACGCTGTCTACACAGTGAAGTGCCACAAATAAATATTCAGAGCATGAAATCTCAAGCGTAGTGATACGACATAAACTAGTCTGAACGCCCGACTAGTTCGTGAGGTATTACTATTATAAATCCGCCCTTTTTAATTATAATATTTTTTATATTAATAAGTTGACTCTACTATCGAGACAGTGTAATTTGGCTGCGGGAAAACAACCACTAAAATTTCAGCATGCAAATACGAATTGATCTAGAATGGTCTTAGAAACAAGTGTACATACATAATGGATAACCTCTCCTTTTTGGGAGTATGTTTGGGTGTAAAGTGACATCTGGTAAATATTTGGGTGTAAAGTGACATCTGGTTAGTAAAGGCGTTCTTATTAATAATCTCTTGATGTTGAAAATAAAAAAAGTTTTTATTCTATACTCTAAACTCTAAAACGTCGACTTGGTCAATAAACCAAGCAATTAATATAAAATAGTTGCTTTAAAATGGCTTCGACGGATCACAATCAGCTGATCACTCCATATTTGTTTTAAATAGGCACCCATTGTTAATATTATGTTAATACCTAGAGAAATAGTTATCTATATATAAACATTTGAGTTTTAAACAGAGCGTTGCGATTAAAGGTTTTGAACACAAATAGAAAATAAATATTTTTAAAAGAAAATTGTGATTTATTTCCCACAACTAGCAACATTTGTATTATGATAGCTGTACGCGCACCTAGTTGCCCAGACAAAGGTCGATCATACAGGGGCCCATACAGCTGTTAGATTCGACGGACAACTAAGTGTGGGGCTCAAATACCTATGGATGTTTTATCAATAATGACTGGGTACTTAATTCGCCTTACCTGGTTCAGAAGCGAAGACGGCCCACAAGGCTCATTCAGGCGTTAGGTGTAGTGAATTTAAGTAGTGTGCGAGAAGTGTATACATATGTAACCTGAATTAGCACTTTTAATCAGCAGCAACCCTGACTTCGGCACCGCCCCCCTATGTGGTATCACTCCAGCGGCGTCACTCGGTGTCACTCAAAGTCTAGCGTCCCTTAGCACTAATCTATAATCTAATACGAGCGCTGTTTCTCGCGAGTTACAAAGTTTAGCGGTTTTAAACGACACAGGAAAATATCTCCGAGTTAAATCAAATGGCACAAAGCAACTCGTCGACGCAAATTAATATTGTCAGAATGCACTTATACATGCAACCATTATACAACGTAACGCTAATTAATTGTAACGACGTTAGTTAATTGCTCAAAACTCAAAATTCAGCCTCGTCGACACGTAAAACAAACAAAAAAGTCGTGCTGCTTGTCCGCCAACGCGCAGCATCCCAGCGTCGTCCAGGAAGAGGTTCAGACGGGCCAGAGCACCCTTGATTACGGAGCCCCGCTTCAAGGTTTCAATCACGGGCTCAAAATGCTCCGCTTGGACCATACGGGTCCAATGCATCAAAGCTTCGCGACGCTCGCTAGGGGACAAAACGGAATCAGAGATTCGGTTGGACGGTTTTCTCGAATTGCGGACAAATCGACGCAACCAAGCAGTCACTTCTTAGAGCTTATCAAGAGAGCTGTACCGTTCTAAATGGAAGAAATCCCGAGTGGGCTTATCCTTGCCCACTATTACTCGGGCTCGTAGGCCAGGCCATTCAATCGGTTCGGAGTATTTACCCTGGGGCCAGAATGACTGAGACTCAGTCAACCAACCACCACAGCGGTTGGTTAACCAACGAGGGGGCTTCACAGCCGCGAGAAGATCAGTCTGCGGGATTCAACTCCCCTGGGCCATGTCTCCAGTTTAGAGACGTCCCAGAATCCTGGATTCGAGACACGCGGTTCGCCACAAAGACCTCAAGATTTTGAGGTGCAGTTCTGAGCCAACAAAGTACTATCTCACTGTCCGACCAAGCGTAGACGTCCGTAATGTCGATTACAGACGTCAAAGATGAGTGAACGTGGTTGAGGAGTCGCGTGGGAAGAGCGGCTCCGGACAGTTCCAATTTAGGGATAGTTAAGTGGGACCTAATGGGAGCACCTTGCTTTTAGCAAGTACGTGATGAACGGAAGTGTGGCCAGAAGAGCTCACAGTCCGCAAATATACGACAGCAGCATAGCCTTTCTCCGAAGCGTGGCAAAACCCATGTAGGGTAGCCCTGCATTTCCCTGGAGGGAGGAAGCACCTTGGCATGGAGACCCGGTTGATGTCCGGAAAGGAAGACACAATGGAGAGCCACTCTCGCAAGAGGGCACCGCTAATAGGCTCGTCCCAACCTAACCCAGATATCCAGAGCTTTTGAAGAAAGCACTTAGCCAAAAATATGACCAGAGGGATCCATCCATTAGGATCGAAGATGCGGGCTACTGTTGACAGCACGGAGCGTTTGGTCCATGCTTTAGGAGGGGAATCGAGTTTGACTCGATACGTGAAAGTGTCCTGAACAGGCTGATATTGAATGCCCAGCACAGTCAACAAATTAGGATTTTCAGGGTGCTCGAATAGATGAGGGTCTTGTTGATCCTCTCCTGGGAGGTCCTTCAAAATATGATGGGAGTTTGACAACCATTTGCGCAAATCATAACCTCCGGACTTCAGGACGGCATTCAATTCGTCTCGCATTACAAGAACCTCCTCGACGGTGGAGGCGCCCATACAAATGTCGTCCATGTAGACCGAAGTCTCCAAAATAGAAGCCCCCCGAGCGTATCTTAGACGCTCCCTCTCAGCTAGTTCAAGGAGGGTTCGCATGGCCATATACGGGCTGGACCGGAGTCCATAGGTGGTGGTGTTCAACTCAAACACTTGTATTGGATCGCTGGGCTTCTCGCGCCACAATATCAGCTGATATCGACGGTCATCATGATAGACGACTGATTGTCGAAACATCATCCGAATGTCGGCTACAAAAACCACTTGGTGTCGACGAAAGTGGGTCAAAATGTCGGATATGTCCTTAATCAATTTAGGACCAGAGTGGAGACACTGGTTCAGAGACACACCATTGTACGAGGGGGCGGAGCCGTCAAAAACTACCCGAATCTTACTGCCAGGGGTCCTCAAGACCGCATGGTGAGGGAGGAAGTAGTGCTCCTGTGACCTCCAGTCAAAGTTGGACGGTGACATGTGACCCAGCTCTTGATACTCGCGCATGAACTCGGCATATTTGTCGCGAAAGGTCGCGCAACATACGGCGCCATGGTGAGCAACCTCTTTTCGGCTTGGGCATTAGATTGTCCCAAAGGGGGCCGTGAGTCCAGAAAGGGTAAGCGAGTGATAAAACGACCGTCGACACGACGGCCGGTATTGTTCTGGTAGAACAACTCGCACTCACGGTCCAGAGGTTTGACTCGAGCAGCATGTAGTGGCTCCTCAATTTCTAAGAACCGCTGGACGACGTCCGAAAGAGACACGCCCACAACAGAGAGCGGGTCGGCCGTCTGAGGAGGTGGAGACCACAGAATCGGTCCAAAGAAACTGTTCCCAAATACAGTGGACATGGCTGACAAGTCATCGGGCTGTAGGGCTCGTATCTCGCCTAACAAGATGAACCCCAGCGAGTCGGCCCCCAGCAACAACTCTATAGGCCCAGGTTGGGACCACTGAGGGTCTGCCGGTCTCAACGCCGACGCACAACGAACCGCGCTGTAATTAATACGCACGTGAAGGAGAAAACCTACAATGTCATCAAGGGCATTTACCTTGACTAAAATGTGAAGGTGTTCGCTGGCAGGGCTGAACACCAACTCCGCTTGTCCCCTAGGAGCAGGAGGCTCGGCACCTCCGATACCTACCATCGGACGTGATTCAGAGCTCTAGGGGAGCCCTAGTCTTCCCACCAACCAAGTGGAGGCCACACTGCGTTGTGAACCCGAATCCAATAGAGCGCGAACCGTTAAGCAGTCGCCGCTCGTGTTGTACACCTTCACTGAGGCCGTCGGCAATAGAACAGTTTGACAAGTGGACTGTTGACGGCTCAAAGGCTCAGTGGAGGCGGCCGTGGTGGGGGCTACCTATCTGGAGCTGCCTCTGTCGGACCGGCACCCGAACCGGGGGTCACGAAAGCGGCATTCCGGCGGCATTTAGATGACCCGTGGTTGGAATTCACCGAACGGGCCGACCTGGGGAGATTCGGGGAACCTCGGCTCCGAGGCTCGGGACAGATACGAGGTCGCAGGAACCCGGTAGTACCGGCACCGACCAAAGGGGGGAGGGCGGCGTTCCAGTCGCGGCCACTCAGCTAGCGGGGGGGAGAAGAGTCTAGCTGGCCGCTGAGTGGCCGTGAGATTCCTATCGACCCGCTGAGGGGGGGCGACGACCCCCTTCCCCTGGGGGAACGACCTGCAAACCCAGGCGCAAGGAGGCTGGCAGGCGAGTGTCGAGCTCGCCTGATGGAGGGCGAGGCTGGGCGCCCCCGCCCGTGGGAGCCCATGACTCGGCAGAGCCCCTAGCGGATACGCCGTTCGCACCTATGCACAAAATTGTATGGTGGGCGCCCTGGCAGTGCGTAAAGGGCCGCTGGTGCTGGCAGTCCCTTAGGAGGTACCTTTCCAGGCAAGAGTAGCACCAGCGGCGCTCCTTGGCGATGATTCGTCTCGCCGGGACCGGTTTGCTCAGATACTTTGGGCAGGATGTCACTAGAGGGCGACGCCCTCCCGCTGGAGCTCCGCTCGGCCTTAGGGGGGTTAGCGATGCCTTGCTCGTCGGATTCCGCCTCTTACTGGGCACAGCTCGTGTGAAAACCTGGGGGTCCTCGACGGCACCTGCTGCGTTCTCCATCTGCCTGCACTGCTCTTCCAAGAACCGCAGCAGGTCCTTGAAGGGAGGAATATAGGAGGCGCCATCCCCGCCGTACCTCTCATCAAAATGGAGCCGAAGATCGAGCGGCAGGCAGGACAGCACAATGTGGAGCAATAAAAAGGACCATTCGTCCACCGGTAAATCCAGCCGCCGCAACGAGTTGCAAGCCACCACGACTGGATTCACGATGTCCGTACGTAGTCTGGTCCGGTCTTTCAGCAGCAGGACGTTTAGCAGCTTCCGAACGTATTCGTCCGCAATCCGCCAGACGTTGGCGTACCTTCCGGCGAGGAGGTCTCGAGCATTCTGGTAGGCATTGTCCGACAATTTCAGGTGGCCGACGACGCCCAGGGCCTCCCCGTCCAATGATGCCAGGAGGTACCCCCATTTTCTGGCTGGGTGTCAAGTCCCTCCGGGAGTCCACTAGGCTGTCAAACAGGCCAACAAAGGTCAGCCATTCGGAGAGGACCCCGGAGAACCTTGGCAAGTCCAGCGTTAGGAGTCGTCCCAACAGCTCCGGCTGACTTCCGAGGGGACTCGGGCAGGCCACTCAGCCGAGCTTCACGCGCCTTCTCCGCATACTTGTCCCCCGCCTCGATCAAGTCATCCGTGAGCGAAAAGAACTGATCGTAGTCCGCGAGGCAGGAGTTTAGGACTTCCGCATCCGAGGCCTCGAGCTCGACATAAGCCTTCTCCACTACGGCCCTTCGGGCCGTGACCTGCTCGAGCCGCTTCTGTAGACTATGGACCCGATCGGGTCTCCCTATCAACGTATGTGAATTTGTGGCCCAGCGCAGCTCCGCCTGCAGGCGACGAGCCGGTAGCTTATGCGATGACATCACTACTAAATACAAATAACTACGCAGCTCAAATACAAATTAAATTAACGAATAAAAAATACAATTACTATTAAATCAATTTCAAGTCGTCCGTGGGCGAAAAGAACTGATCGCAGTCCGCGAGGCAGGAGTTTAGGACTCCCTGTTCCGCATCCTAGGCCTCGAGCTCAGCATAAGCCTTCTCCACTACGGTCCTTCGGGCCGTGACCTGCTCGAGCCGCTTCTGTAGACTATGGACCCGATCGGGTCTCCCTATCAACGTATGTGAATTTGTGGCCCAGCGCAGCTCCGCCTGCAGGCGACGAGCCGGTAGCTAAAGCGATGACATCACTACTAAATACAAATAACTACGCGGCACAAATACAAATTAAATTAACGAATAAAAAATACAATTACTATTAAATCAAGTTAAATACAATTATACTACACGGCAAGTACCCACTACAGTCGGTCAGCAAAATGCCTCGCTCAGGCGACCGACCCTTCGACAATTTAATCTACGTACCCAAAAATACTTTACCTGTAAGTACCTAGCCCTAACAAACAAAAAAAAAAAGGAAGAAAAAATAATATTTTTATTTTTCTAACACGGCCGAGGGTAGTTGGAGAACAACTAACCACGTTCTGCTATCAAAAAATGTACGCGCACCTAGTTGCCCAGACAAAGGTCGATCATACAGGGGCCCATACAGCTGTTAGATTCGACGGACAACTAAGTGTGGGGCTCAAATGCCTGTGGATGTTTTATCTATAATGACTAGGTACTTAATTCGCCTTACCTGGTTCAGAAGCGAAGACGGGCCACAAGGCTTGTTCAGGCGTTAGGTGTAGTGAATGTAAGTAGTGTGCGAGAATTGTATATATATGTGTAACCTGAATTAGCCTTTTTAATCAGCAGCAACCCTGACTCCGGCACCGCCCCCTTATGTGATATCACTCCAGCGGCGTCACTCGGTTTCACTCAAAGTCTAGCGTCCCTTAGCACAAATCTATAATCTAATACGAACGCTGTTTCTCGCGGGTCACAAAGTTTAGCGGTTTTAACCGACACAGGAAAATATCTCCGAGTTAAATCAAATGGCACAAAGCAACTCGTCGACGCAAATTAATATTGTCAGAATGCACTTATACATGCAACCATTATACAACGTGACGCTAATTAATTGTAACGACGTTAGTTAATCGCTCAAAACTCAAAATTCAGCCTCGATGACACGTAAAACACACAAAAAAAAGACAACGCAAATGAGAGGCACTTAAATCGACTTTATAATTCCACACGCGTCCGTTACGACCGGTATTTCCTCACAATGATTCTCTCGACGCGTCCCGTTTGACACGACTTCGAATGGAATGCGAGCGCGCGGAGGGGCGGCGGTGACCTTGCTATGCACGCTCCGAGCATGAGTTATGAATTCAATTTTCAAACGGTTAATTTTTGCCTAAACAACAGCTTAGGTAAGTATTTTTTTGGTATTACGTACTTATAATGAATTATATATATGAACTTATATGTGAAATGTAATATTATCACTTTTTTATGTTTGTCATCACTGTTGAGACAATATTTTACAACACAAACGGCCATTTTAACAATTTTTCGCGAGCTCTTCTCCGTAAGACGTGACGTTGTGCACAGAATGAACTTACGCGGTTTCGCGTTAGTTTTAGTTGCTTTACTTTTGGTGCGCGTACTAGTATTCTATACGTAATAATTCTATGGCTAATAAGTGTTCATTTCACCATAAAAAAATTGTTTGACTAATTGTATTTATCTTACGAAAAATACATCACTTAAAACAATGCGCGCAAGTAGCGAAACACACACACTATCTCGGAAGTTGAACTGAAAGCGAAATTACTAAATTCCAAAATGGCGAAAATAATAAAAATAATATAGGCACAAGGTGCAATTATCATTTATCGATACTTTTATTACACTTACTTACCTACTATAAGACGTTTGAATACAAGTAATTTTGATTTTTAACAATTGATAAGTTATTGATTGTTAAAAAAAGTTTATTTTTGTACAATTGCACTTATGAAACTACCGTTTTGTGATTTCTTAGGAAACGGTTAAATAAGGATGACTTTTTAATTGGATGTTTTTATGGGTTTTATATCATGCCAAAATAATTTATGACCTCGAAATCTACAAGAACACACATAAACAAAAAAGCTTTAAAGTTTAGCTTTAAATAATTAGGTCGTAGTGTTTTTAGAATTATCACAATAGCAGGATAATTACTCTAAAAACACCATGTCCTAAGTATTTAAAGCTAAACATATTTTTTTGTTTATCGATCATTACTCCCTTTGAAAGAAGCTTATGGTCGATAACAGGTGTCCTACCCTACGACACAGGTGCGCGCGCACTTGCGCCGTTGCTTTTGAAAAACGCCGCGTGCCTCATGTCGCTTGGTTATGGACGCCGCCAAAAGACACCGCTGTCGACGAACACAGTCTCACGTTGTAATAGTTTGCACTGTGTGGCAACGTCGTTTTTTAATGTCCGAGGATTGAAGTTCATTGAATCATTGATCTAGTGACCCAATTATATAGAATTCAAATTTGCTTAAAATTAAAACTCTACTCGTACTTTTTGACCTAATTACTGGACCAATTACGTTAATTTTTTTGTATATCGTCAGCAAAGGTGATAACAAGTACATAATATGTGGTTTCATTTATTGAGTATATGTGGGATCCATTCTGTATATTTAGCTGAAATTTTAGTTCTTACCTTATCTTCTATTATTATTCTTAAAAGAGCAAAAATTAGTATTTTAATCAATAATAAAAACAGACTTACTGACTTTAAAAAAAATAATTTCCACATCATAACTTTTGAAATCGGTGCAAAGGCACAGTGTATCGAATAAATATAGAAACCGGTGAGCTTGGTTAGAATGTGTGTAAATGTATCGTGTTCACTAAACATGAGCAACAGCTGTAGTGCATGGAACAATTTTAATGAGAATATTATCGCTTTATCACTTTTTTTTTTCGTGGGCAAATCCTCATGGATACTTTCCGCTACGGGGGCAACGAAAAGGTTATGCCGGACTCATACCGGCTAAAACCCCATGGTGGTCACCATCAGCGTATACAAGGGGTCCCGGGATCTCCGTTCGGAACGCAACCGGGGGCCCCCTACGCTTTGCTACACTTATAGCACGTCCCTGGGACAGTAATTGCTGCACCCCCACCACCCTTCCAGTGCTATCACGATGTCTCAAGACCACTTCCGAGTCATCGTCCTCCTCGGGGGTTACATAACTAGGTGTTCGAGGCCCCTGCTCCGTGCGTCTGCAACCCCGGAGGCCCCGTTTCTGGTAGGGGAACACCGTTTTCAAGAGGAGGGGACGTGACGAACGCCTTGGCGACGTCATCTCCGCGCAGGATCCGCCCTCTCCCGATTCCGCTCAGAAGCCACCTTTTGAATCATGACAGATTCACAGAAGGTGGCTGCAGCCCTCCACCCCGAATCCCTGCTCAGCATCGCCGACAAGATTGCTGGCAGGGAGGAGGTTCTATCCAATGCGGTTCACCAGGATTTTCCGCTACCGTTCCCACGCTGTGCATACTGCGAGCGCATGGGAAGCGTAATCCTGGTCTCGTCCACCACAGTGGAAGCCGTTCGCCGTAACGTCGCGTCCGATCTTACACAGATAATCACCGAAGCACCCATGCCCGGTAATTATCTGTGTTAATCTGTAGGTGAGTCTTCCTGCTCGTCGCTGCATCAGGCTTTGAATACCGGCAGGGATTGCCCCAATGACGCGTTTGTGTTCATAGCGCTCCTCGAGTCGAGTGCGCCATGTCGCCAGGGCGTTTTATCGTTCCTGCCGTTTAATTGATTCGAGCGTCTCTTGTGCCTCACTACCACAGCTCTGGCGGAGGGCATGGATTCGGGTCGTACATCCTAGCGTCTAGTGTTGGAAAGCGAGCCAGGATTGTCGCCACCTCAAAGGATATAATGCGGTATCCTCGTACGATCCGTATGGCCATCCTCCGCTGGACACTGTAAATTTTAGTTCTACAGCGTCAGGTGGCCAGCCTTTTTGCCCATACAGGCGCTGCATACAGAGATACGGACCGTATAACTCCCGCATAGAGGCGACGTACTTCCTCCGTCGGTCGCCCTAGATTAAACAGCAGTCTATGCAAAGCACCTACCACTCTTTCGATCCGGGGGACTAGGCGCTCGAAATATTTATTCTTCGATGCCCCAGCGACTGTCAAGGTGGAGGCCTAGGTACTTTATGTACCTCCTCACTCTAACTTCGGACTTACCCACGCGGACGCACGAGTCGTGTGGTTCCCTGCCCCTTGGTAATTTATGGAACTATAGGACCTCGGTCTTGTGAGGCGCTGTTTCTAAACTCAACTCGTGGATTTTGGCGACGACGACTTCAACCCCCAAGCTCGGCGAGCTCCTTGACCCCTCTCGAAAGTGAACCCGCTGGCGATCACCAAGGTGTTGTTGGCATAGCACACGATATTTACGCCAGTGGGAAGGTCGACTCGCAGAACCGCATCGAACGCGAGGTTCTACATTAGTGGACCCAGCACCGAGCCCTGTGCAACCCCACGTTTCATCTCCCTCCGGATCTTTCTACCATCTTTCCCCGTGTACAGAATGTACCTGTCGCGCAAGTAGTCACCAATAATATCTTGCTGGCAGGAGGGGGGGGGGGGGTAACCTGATGATGTGCCAGTACCCTCCTGATTTCGTCCCAGGGTAGATAGTTAAAGGCGTTGACGATATCAAGACTTATCGCACACGCCACGCCACCCTGTGATACCTATTTGTTCCGACAGGGAGTGGACGCGCATAATCGCATCTACGGTGGAACGCTCCCGTCGGAACCCTAACTGGCTGTTAGCCAAATCGGGACCGACACGCGACAAATCGTCCAGCAGGCATATGGGGCGGGTACGCAGAGGGAGAATCGGTGGCTCTGCCCTCCTTCTTCAAGAGGACCAGACTTGCCTGTTTTCAGGTTGTGGGGGAACTTGGCAAGCCGCAGACAGCTGGTAAACAAATGCTGAGCCTGTTCCCCTAGGGCAGCCAGACTCAGCACTAGGGCGCGGCCCAGGATTCCGTCGGGCCCCAGTGCTCTGTTTCGGACCTTTTAAGCGGCTAATAGCTCGGTCTAGCTGGGAGGCGGGTTGCACTTCTTCTCTAATCTATGGCCAGCAGAATGCCCGAAATCGGAACACAAGGGACATTTTAGTGCCGACGCAGTGCACTGTCTCGCCCTGTGTTTGCTCTCCGCAAGCATAACAACTTACGCCTCTGTTTGTTTCACTGGAGCACCTGCTGGCAACGTGCCCACTTTCTAGGCACCGAAAACAGTGCATGGGTCTGGGCTCCAGTAATTCTACTCGAGCAGAACCTCATTCCATGTGCATTCGCCCAACAGCCGCAATCTTGCGGACTGCCGTGCCTGGGCACCGCACCCAGCATGTCTGCTAGTAGTAGCTAGATTTCCCCGAATTTAATGTCATCCAACGAACAATCTCCTGCCTCAGCCATAACCACCGCAACCTCCAAAGTGCTGAAGGCGTCGTCGAGGTCCCCTCAGTCGAACTTGGCTTGTTTTATCTGGCCGATTGATTCGCACGTTCAGGTCCTGAGAGAACCTCACGCATTTTGGCCGCAAGCTTGTCCACCTTCGCGCCACAATCTGGACCCTTAATTTCCAGCAGTAGTTCTCCGGGTTACCGGCCACTTGTGGCGGAATATTTCGATGCCATTATTTTCCAAGTGTATATTGGCCTTTGCCTACTCCATTACTTTGGCATAAGTAACAGTGGAGCTTTCTGACACCGTAACTGTAACGTCCCACAGATGGAGCACGCAATACTTTTTTGTTTTTCCGCCTCTTTTTCGGGCTACCGGAAGGTGATGCCATCGCGGGCGTTCCGCTTTTCGGTGGCCCTTAATTTTTGGGCTTTTTAGCCACTTCATCCTACGAACTGGCATTGGGCGGTACCGAGTTATTCGATACTGTCGCTGGGGGAAGATCAGACAGTGGTGGGTATGCATGCTTCTTTTTCCTCTTCGACTTTTGCCTTTTTGTCTTCTGTGGCTGCGATGATGGAGCCGATTGCAAAGATGGTGATGGCCGTTGAGGTAGCGATAACTCACCTCGAATCGCATCTACCAATGGAGGTCGAACCACCCTATCGGGGAAACATCTTGGCCTCAATTATAGCTAGCTTTTCTTCGATTAGGGACCTAATTCGCTCCATGAGGACCCCTCTCCATGCTTGGCCTTGTGGTGTGCAAGCACCGGTCGATTGACGTGGACACTGCTATGTTCAGTGGATGGGCCTTTTGTGTTTCCTGTTTGTGGAGGAGATAAATCTCCGCCGTTAGTTTTTCGATACTGTCGCAGCCACAGGGGGAAGATCAGACAGTGATGGGTAGGCAGGCTTCTTTATC